>CM042230.1:6418608-6861108 GCA_023566465.1 Cottus gobio | reverse complement strand
TACAGCATAAATGAAAAAGTATTGAAAAATGCATAAATACATTGAAACCTAGTGTATTTCTACATTGATAATAACATGGAGAGACATTCAAAGGCTGTGGGTTCGAGTCCCACCAGTCAGATTTTTAATTAATCTTTTCTTGGGACCTTTAGTATAATGACATGGAGAGACATTCAAAGGCCCTGGGTTCAAGTCCAACCATGCCGGAATTTTTAATAATAGTAATAATAATAATCAGAATCAGAACCATTTATTGACATGTTTGTTTTCACATTCAAGGAATTTGTCCTGGCGGAAGATGCATAACATTTAACAATAACATTTAACAGAAAACAAAAACAATACAAAACAATGTGCAGCGACACACCGAGGCAGCCATCAGCGGCACCATATTGTATACACAAGAGTATACTGTATACTGAGAGTAAATTGTAACAGAAATAATGTATTGGACCAAGCCAAAACCCCACAGGTGCCAACAAAGACCCCCAGGAACATGCACACAACAAGGGCTGTTTCAGGGAGTATATAGAGCTCTTTCCTTCTGGCAGAATTGCCATTGCCATGAAGGAAGAACAATATGCTGGGAAAAATCCCCAGCACTCTGCCACCTCCCAGCAGGCTGGCCCTAAACAACACACTTTTACCTCCTCTTTCCGCTCCCTCTTGGCCAGGACCAGATCAGTGCCTGATCAGAAAAGCTTTGCTCGTGTTGTAAAGAGGCTGGTTTCTCCAATCAAAGTCAAACCTTGTAAGCAAAAATGTGTACATCAGTTTTTTATGTTGAGAATGTATTGCTGTTCAATACTGATGTTTTATTTGTTTACTTTTTATCTTTGACCCACGCACACACCCGCCCGACAACCACCCTCACCCACCCGACAGCCTTGTTCAAGTGGACAGCAGAGGGGCATCCAGAGCTGGACTTTAGCAGGGTGGACACACTTTGGTGATATCCTCCACAGGTTCCACTGAAGATCAGTAGTTCTCTTCAGGAAAACTACTTTGGCCATCCTTTGCTGCTCTGGATGCCACAAAAGCTGTGGCAAATAAAGCTGTGCTATCAACATCCAGAGTGCCAGCATGAACTTTTGACCTCAGCTGGCCTCCATCAGAAGATCAGGCAGGTGGTGGCCGTAGGAACAATTTATTACGTTGCATCCGAGTACCTGGCCTGGCCGACGATGCAAACGTAAGGTCATTAGCTGGAGCCATGTCCTCATCTCCCAACTCGATATTGGCCACAGGGTGCAATTCCCTTGTATCCTGACATCAAAACTGGCATGCGCCTTAGACGTAGTCAGTTTGATGCGTCAGCGAGGGATGGGAAACAGCAGCAGCCAGATCCAGCGTAAGCTGCAGGAGCGTCATGCTGAGGTCTGGTTGCAGGAGACAGTCCAGTACCTTACAGACTGCTAAGCCTCCTGTCCTTAAGCACCGGTGGCTGATGCAGGTTTATGCCCAGGATGTCCTGCAAAGGCTGGATGACATCAAGGCCACCATCACTTCCCAATATGGTCTGATCTTAAAGATGGATTCCACAAAAAAGGTGGCCCGAAAGCTTGCAGGACACAGCCATGGCACGGCTACCTGGGCAACCAATGTTGGTAATGAGCATGCATGGACAGGTGATAATGTCCATGCTCACTGCCAGCGAAGGTTTTGGTCTTGGCCAATGATCGAGGGCATCATTACAAGATACAGAGTGGCTGGGGTGGCTCCTCCTGAGGTTTTATATGTCGACAGGGACTACTGTGGCAACAGTCTTCTCAGGAGAATGTTTGGAGAGTGGGATAAAAGGATCATCGGGTTGGATGTTTGGCACTTCATGAGGAGATTTGCTGTGGGTTGCACAACTGACTCCCATCAACTCTATGCTTCCTTTATGAGTCGCCTCAGTCATTGTATGTTTATGTGGGACAAAGATGACCTGAAGGCCCTGAAGGATGCAAAGCGTGCCGAGCTGGAGGCTGCACGGAAACAACCATCCGAGGCTGACGTGATGCGCTCCATCAGCCGCAATGAACTAGCGCTGCATTGCAGGAGAACTACACATGGGACCAGGGAGACCTAGGATCAGATTAAGAGCCCTATCCAGGCCTTTGATGGAGAAGCTGGTTGTGACTCTGAGAGTCCCGCTCATCAACTCTGCCCGGATGAGCGAGATCCAGAAGTCTCAATGGAACCATGTGGCCTGCATCCAGGATCCCACAGATCTGCAGCTCTATACTCAGACGGGAACCTCAATGAAGGGAGGGCGGCGTCTGCCGACCTTTCGCTGTGCTAGAGGTTCCACATCCCTGGAGTCATTTCACCTACACCTGAATCGATTTATCCCAGGTAAATATGTGGATTATCTTTCTCATCCCACGATTACTTTTAATTATTTCTGAATTTACTTTACAGGTACACTGGCAAGTGACACTTTCTTCCAGGCATATCTTTTGGATGGACTTTTAAGGTGGAA
This sequence comes from Cottus gobio, assembly GCA_023566465.1. Taxonomy (NCBI): domain Eukaryota; kingdom Metazoa; phylum Chordata; class Actinopteri; order Perciformes; family Cottidae; genus Cottus; species Cottus gobio. Next base: position 6,858,641 of record CM042230.1, on the reverse strand, counting down.
TGAGGACCGGGCTGTGGCAGCAACAACTGATGAGCAACAGCCACAATCTTATAATCATCTTCTCCATCATGCTGCAAATACTCTTGCAGAGAAGGTTCGGGGCGAGAAGATCATCCCTTATGTCGTGCCCAAGAAAATACACTGAAAGATAACTAGTATATATTTGTTGCTGTTTTTTGACAATTTGATTCAAATCTACAAATTCCAGTTTACCACTGATAATGTATTGGTTTATCTAATTGTTTGTCAATGTATTTATATTTTTACAGATGAGCTTATTGGAGTGGACTACTTCTACAACCAAACCGGTAAAGTTCTACAGAACTACAAGTTGGCATACAGTAGACCGTAGACACAGCAACGGTGAGCAATTATGGTTAAGTATCTTGCTCAAGGACACACCGACATGGACTAGGATGGACATGGAGGCTGGGATTGAACCACCGACCATCTGATTGAAAGACAGACTTGATAACCACTGAGCCACAGTCGCCCTAAGGAACTAAACCTAAGGACAGTTTCAGGACATCACTCTCCCCACCGTTCACACAGAACGGGTCCAGTTTTCTCCATCTTCTCTTTTCTCTTCTTGTATTGTTGAGTTGAATAAGGAACAGCTTGACTGGATGTGTCTGACTTGACGGTGGTAATCGAAGGTTTGGCGAACATCACCTGTGAGGGTCCAGGCGCTGTAGGAAGCCCAAAAGAAGTGAAGGAGACCGGTGGTGCTGGTGCAATGAAGGACAATCCCTGACAGGATGGCTGGAGGAAACGGTGGGGCTCAGCCAAACTGCAGAGTTGGTCCTTCTTGAGGTCTGGAGCTCGGACACCGTGCTTTAAAATGCCTTGTTCCAGTGACCTGCAACGCATGCTGAACCTGGGAAGAAAACATAAAACAACCAATATCAATAAGCACATTGCAAGCAGCTGAATACCGCTACACACAATGTACCTTTAAGCAATAATACACAAGAGTGATCAATTGCTATTTGATCACAACTATGATGCAGCAGCATGACACAGCTGTGATCACATAGCAATTGATCACAGCCTCTTATGCATTATTGCTTCTGTAAAAAAGCAATAATACATAAGAGGGTGTGATCAATTGTAAAATAGATACTTCATTTAGATTTGTATTACATTTATTGAGCCAGCCATCATGTTATGAAAATGGATTACAGCTGGAATGCAAAACTGACCAATGGAAGCAATACATAAAACATGCTCTGCATAAAATATGAGTACATGAAGCATACTCATATACTAACCATTGGGTGACTGTTGCAGCATTCACTTCTGGGAGCTGCATGGTGGTCTCAGTCATCACCTTAGGTTTAATGATGATGCACTCTCTGATGCGCTTGTAAACATGTCACCATTTGGAAGCGTGACACCCTCACTCCATCACAGCGTTGGGATAAAGGTCTCACATCCTGGTGAAGATGGCCACCACCACTCTGTTGCAGTCAGACTGTGTGGGACTGTGAGCCCCAATAAAACGTGCAAATAACAAGAGAAGACATATTTAGGGATGCACCGATACCGGTATCGGGTATCGGGCCGATACTGCGTTAAAATACTCGTACTCGTATTCGTTTTCAATTGCCGATACCAAGAACCGATACCACTCAACATTATTTCGCTACAACAAACTGGTCGCGCTTTGTGGAGAAAAAGATTTGTTGTCCTACCTGACTTCAACGTCTAGGGCAGGGGTCGGCAACCCGTGATCCAGAGCCGCATGCGGCTCTTTCGTCGCTCTCTTGAGGCTCTTGCAGCAAGGTGTGTAGAGTAATGCTGCGTTCACACCGAACACGACGGAAATTACTGCCGTCCTGCCGGTTTGAATCAAACTGTTGCTGGTCCGCCAGAAGTAGCGCTGGCAGCGGCCTCATTCAGACGCTGTTGTGCAGCTACGGATGATATTATTGTAGCCGAGTGTCTGTTGTGTGTCTATATTTGTAATTATAATAAAATGAAAACACGCTGCAGGGTAACTTGAACCACTTTTTTATCTCCTTCACACACGTATATCCCACAATTCCACTCATCTTTTCCTTTCCGTTTCTCCCTCCACAATAAAAGCACCGGAAACATAACTTGGAACACAGCTTCCTATATAATTGCTCGATCCCTAATATTATCGCTTACATTATGAACCCGGACACGGGGGCGTTTTATGGTCCGACATTAGAGGGACTTCCACAAGAAGTTTAAAGCTTGGGATAGCCTTCTGTTAATTTTGTACTATAGGCTTTCATGGAGACCAAATCTAAGAAGTATCGGTATCGGTACTCGGTATCGACAAGTACACAAATAAAAATACTCGTACTCGTATCGGTTTGTAGAAAAGTGGTATCGTTGCATCCCTAGACATATTATAAATATATATTTTTTTTAATGAATACTTCCGTTATTGTTCAGATTACTACTGTTTGTGTCAAGGCGTCAGCTAACAGATCATTTAATAAACTAATGTTGTATACAATATTTACATTAGTTTCAGTTAATAATTTTTTAGACTGACCTTTTGCTGCTCTCCACACTAAAGTGGTTTTGGCCTAGTCCAACACTGCATCTGGGGACATGGGTCGCATCCAGGGCTTTGTTGGCCTCCTTCGCCTTTGTTGCCTCAAGGGAGTCTGTCAGGTTAATACTGCCATCAGCACGTCTCCTGAAGCGAGGTTCCAACTAGATAAAAAAACATTTAAATGTCATTAAATAACAAATCAGTGCACGAATAAAGACCACAGTGTAAAATATAGAATACAATATTACTGTAACATTACTTTATTCTAAATTAATGAATGCATCAAAAGAACAGTATAAAAGCTGCATAATTCCTTCCCCTCGTGCCTCGGCTACCAAGCTAACGCTAGTCCGTCACGTTAGCTGTACGTCAACAACAGACAGGGTAGTTTGTTAACTGTGTTAGTTCACGTTAAATAGACTTGACATTAACGAAATATCAGTAAGCATAGGCCTAACTAAGGGTGGCTATCGCAGAGCAAGCTGTAATATACCGTTATACAGTGAAAGGAAAGGTGATGTTATAACTAGCTTATTAGCACACTTTAGCTAGCAGCTAGCGGTCAGCTCATTACCGAACCACGCGAATATATCTCAAATTATTTGTATTGACAAAAGCTAGGAAAGCACTGACTTACTCTGACAATATTGTTGACGAGAAGACAACAACCAGTCAGCCCTTCTGGTCCTTCACCTTAAGTGTGGCATCCCTTACCTCACTGTTGCAGTTGAACTCTCGAAACGTGGGCGGAAGTAAAACGTATGAGTCGGGCGTTCTCGTCAATCTTCGTGAGTCTTCGTGAGCTCGTCAGTTGGTGGTTCGTGGTTGCGATACGAGCGCTGATTGGCCACAGCGGATACTTTCTGGTTGTATTGTGGTTACAGTGATTGGCTGTCGCAACCAAGAAGTACATCGACTCACGGGGAAGGGACCCCGTGAGAATAATCTGCTCTCTGGAGATACGTAACCTAACTCCTTATGAGAATGTGAATTACTCATGTCAAACATTTTATCATATGTAATATACCAGATGCGTGAACAAGATGGTTCAATGGGAATGTCCAAAGATTCAAAACTTCTGGAGGTATGTTAAAAAATGTTTGCCAGAGATTTTTAGTCAACGTCCTTTTAAATGTCAAACCCTGTGTTTTTAGAATTGCCTATATCCTGATAACTTAACATTGAAACATGCATTCATTCCCATTTATTGCACTCTGTTTATTGTTAGATGTTTATTGTTAAACGTTAAATGTTATGCACCTTCCGCCAGGACAAATTCCTTGAATGTGAAAACAAACATTGCAATAAATGGTTCTGATTTTGATTCTGATTCTGAAACATCGCAGCATTTACATTACTAGCTGATGCTTTTTTCAAAAGTGCATTCAACCATGAGTAAAAACTCAGAACAACAAGAATCAACAAAGTACAATTTCTTAAAGAAAGGGCCTTTTGCATGCCCACAGGCCCATGTCTCATAATCTGTCCATGCCCATGACACTTATAGATAGATAGATAGATTGATAGATATGTCAAGCTGGACCAAAGTGATGCCGCTTGCAGGACTAAAGGCATGAGGTTGGACTACATACATGCAGAAGTTAGTGTATCTCTGTACCTAGAATATTTATAGAATTCTATTGACTGTTCTATAGAATGTTTCAATTCCAAAATGTCAACTGATGTCATAATTCTGTCACAAGTCACACAGATACATCTCCTGTCTGCATATCACCTCAAACCTGCTGGAGTGAAAGCATCAGAGCATACTACTCGTACAGAGAAAGAGCGTAACGATGAACAAAACCACAAGACAACACCTCCTTGCGGAGATGGAGCTAGCGAAGAGCCTGATGAAACTGTCCCGGGAGGAGAGGAGGAAGGAGCTCAGAAGGCAAATGTATGTAGAGCTCAAAGCAATGGAGATGGAGCGCAGGCAGAGAGTTGCTCAGGAGGCCATGGAGAAAAGCAAGAGGGGCCTAGAGGAGATGGGAAAAGTGACAGAGAGTCGGAGGAGACAGAGAGAAGAGAAGGAGAAGATGGGGCAGGAGGTCCTGGAGAAAAAGAAACCAAAGCAACTAAAGAAAAAGACGGCTCATTGGAATGAGATGATGATGGTGGAGAAGCTCAAAAGGCCCAAGTATACTTTGAGTGCTCTGAAAGAGCATGAGAGGAGGCAAGAGGAGGTCGAGTTCTGCTGTCTGCCAGAGGTGGTGGACAAAGCCGACCCAGAGAGCCGGGCCTCTTACCTGAAGTCAGCCGGAGGGGAAAAGAAAACTCTGTACAACAACTGGGTTGGAGAGGAGATAAAAACGGACAGTGACCCCGTCAAAGAAAACATGGGCACAAGCGTCTATCTCTACTTTGCTGAAAAATACCACAAGTCTGAAGGTTTGTCTCACATTCGTTCTATTCCTCTACATTTACCATTTGTATGTTTCAAATGGTTTATTTAGTATTTAAATGTTATTAAACTTTTATCTTCTTCCATCTCAAGAAAAAAACCAAACGCCCAAACACAAACAGGTGCATTGGATGGACGACGGACCAATCACAGGTCAAGATGCAGTGAGCGTCACTTAAAGATGGAGGGCCTACGGTTGATGTTCATCTTATGTATTCAGCCTTAATAAAAGTGTGTTGAAGTGAAAACATCAAGTTGTACTGGTTACTTTTTTGGGTTGGGGTGAAAGGAAAAGATGTGTTTAAATATATTGAAGTGATTCTCTGATACCTTTCGGGATCTTGAAAAAGCTGCACCACATTTCACAGAAATCCATCCAATAGTCGCCATGGGACTTAAAGAAATCAATGCTCCGTGCCGAGAAACATAACTTACATAAAAACTAACCCTGTTTATGTTGTGGATCGTAAAGGAAAGAGATAATAACGTGTTAATATATAGCCGTTTCTGGTGTTTATGCTGAGCTAAGCGTCTTCTGGCCTTATATGAAATGGACACATATCAGAGTTGCATCATTCTTCTCTAACTCTCTCTAGGGCCCATAAGGGCCCACAACTTCATGTCAGGTGATCTGGCAAATAATAATTACCCAAAAAATGTAAGGTTAAATTAAACCACATAATTTATTTTGCATGTTTTTAAATAACTTGCAGACATATGAACAGGCTCTCTGGGATTCATGTCCACAGAATGACTGAACACACAAAACTAGAACACAAGACAGACAAATAAAAATGAACTTAGTAATACTGGCAATGGACGAGACTGGCAAGTGTTAGACGGGAGGACAAAGGGAAGGGAGGAGGAATAGTGTTTTTAAAAAAGGTTCAGTATGTTACAAGGCCACATGCTAGTAGTGGTAACAGTACACAACCCAACACCAGCACGGCTTCAAAATCGTAGTGTTCTCAGGTCAAATGTTTTGCATGTATAAATGTTACTCTACATAAAAAAGTGTTTTCAGTTGAAGTGCAGTTGTTCCAATCCATTCCTTTTTTATGAGGCGGGAATCTGCGGCAGGCCAAACTCATCCACCAGAACGCCATCCTGAAAACACACAGAGGAATGTTTAAGAAAGCTCTTCAATGACTGCCGGACCTCGAAACACTCACATTTTGTGTACAAAGCTTGAGAGATCATGACAATTAATTTCACAGATTTTAGCCTATTAACTACTTCAGACGTTTTGCCACAATGGCAGTGGGAAGAGTATGATGAATTCAAGAGATTTTCCTGTTGCGCAATCGTTTTACAAATGTTCTGACGTCAGAAGACAACGTTAAAAAAAAAAAAAACATGGACTCATTTTACGAATTTACATCCGTACCTTGAGAAGCAGCTGTGAAACAGCAGCGCATGGAATTGTAAAATAGCAGGTGACAACACATAAGCATCCACACATCGTAAAAAGTATAATCGGAATTTGAATCATCTTAAAGGTGTGTATGATTTAGTGCCATCTAGCTGTGAGGTCGCAGATTGCAACCAAGCAAACATCCCGCTGTTCCATCTGTCCCTTCCCAAGCACTGATTATACACTAATGAAAACATAGCTATGGATATTATATTCCATTTCTGCTGATTATATCCCCCTCAATCCTACACACTGGACCTTTAAATCTCACCAACACTGCATGCATGTGTTTTCAGTGTATGAACATGTGAGGATGAAAGGGCTTATCCTGTGAACTGAAACAAGTGGCTGCCTGGAATGTGGGACAATTCTGGTTTGAACAATTAAGTAGACATGTAACTTCCATGTATTTTCAATACTGTCATTTTTCAATACTGTCATTTTCCAATCCGTGGTTACAATGTCAGTTACAGCGACCACTGTGCGCCACAGTGCTCTGAAGACTGTCACCTTGTTTGTCTTGCTGTCACTGGGGATTCCCTCAGGGATGGACGGGGCCGCTGAGGCCTCATCCAGGTAGGAGCTGTCATCGTCCAGCAGCAGCTCATCGCCCAGAGCGTCCAGCTCTGAAACCACAGTTACACTGTCACTGTCGGACTGGACTCACTTGGGTTATTAGGACAATACAATAGCTATTTGTCTCTGCTTGTTTCTCCATCTAAACCTTCCCGTTGGTCGCAAGAGCTGTGTCCCAAATAGTAAAGTCTGTATTTCCAAACACAAGTGGCAAAAAAGGTCTCAAAGGCTCATCTTCAACCAAAACAACCGTCTTTTACTCAGGTTTAGAAGACACAGCTTGTGTATCCATCATGTAATTCAGATATACAGATGTTATATGGAAGTTATGCCGTTTGTTCTTAATGTGGTAAAATATAAATTAGAACTTAAACAGTTGCAGCTCTAATTTCAGACAGAATTTGGAGATATATGACTTTGTTAGTTGCTGAAAACTGCCTGAACACAGTTAGTTTTGGTCTCTGTGTTGAAAATGCACAAGCTCAGAAGATCATTGAGCCATCATGGGAACATAAAATGATGATATATATGATATTCTGGAAGATATTTTACCATCCCTGCCGAGAGCTTTATATTTACACGTCTGTCCGTGTTAAATGTTGGTGATTATATACATTTTAAGATGCTCTATCGATGAGGTGTCTGCTCAGAAACTAATGGAACAAATAAAGATGCCGGAGACAGTCAGGTGTACCTGCTTCAAGATCCTCCTCATCTATCTCTGGAGTGCCGTAGCTGCGGCTCAAGGCCTCCTGCACCTCGCCGGCGTCCTCCATCATGTCCTCCAACTGGTCCTGTAAATCCTAGAAGTTCAAACACTTGTAATTACTTTATACGTCCAAAATCTCTGACAAAACAATTGGAATATTGATTTGTCCTTAAGACCAACATTAAGATGCAAATACATCTGCTTTATGTATTCTGTGTTCCAGTGATTTACCGTTTGGTGCATAGCATTCGCAATAAATAATAATCCGTAAACATACGTCAATCTGATCAACTTTGACGTCCTTGTAAGCCCTTTTCATTTCCTTCGCACCGATCTTCATGGCCTCCACCTGGGAACAGAAATGAAATTGTACAATGTAAATGATTCACTGCTTTCCTCACGTCGCTCTCTCGCTTCATTCACGCTATAGCTCGCTCGACCATCGCTGCTCTCGCTTGCTCGTGGAACCAAAGAGTGGCCACATTTCCCTACTGTGTTTACAAACCAACAAATGTAACATATTATAACTTTAAATGGGTATAGTAGACAGCAAGCAAACATTTTCAACTACAAGCTGTGGTTTTGAAAAAACAAACTAACATCAACGCAAACTACTTTGTGTTTTTAACACGTCGTGTGGCTCTTACTGTTGTTTTGGTGTCCTTTAATGTCTGGATGGTGTAGTTTGCCTGCTCCATGTTAAAAGACTGCTGAGCCAGCTGCTCTCTTTGACCTTCATACCTGTGTAAAAAAAATGCCGATGGGTTTAAAACAATGTATTGTGTTTTTTTTAAAGCTCAGTTCTAATTACTATGCTACCAACACTGGTTACTTGAGGCTGATATTTGAGCATTTAAAATAAATCGAATGACATTTTATTGGCCAATAAGGACGCCCCGCATTAGATTTTTTTAGGTTTTTCTGTTTGTGCTCTTTAATTGACGAGCTATGTAATGGTGATACAGTACATATCGGCCAACATATACCTTGATAGCGATACACCTGTGAGAAGTTTAAATTAGTTGATAGTATCCGCCTGACTAACGTACCGGTCAGACTATTGCTCTCATATCTCAGACTCTGTATTAAAACTTAACAAAGAGTAAAAATGGTGCATTGTAGAACTCACATTCTCTTTTGCTTCAGGACTCTCATCGCCTTCTGTTTCACCATGTTCTGCGTTTAAACAAGGAATACATCAAGTCAAAGTTTTTTTATATTCTCCAAAACAATCTTGCAACCTTCGCAGTTCCCACAGCGGACGTGATGATGTGCGTTACCTTCGAGGGCCCTTCTCTCATCTTCTTCATCTGATCCTTGTACTTCACAAGTTCAGCGTCCAGTCTGCCAATCTTCTTTTCTATGGACTCTGATCTTGCATCAACCTGAGAAAGGAGGAGATTAATTAGAGGAGTAATGCTTTAGATTGATAAATATATATTGTTATTGTCATATGCACACTTAACAGAGTTACCATGTGCAATGAAAAACTTATTTTCAGAGTTACAATAACCTAAAACCTAAGGTAAAAATTGTTCAGCCTCCTGGCAGACCAAACACAGGGAATAAATGCTCAGAGTAGATCTATGTTCCCCAGGATCCCATGTTCCCCCCAGTTTAATATCCTCTGATTATCATTCAGGAGACATTTCCAGGAGACAAAGGCTTTTATGTACTCGTGTACTTTTTTTCAATGTATGTTCAGACCCATGTTCAATGCATGTTCCTCTATTCTGTTGACATTACCCAGCATACTGATGTTATACTGCTTGAAACCTAAGCCCTGACATTTGCAGTCTTGACTTGAGACGTGAACGGATTTGTACCATTTTAACTGCATTTTGAACGGTGAACATGGGGGTGGTGCACCCCGGGTAGATACCGAGATAATAGCCCAAAATAACGTAACGCTGCATCTGTCTTCTACGGTCCAAACCAGGAGGAAAGACACACGAGAGGCGGTATTTATGTTTGCTAGTGATGGAAGGTGCTTGATGACTGTAACGCGTTAGCTAGCCAGCACTGTTTGCTGGCTGTGTGGCCACGCTCGCTTTGTAACGGTAACGTTACCGTTAGGTCACGACATAAATAACAATGCCTCTCAGCCTGACTAGCACTCACATTGCCGATGCAGTCCGACAGATTTGGGGACGGCGCCTTCGGCTTTCCGCGTCCAAATATTCTGTTCATTCTCCAAACGGGTCTTGACCACCGTAGCTTTCTTTAGAGTATATAAAAAAACATCAGATGCAAAGGGGTTTATTCAGTGAAGACACCCGGAAGTAACGGATCGGACGGAAACGGTTCCTATTGGTTGGTGTACACAGTTTTGACCAATGGGTTTCTTTTCTTTTTCTTTGGAACACGACTGCCCCCGCGTGGCCGACAGAAGAAATGCAGCTGTCATGAAACCCCATTGTCCCCGAAAACTCTGCATTAATCGTCTTTGTTGCACCTCCACACTGCAAATATGATTAGAAGGGTCTTAAATATATAGGAATATGTCTGATTATAAAGTATATTGTAATAAAACATGTATTTTAGTGCTGTTCTAAAATTCAACGTGGTTTGTGATTATACATAATTAAGAGTTGTACGTACAAGTTCCTGACTTGGAAACATCAATTTCCATAGGTCAAAGACACAAATTTGAAAAGATGATATACTCAGTTGCAGAATTTCTTGAAAATAAGTGGACTATTTCATCACTTAAAAAGTGTACATTAGTAAGGGAAATATTTCATTTCTAATTTTTATTTATTTATGCCCCTTATTTTTGATGTCCTTGCTCATATATATGCCTATATTAAACTCCACACAGAAGGACCGCCCAAACCAAACCTGGGGCCCCTTGCTGTGAGGTGACATCACTACACCACCCGTGCAGGCCCTTCTTCAAGTTATCACAAGATAAATCTGAGGTCTCGCAAGATGAATAATTGGGTTAGAGAGAACGTAAACCTTATTTAGATTCATATTTTGAACAATTTGGAAAATTATTCAACAATTTGATCCCTTTGAACAGCTATTCAAATGAAACTAAGGCAACTAACAATTATTGAATAATTATTATTATGTTGTCAGGTTTTTAAAATCTCAGTTCATCATCACTCTCCTGCACGACACATGCTTTGTCTTTTTAGCCATTTAATTCATCATGAAGACCCTCCAATAATAAAGTGGTCCAAGGGTACCTTAAATCACTTCAGCCAAATTATACTTATTAGACTTATCAGCATTATAGCAGCATACACAATGGTTAATTATAAAGTGAAAAAAAAAACATTAGCTGCATGTCTGCCAAATGGAAAAGTCATCAGCTAAATATATTTTTAATAACAAGGAAACTCTTAGCTTGTTCCCATTCATGTCTTCTAACAGCCATTATTAATACACAGAGTAGTAAAGTAATTAATAGCATCTTCGTCCCTTCTGCTTCTTTCACTGTCAGAGCAATGAGTGATGGGTTTTCCTGCGAACAATAAACTCTATTAGAGCCTAAATAGACGCAAGATCCTATTACCGGCCTGCTAATGCTCACTGATCTTGAAAGTCCTGCAGTAATCTTGGTCACTGTGGCAGCTTAATCAATTCACACGGGGACTGATTGATGTAATTGGCCTCTCAAATCTCTAAGAATCCCCCGTGCCCAATTAGACCTGTCAGCTCCTCCAGCCTTTGGCAAACGCCAATTAGGAGATACATCTGTACTTTGTTATGTTTGTGGCCAACTGGTGAATGAAAGTCCCAAATTCAGACTTTTTTATCTCTGTTTTTGGTCTCCACCAACGTCTGAGGGAAATATCTGTCTCTTGAGGTGCAAAATGCTCCAAATTGTTCACCTGGCGACTGGATGCATGGTGTAAACCCTGGCAGGTATTATATCTCTTTTTGGCGACTCATCTCTATTGTATGCTGTTGTCATCAGAATTACTTTGTATTGTTTCAGTGAGGATCACAGTCAGGTCAGTTGACTTTAAGCTGCATGAAGAACATCTTAACAAAGGAGACACTTGTCCTTTGCTGGAACGTGCACCCACCTTCAAAGATGTCCGAGACACACAGCTGTTCACACCTCAGCCATACAAAAAGATAGAAAAAAGCCTCATTAATTAACTGACTTTTGTGTCAGAGTTGAAGTTAATTCAGATGTGCGTCCTAATGTCCTGTTTGTTTTGGGACGCGACTTCGTATTTCTCGTCATTTGATATCACGAAGGACAGAAATGAAAACCAAACGATTTTAATTTCAAGCTTTATTGTGACTTTGTTGCACATGTGTGAAGCATGGTTTTACTTTCAAAGCTGAAACATACGGCAAAAATATCCAACCAATACAGTTAATTTACAATGCAGCAGCACACTATACACACAGTATGTGGTGCTCAAACCGTGTCGGATGAATACAATCATTTCTATCGAATAAATTACAGTATTATAGGAATAGTTAACAAACACATAGTTTAACCAACAGTGGGATATCCTCAGTAAGACTTCAGTTTATAATGCTACAATGCTTATACCAGGATATACTGCAATGCTCTTAAAGGGGAGAAAAAGTAATCACAAACATGGATGTGGCTAATTGCTGGTCTTTTAGGGCAAGCATACCAGCTAGAGGCCAAATAAGATAAGGCACACAAAACCAGGCACAATAACACATTTTCTGCAATAACTACTGTATCATTATCAGATCTACAAAAGCCTTTGATTTAATGACTCCTATAAAAGCTACAATAATTAAGGAAACCACGACAGTAAATGAGTCGCGTTTGTTTTTGCTGAGGGAAAACCTATTTTCCACGACGATGAACTCGCAATGTAATATTCCTTCAGATGCGTAGATATTTACAGTATAAACACTCAATTGCACTAAACACCCAAAGGCATGTTGTGTAGATACAGTATGGTATTCTCGTGGAGCCCTGTCACCCAGTTTTCACATGTATTTCAAGGTTGGCAACACTATGTACAATATTTGACACCTCCTCAATGAGATGTAGTGTCACGGCTGGATTCTATAAAGGTGTGGAGCCGTGTCAGATGTAATAGTATAATAATAGTTTCTGAAAGCACTAAGAACACGCTGAGCGCACTGTATCGACGCCGTAGCCTCATCAAAGACAGCCATCTTGTCAAGAAGGAAATACTTTGATTGAGTATCTTCTTGTGGTGAAATACAGAGGATGATCCCTGAGAGGTTATTAAATATTCTGCATTCTCCAATAATATAGACTATTCGGAAATGTACAATTCAGCAAAGCACCAAACTACAATTCACATAAAACTGTTTGAAAACAATGCTCATAATGCATAATGAAACCCCCCATAATAAATTACTTGTTTGCATGTGCACAAAATACCAGTTGATCTTTTTATGCATGTGATAATTTTACTGTATCGATCACTTTTAATGAAAGCCTATAGTACACGTTCAAGGTCAGCTAAACAACAGCTACATAATGAAATATTTTTGGTTTGTCTTGTCTAGACATCTTTCAACAGATTTTCATTGTTGATGTGAGAAATAAAATGAAAAAGTACCTGTTTTCAGTTAGATTTCAGCTTTATACAATACGAAACAACATTCAGGGATGTATTATCCATCTGGGTTGTGTCTTTTAATTTAAGCACAATTTCAAAAGATAAGTCTGGTGTTATTCCATATTTTTCAAAATTACAACAAATCCCATGAAAAAATCCCCAATAACATGTTAGTTTTCTCAATACTTTCTGACTTCTCTACCCTGTATATAACACATTCCTTTTCTCTGAAGAGACATGCACCTTTATAAACAGGTCACATATATAAATAGCTATATTTACTTTGATTTAAAAGTGAATCTGCTTTTGGATTCTCTGACCAATAAATAAATAACAGCTCCCTCTCTCTTTAGCCTTTCCATCAGATGGAGGTGGTGACTTGAGTCAGGTCACTGGAGTCCTCCCAGCCCTGATAGGAGGAAGAGTCCATGGCTAGTCATACGGGCCTGGCCTGCCTCATAACTCCTCGGCCTTCTGTGGGACACGAGTGGTCCCGCAGGGTGCTCCTCACCCGGCTCAACCCGTGAGAGTCTCTGTGTCCTTGGGCGCCGTGGCAGCAAAAATCCCTGAAGCACCTCTTGAAGTTCTCATCCAGGAAGGCGTAGAGGATGGGGTTGAGGCTGCTGTTGGTGTAGCCCAGCGCCACGCAGAAGAAGTAGGCGGCCATGACGGCGGTGGTCTCTGGCACGTTGCCAGACAGGGCCTTGACTAAGATGAAGATGTGGATGGGCGTCCAGCACACCACAAAGACGGCGACCACCACCAGGACCAAGCGGGTGATCCGCCGCAGGTTGCGGTCCTTCTCGCGTGAGCCCGACAGCAGGCGCACGCTCTTCAGCCGCATGACCATCAGCGTGTAGCAGACGGTGATGATGATGACGGGTAGCACAAAGCCAAAGATGAAGACACAGATCTTCATCAGGGTGTCCCAGTAGCTGTAGGGTTCAGGGAACTGAAGGGCACACTCTGTAGTCTCTGTTAGTTACAGAACACATACATCATATTTCATTTAAGTTTGAATTGCAGCTAATTAATGGTCACAATTTTGCCACAAGATTTCATATAATTTACAGTATCTCTTCTCTATCAAAAGAATACAGCAATGATAAAAAGGACTGTATTTGATTAGTGCTTTTCTAGTTTTCTGACCCATTCAAAGCGCTTTAACACTACTTGTCATCATTCACCCATTCACACCCTTTCAAGCACTAATGCTACCATGCAAGGTGCCACCTGCCCATCAGGACTTACTAACATTTATACACCAATACGGGAGCAATTAGGGTTAAGTGTCTTGCCAAAAGACACATCGATATAGACTATAGCGGAGCCGGGGATCAACCCGCCGATCCTCTGGATGAAGGAGGACCCTGCTCTACTACTGAGCCACAGTCGCCCCAATGTACTGTACAATACTGTATTTAAAGCATATGTTATTTGTCAGGTACTGTGAAAAGACACACAATATACTAGGTCACTATTAGATTGTCACTTTAAAATGTACATTGAAGTGTGACAGTGAAAGTACAGCTGAGGCTGATGGGAGAAGTATTGGAGATATTCATTCCGACATATATACAAAAGTTGACTCATTTTATTTTAAGTAAGCATTTACAAGTTGTATGTAAGCATTGATAACACACTAGTATTCAGCGTGAAGTACATTTTAAAGTACGAATTAATGTAAAATATTTGTAGCAGCCAATTATAATTTCTCTCATGGGGACATATTTTCATGGGGAGTTGTTTAAATACATTAATAAATGCTTGCATCCACTTACAATTATAAAAACATTTAATACATTGTTATCAACTATTTATGAATGCTATACGTAAAGTAAAGTGTCAACCCCATAGTGATACCAGAGGACAAGTCAGGATCATCAAAATAAGAAGCACTTGTTCTCTGGGAATCATGAATATCTGTAATATATTTCATGACAATCCATCCAATATTTGTTGAGATGTTTCAGTCCAAACCAACGTGTTGGTTACATGGTTCAAATCCATAACTTCAGATCCCATGATGCAGTTACTTCAATACAGAGAGGTGAAGGCTTCATCAGCTATACCTCTGGGCATTGTGCTTTATCATTATGAACATGAAGAATGAATACACTGTTGCTGAAAGAATACATCCCTCTAGCTCTCTCTACAATCTAAGGACCCATTATGACTGCCATTGCCTTATCTAGTCAGATCTCTGTAAAAGGGTCTTGTTCAACCTACAGACCATCCTCTTCAGGGTGTTTGAAAGATGCTTCAGGCAGCTAATGGCGGAGGTTCAATTGAGAATTAAGAATTGATGAAGTGGGGCTTCAAGTTTTAAATTGCCTGGAAGAATTCCTTTGTTTCTGTGATGGGGTGTTAGGGGAAAGGGGAATGAAAAGGGGAACCGACAACGCCACCTGCCTTACACCTCAAGAAATATAAGTTTTAACAACCCCATGATACATTTTTAGAATTTGTTTAAAGGAATCAAAGAAAAATAATCCCATAACATCCAACTAAAAGCCAAAACATGCAGAACAGAAGCAAAAGCGGGCAAAAGGGAGACAGCAAAACAGCAGCAGGTGAACCGTGAGCCACCACAGAGCGTGGGACAGGGGCCGAAAGGGGGTGAGGCCATGACAACAAGTGCCTTTAATATATTGGCACTGATTGGGGAGGAGCCAGCCTTAGGGCTGCATTCAAAACCCTACACTCCCTTCTCTGGGGAGCCTTCACCACTACATCCTCATAGCAGATATAGATGTAATAAATCAGATAGATATGAGTAGACTGATAGACGCTGTGGAGTCAGACCAGTGTGAATGTAATGTTAAGATACCGTTATTGGTCTTCGTGCTGCCAAGTATCATGGCCGGGATCCCGGCAGCAGACGACAGCATCCAGATGATCACGTTGATGATCTTGGCCTTGACGGGCGTGCGGAAATCCAGGGCCTTGATGGGGTGGCACACGGCCACGTAGCGGTCCACGCTCATCATGGTCAAGGTCAAGATGCTGGTGAACATGTTGTAGTAATCGATGGAGATGAAGACCTTGCACGCCACCTCGCCAAACGGCCAGGAGCTGAGCAGGTAGTCGGTGCTCTGGAAGGGCATGGTGGTGGTGACCAGAGCGTCGGCCACAGCCAGGTTGAAGATGTAGATGTTGGTGGCTGTTTTCATTTTGGTGTATCTGTTGTGGGGGGGAGAAGGAAGAGGAGAGGTTGAATGGATTTGATTGTGCTTTGTTCAGGTTACATTTTTTATTTATTTTTTAAAATCCTTTCAAAGAGGTACAAGGTTAATGAAATCACTTTTTGAGATAAGGATTCATTATCCAGGTGCTCTGCCCTTTTATTGAATAAACAGCCAAAACTTAAGTCTCCAACATACTGTGAGTACAACACAAAGGGAGGAAAATAACTTTGACTTTTCGTCATCTCTTGATTCGAAGCTTTAAAATGTCGTGCTGTATCTAACATCCAACACTAAAATAAAAATACCTTAATGATGTTTTTAACAGATTCGTACACGAAACTAAACATATGAGCTTTGAGATGAAACATTGGCATTGCAATTACTGCCAAGCTTGTTACAATCTAATGTATTGTCATTGTTGAAGACAAAAAAGCTAAGGATTCTGGATTCAGGAGACGGAAGTAAAAAAAAAAAAAAACACGTGTACACGCACGGGAAACATCATACATGTGTAAAAGGCAGTTTTACTGTGATTAATTAAGGCCGTTCAAATAGGAACACGCACTGAATTTCCTTTATTGCTTTATGAGCCATGCGCATTCACACGTAGACGTCCGGAATTGCTCTTGACATAATATGATTGACACATTTCAAAGCTGAACACAAAACTCACCTAATGATGACAAACATCACCAAACAATTCCCCGCTAAGCCCACCACAAACACCACGGAGTACACGGCGACTATGATGGGGATGATGGGCGACATGGGCTCGGGCTCGGCGTCCCAGGTGCCGTTGGGTGTGGTGTCATTGAATATGTCCGAGGAGCCGGGTTGCAAGGTGAAGTTTTGGAAACACTCCTCCAGCTGGCCCGAGGGACACCTGTCCTCTTTGTAGATGTGCACCACGCCACTGTCCATGGTGCTGAGCTCTGTCTGCACCGGCCGGGCTGCTTGGCGTAAAGTCACCGCTCAACTTCCACGGATATCGGTCCGAAACCAGCTGAATGTCCGATGATTGCTAAATGAAAAAAAACAACAAAAAAATACACGGAGAAAATGTCTCTATTAGCACAGGTTATGGCTTCAGTGAAGAGGAGCGCAACAGCCCGCGCTCAAGGACAACATTACACAAGTGCAACACCACCTTACCTGTTGGTTTTTTTCTGCTTCCAGAAAAGTTCATGCAAATACAAAAACACCGATTACGAGTTTCTTACATTAGTGTTCAGCCACAGATTAAAATCGGGATGCTGGCAGAAACAAAAGGTTTCTGGGTAGTTGTGTGTGTGAGTGTGTTGACGAGCAGACAATTCCCTGCCTGTGCCACGGCTGCGTCCCCGACGCTGCGCACTGGAAGCCCGCACTGCATTCAGTGACATCAGAGGCTGAGCCAACAGATGTGACAGTATCCAGCCAGCAGCAGCGATCTAACCACATGCACCACAGTCAGCTGAAAATAAATGTTTATTCAGATTTGGTTATTTTTTGTTGTGCACTATATCTGGTAAAATGTCTCACTAATGACGCCTCACGCCCCAAAGCTGTGATCAAAACATCTGCTTGCGCAGTCAGCATGCACATTACATTTGTATTATTTTATTTTGATGTGTTCACGAGTTGCCTGTAGGAAAAGTGAAACTAAATGTGCTACAATATCATGTGCACACCTTTCTGAAAATGTTTTAATTCCCATCAATGCTGTCATAAGATGTTCCCTAGCAACTCATGTGAGAGTAATGACTGCAACGCAAACATGTGTTGAAGAGGCATGAAGTCCGAAGGACACGCAATGGAAAAACATTTGCTGGACCTTCAAATAAAAACTATTCATTATCTCATCATAATGTTTCGACTCCATTTGGTCAGAATCACTTTTGCTTCCTGAGTCATTTTCACAATTTCCTTTCAGCTCTCTGTGCTCATAACTTGCTTTTTCCATATTTTATCAACTCAATATTGCACATATGCATTAAAACATGAATCTGACTAACATTTAGCAGCACTGAGAGCTTACACCAAAAATAACACCGAGCTCTGAACAAAGAGTGTCCTCGAACCAGCCTCTCTTTCTTGTCTCACCCCAACAGATAGGAGACAGGTTTCATCCTGCAAGTAATTAAGTGGGTGCTGTTCCCTTTCCCTCGTTTCATGCACTAACGCTTGTTGCTTAGAGACCCATCATGGCCAGGTGTTGCTTGAGCGAGGAAGCCTTTTTGTAGGTTTCTATTGTTCAGGGCTGACAGTCTTGAATTCGTGAGACGGCTGCGTTTACACTAACTTAAGTCTGCTAAGGTCATCAGCCTTGAGCTGACAGCAGAGGGTGAATCACATCTTTCCAAATGTCTGTTTGCGCAAAGATACAATCCGCTGCACTTCCTGTGGCACTTGAAACAGGTCGTTTAATTTCAGAGGAGAGGAAATGATTGTTACGTACCCTCCAGAAGATAAGGTCAAGAATAAAGTCCCTTTTGTATTTTGGTGCCTTTTTCACAATGACCTGAGGTGCTTGTCTATTCAGTGAAATGCTTCAATTAACGGTTTAATGATGGAGACCGGCATTGAATATGAAAACGTCAGAGATCCACAGGTTACCATGGAGAAAAAGTATTTTCACAAAAGCCCTGGGTTTTTCAAGTGCGCTTCACCCGTCCATCACAGTCTCATTTCGCTGTATTTCATTCACCCGCCACAATTTTAATTGTTAGCTTCCTGTGAAATCCCTTGAACATTCATGGCCATATTGCGTCAACAAGAGAGAGAGTCGCCTCAATTTCAGAAATAAAAGAATCTCTCTGCCACAGCAGCTAAATGTGTGGAGTTCACAGACAGGAACCTCTCAAAATCTGTAATGAAATACTCGTTAGATCCTATTGATTTAACAGAACAAAATGTCCGCCTCTCTTCTGATCTGTGCCACAAGGAAGATGTACTGCTCACTTAGAAAAGTGTCAACAAAAGACAAATGATCTCAGCGTAGGCTAAATATTTCTCTGTGAGAACCGATTTCCTTTTGATATGAGGTGTGGCAGCCCTTTCACACTATTTATATATAATACGCGTAAAACTAACTTTACTACGTTTTAAATATGTTTTTGTCCATTCTTGGGATCTTAAAACGAGATACAATAGAGTTTCAAAATGATTTGGGCTTGTATACCCCATTTCTTAAAGGCCGATAGGTCCAAACCGTTCCACTCTGTTAACAATGGGGTTTTGTAATCAGTTGAGATGAGATGTGATGTAATTTGAGTTGTATAAATACAGATGACACCCATCAAGATCCGTACTGTATGCAATCACGGAAGAGCTCATAATAACCTCTCATTACCCAAAGATTTACATTCATGACAGGTCTTTGTTTAAAATCATTTGAGAGGGAGAACAATAAAAGAAAGTGGAAATGGATTTTGTTCGTCGCTGTCCAGTGAAACATATCTTTATAATCAGCCAATGATGATTTGATCTTTGTGACAAAGCATTAGTGACATATCCAATTTGTTTTTTAAAGTGAGTTTATCAGAATCTTTTTTTTTATTATTCATGTATAAATTGGAGCGAGATGGAGTTTGCAAATTATCTGTATTTTCACTCACTGCGTTATTAGGCTGGCTTTTCTGTCGTCTTTCGAACAGAAAATGCCTCTAAAAAGGTTCATAAGCGTCGTACCAGATCCATATACAGTGTTGATTTCCTCCGTAAGAGCTCCAGCAATTTACTGCCTCACTAAGTATGATTTTGGAAATCCGCTGCCTCGGCTCTGGACAGGACAAGAGTAAGCATCAGCACCCTGCATCGACCATGAGGCGACTGCGGCTCAATTGGAGGTTCGGTGGTTCGATCCCAGGCTCCGCTAGTCCATGTCCATGTATCCTTGGGCAAGACATTTAACCCCAAATGAACAAGTAGCTGTGCCTACTGCATGTTAGTTACTTCCGATGGGCAGATGGCACGTAGCCACCGCCATCAGTATGAATGGGTGACTGATGACATGTGGTTGGAAGACTAGAAAAGCACTGTGGCACATAATGGAGAACATTGAATGGACCCTGTACTCACCTCCCTACATGTAGTTGTGAAAGCAGCTTTGTATGCAGACGCTGTCTGCAGACTGCTCACAGAGATCATCACCTTCATTCACAGGTATCCAGATGGTGAGGTCTGCTCTGGATGGAAATGACTTGGTTTGTGAAAATGTGATCGGCGTGTGTTGCATTGCCCCCCAAAGAGAATGCAGCTTGGCAGTTGTGTGTCTGCACCAAGGACAATGAGGAACAAAAGCAGTCTGGACCAGCAGGAGCAGTGGAGACATTAAAGCAGGGAGGACAAATCATATTTGAATGACAGGTGTTACACAAGGTGCATTCGCCTTTTGGCTGAAAGATGGTCAAATACTAAAAATATATGAAAAAACATTTTACATCTTTGTGTGCCGGACTCTTTTCTACAATTATGTTGAACGTTTTAACAGGTATAACCAGGTGTAGGAGGACATGCATACGACATCTGGTGGCTGCTACAGAACTCATTTAACAACTAGCGACACAACATTATTAAATTAGCTTCTGAACTTTTATTTTTATAGAGGTAGAGCATCATAGTTTGTGCCAATGACCAAGCTGCGTTACTCGACCCGCTGGTGTGAGAACGTGTTGTGCATGCATGATTTAAACTGGGCATGTGTGTCCTTTGTGAATCTCAAAAACTCATCTTTCAATCTACTTGGCACTTTTCAGCCTCGACAAGAATCTGGGGGCCAAGCACACGACACAGGGGCAGTTTGAGAAAACTTAAACCAAGCTTTATTACATTTTACTTATTGTGGAAATATTTTTTCAGTAAATAATGCAATCTTGAAAAATAAGCATTGATTTGAGAAATGTTACTCTATACAAACATTGCCATCACTCAGCATCAATTCTAGTGTCCAAATGGCACACTTGACCTCACAGCACAACACACACACACACACACACACACACACATGCATTATTGTCCGGCACAGTGAGCCATAAATGCTGAGGTTATTGTGATTCTCCGTAGATGCAGCTTCTGTCGGCAGTCTTGTTTGGATTGTCACTATGGGAACGGCTACACGTGCAGAGGGATTTGATCGAAGAAGAAAGGCAACAACACTCTTTTCTCTCTCAGGGAGCTAATTTAACAATCTGCAGATGAAGACGACAAAGACAAACCATTTGGAAGCATGAAGCGGAAAACTTACCTGAAAACATCACACGATGAACCTGGACATGTAACACCTTTCTAAAAGAGAGAGGAACGAAGCTCAATTTAAAAATGATGTATACACAATAGAAAACAACCATTTCCTCGGGGGGGGGGGGGGGGGGGGGGGAGCTGTGGGGGAAGAAGAACCATCTGTTTCAGGGTCCAGAGTTCAGGTGAGCATGCTCAGGGACCACGGAGTGCCAGCCACTGCAAACAGTGTTCGGAGAGCAAAGCCGGCCGACTGGAGCCACGGGCGGTGAGCCTCTACACATGTTGACTCTGCATACATGCATACATCCCGGCTCTCCACGCTTATTAGACGTCAAAACACGAGGGTGCAGCGCTTTTCAAAGACGGAAAGCTGCATTGAAGGCTCACTAACAGAGTTGAAGGACGGTTACGGGCTCAATAAACTGAAGGCGATAACGTTGAATGGGAAGCTCTTTATCTACCAAGGTAGAGCCGAGACATTCAGAAGAATGTGGAGAGGTTGGAAAGCGTGGAAACGTATTGTTTTTCCGTAAGACAGTATGGCTAATGAACTGCATCGCTGAAGGCATCTAGCCTTGAGTACTCTGCTGCCAGCCGGCCCTCTGGCTGCCTCACCTGTAAGCAGCTGCAGTAGTTGTTGTAAATACTAATGTCTCCAAAATGAATGTCTGGTTAGTGCAGATCTTGCTGCAAATTGGAACGTTTCAATGATCGTCTGGACATATTTAATACTAAAAGTGTGACGTTTTGGCAAATATGATGGAACAACGTTCTGGCATTCAATATCACTTTGATAAGTTTATTTGTGATTTCATTGGGCAATCCTGGCTTTGTTTTTAAATTGAATTGTAACGAGGAGACAGAAGTGAGGGATTTTATTGGGCCACGAGGATACCCAACCATCAAATACTGACACATGGTCACGCCCCTCTGAGTCTGACTGAAATCTGGGTGTGTTATGCTTATGGTCTGGTAAACTTATTTCGAACTCCACAACCCCAGATCTTTTTTTTTTTCATTTTCAGGATTGTAGTCTTCAGACCTGACCGGTAACACTTGAGGCAGTTTATCAGATTAAGAGTTCCCCTTTAACGATCCTAAAAAAAATACAATACAATATCAGTCAAATGCCTATTGGAAAACAGTACGTATTCATAGAAAATATTGAATGATTGTGAGGTGAGTTATGTGAAACAAAGGAAATACGAGGAGTGAGAATTATTACATTTATCACCTGTACAATTTTGGTAAATTGCATTTATGTAACGCCTTTTCTAGTCTTCAATCACTCTAAGCGCTCCCCACACACACACACAAGCTATTTGGAGTTCAGTCTTTTGCCCAAGGTCACTTCGACATGCGGACCGAAGCAGCCGGGGATCAAACCGCAGATCATCTGATGACAACCCGCTCTACCTATGAGCCACAGCCGCCCCCGAGACGTTGTTTGAACTGAGAAAAAGTTATAGAAAGGATTCAGTAGGTACAAAAAACCTCCTTTTGGAGCGGTTATACATTCAAACAGCTGGGAGACTGTAGATGGAAGCAGTGGATTTAAAGGACTAACGGTTTTGGCCTTTTGGCTTTTCTGAGTTTCTTGCAAGTTACAACTTTTCATAAATAATTGGTTCTACCATCTTAAATGGTCAACAGGGAGTTTTTGCATGTTTACTGGACCAATCCATATCTTCTCAACATTAAAAAAACGTTTTTTATTCAGTGAAAATCTTTATATTTCAGGAGACTGCGAGCTGTTATCTGACTCTGTGCCATCACCATTGGACCAAGATGGCAGCGGTGATTAGACTCCACAGCTGAGGGAAGCCTGAGACGCATTTTCAGGACTTGGGCGACAGTGTTTGAAAAGGTTGCTGCACAATTCATTGAGTTATCACCTAATCGTTGCAGCTCTATATGAAATAATGCAATATAGGATGTTTAAGAAAACATACATAATACAATCTAATACTACTGTTCTGCCATAAAGATAACTGTATGGTGGCTATGCTGTTTATTTACATTATATGTACGTACAAGGTGTTAAGTAAATGATGTTTTACCATGATAGGGTTGCACTGGAGTGCATTATATTTAGAGGCGTGTCTAATATTGCGGCTCAAGTGTACCTAATAAAGTGACCACTAAGTGTATATTTTCTTTAAAAACTGCAAAAGAGGTGGAAGCAGACATATTAAAAATTAGGAGTAATGATTTTGTACATCTAACGGGAACAAGGATGTGATCTGTGTTGCTGGTTTACAGTACTTGACCTGTTTTCCAAAATAAAAGAATCAATAAAAAACACTTTTCACGTCACAACAGAGCACTGAAATGTGAAGTGTAAATCATTTCTTTTTTTTCACTCCCTACTACAGGCCCACTGAAGGATGAACAGAAGGTTACATCTAACCTGAGACTGCAGGCAGATGAGAACAAACATAACAAAACACTTGAAAAATAAATCTCATTATTCAACCCCAGTCCTTCCACTATTTGAGAGCCAATCGAATATGGTCTGATAAGAAAACTCAATAACCGTATCAAGTTAATCACAGTTTATCTCTTTGTTTAACAGCAGGTGCAATAATGCAGCACAGGATCACCATAGATAAGCATCTTTATTGGGGTACATACAATGTTTTACAGGTAAGACTTAAATAGGTTGCAGTTCTTGTACATCATCACGGACGTAAAGTGCGACTCCAACACATCACATCGCTGAGAGGGCACGGCACGAAGCACGACAGTCAAATCAGGTAACATCGAGGATCATTCCGGGTGCAGGAAAGGAAAGAAGGAAACCACACCGTTTGATTTTCAAGTCTTTACACAAAAATTACAAAGAACAACGTACAAACAGGACACACTCATCCACACATTAATACACACGGGGGCACGGGAACGGTTCAGCTTCGGGTGGCCACGGCCGGAGCTTGCTGCTGGTCGCTGGACTGCAGTTGTCTTCCCAGGTACTCCCTGTGAAAGAAAGGGCAATCAATTACACCTCAGCACTCCAAACCCACTTATTGCTGATTTATAGGTATTTCCGTCCACCTGATGGCATTCAGAACACCTTGAAAAGGAAAAGTTTGACATTTTGGAAAACCTATTGGCGTTGTTGGGAAGAGTAACTTACTATAGCTTGTTTAAGTGGGACAAAAACAAGTTGTTTTTTTTCTGGGGGTTTTGTGCAAAACAATGGAGTATTTTCATCATCCATTAATCTTTTCTTGACTAATCGGTCTATATAAGGATGTCATGCCTGTCACAATTAACCCGAGGCCAAGGTGACTTCTCCAGATTGTTTTGTTGCGTCTGACCGACAGCCCAGAATGATGTTCAGTCTACAATTACAAGTTTTGGCTCATCAAATAGTTGCCGCTTAGTTTTCTGCCAATTGACCAATGGATTAAGTGATTGGAGACATTTTGATTTCAACAGCATTTAAAACACTATTTGGTGATTACAAAATGTGATTAACGATTTGAAATGGCTGATATAATATAAACAATATCTTTTGGGGCGGATGTTTAACCTTATAGACATCCCTCGTCAGACTATTTCCTGGCTGAGGGATTTTATGGCAATCTCACGATGCGGACAATACTTCAGATGAAATGAATAACACATAACACCAGTGAGAGCTCAGTGAGCTTCATATTGAACAGACATACGGTGGCATCTGTTCCGTTAATGAAATGTAACTGATAAATGAAAGGAAGTCGGTTCTTTAATATCCTTTAATGTCATCGTAAGTGCCCTTTTTAAACTGACCTTTTCATATTTTGAGAATGTGAGCTTCTGACCCAGACATGGTGTACATCAGGGGTGCCCACACTTTTTTGGCTTGCGAGCTACTTTTAAAATGACCTAGTCAAAAAGATATACCTACATTAATAATGCTAAATATCTATCTATATAGATATATATATCTATATAAATCTATATAGATATATATTAATAAATAGCATTATTAATGTATTAATATACCGAGTATACTTTATATTTACAATATTGGCGTACCTTGCATAACTTATGACACAATATAATTCTGTACATTTTTGGTCATTACATTTTACTCTGACTTGCACTGAATAGAAACAGCCAGGGTTATGCTGCGTTCACACTGAATGCGGCACGTATTATTCGCGAGTAGATTACATGCAAAGTCAATGCACAGACGCGAATGACGCAAATTTCCGCCGGGCAGCGCAAATGACGCGAATAACTTGGGCGAAAGATTTGCGTAGTGAAAGCCAATCAGCGTTGAGAAGCGCCGCATCATCACTGCTGTCCTGCCGGTGCTGAATCAAACTGCTGCTGGTCCGCCTGAAGCAGCGCTGGAAGCAGCCGTCATTCAGACGCTGTTGTGCGGCTACGGATGATATTATGGACACGGGGGCGTCTGATGGTCCGACGTTTGAGGGATTTCCACAATAACTATAAAGCAGAACTAGTGGTTAGTTCAAAGGTGGATGGCGGAAATGGTACCGCTTTTACGGAGATAAGCCACGGAGATATCCCTGCCCCTTTTCAGCCGCGAGTAAAGCAAATGGCGCAAATTAACCACATAAAGTTGAGTAAACTCACGGAAGTAGAGAAGCGCAAATAATGCACTCAAGCGGCCGACCATGCGGGCGCACCGTCCGTGGTGATGGACATTGATTTACACACTGGCTGGTCTGTATATCAATCAAGTGGCAAATGTCGTAGGGAAGATACTTTTTTTTTTTTTCTTTTTTAATGGCATGCGATCTACCCGCGCTACCCTGGCGATCGACTGGTCGATCGCGATCGACGTATTGGGCACCCCTGCTGTACATGTTGAAATATACTTCCAGTACTGTGACAGGTCCCACTTCTCCTACAGGTTTCTTCTTGGCAGTAACATTTATGTGATATATGATACGACAACATGGCACTCACGTTGCTGCTAACCAAAATATTAATTGTCTCTCATAAATCGGCAGATTGAAAAAGGCTAGCAGGCAAATACATTCAGAAGATGGAAATGATGTTCTTTATATCATGCTCCTTAAAAGCTCAGATCAGTGTTCTGATAAACATCATTGCACTACATATTTCAGCACATTGGTTGGTTTTCTTTATCCGACCGTTCATACTGATATTTTAAAAGGCTGTTGAGACAGCAGCACAATGGCCTCTCTGATTTACTTTTCTGCATGTTTCCATTTGTGTCTCGGGTCAAGATTCCACTCATCTCCGGTCAAAGCTTTCACGTCTCCCGTTTCATCTAATTGTTGACCAGCAGGTGAACGCAGTGTGTCCAAAGCCAAAGGTCTTCATCTTCACGTGAGGGTTCAACTGATCTGGATCACTTTAAATCTATCAAAAACAACAGCATTTCAGCCTCTAACATTCATATAACCATCATCTATTTCCTAGAAAAACAGACTCACAGGGTGAGAATCTCACATAGAAATCTCCACACTTCCATTAAGTTATCAGGAATGACCTGGTCTGCACATAGCAGCTAGATGTTGACTAAGAATACCAACAGAGTTAATAAAAACATAATTGGAAGGGTGAGCCAGAGTTATGAAGGCTGGCTCAGCCTTCTGCAGCGAGGACACTTTCTTCTGCATGAATTAATTAATACCTACACACAGAAACAAGTGCTGGAAATTAAACACAACAAAGATATTGGTTATCCTTCAACCGAAGTCTATGAAAGGAAATACCCAAAACTTTGTTCAAATACAACGGAATAATAGAAGGTTTGGACTTTCAATGCGATTCATGCGAGACAATGATCACTTTTGCGAGATGGCGCCGGTCGATGACAGTCGACAGCCGTTCATTATGAGGGATATCAGAGTCATTCTTCCAAGTGCATCAACTGGCTCTTTTGTGCCGAACGCTATTGAAATAATCAGAGGGTATCATATTAAAGCTGCCTCACTGTAAGACATAATTACTTTAAAGATTTCCTTTTCTTGAACTCATTAACGTTTTGTTTTTCCTCAAAGTCATGCAGATCTTCCCACACCTACAATACTGAGATTTACTTTTTCAGCAAATATTTCATATTTTCATGCCGTTTATTTGTTAAGCGCCCTGAAGAATGCATGTGATTTAGGATGTGTCGTGATTTATTAGATTATCATCATAAAAATTACTTGACTGCTGTTTTTTTCCACCCATTTTCTGATTATAAAACTAACACGTCGAGCACATTTTGCTCATTTATTAAAGAAGCTGCCACAATTATAATGTTAAAATATGAAAAGCAAAGAAAGCTATCTGTAGAATAAGGCACATTGATTACTGGAGATTAACAGTACATTTTGTTGAGTAATAATTTGGGTAAAACGAGGACCGAAGGGAAGAATAACGTTTTAAAAGTCTGAACACATTCTCCTACAATATCCTCCCTCCCTCTGTGGCTTTGTAATGGAGTGAACTGGACCAGACATCTGGGCGTCCCCATTAGCCAGGCCGGTGAATGAAAAGCCATCTAATAATATGGATGATGCGATTTCCATGAAAACCGTGGACTTGTGTTTCTGTCTGGGCTCTGAGGGCCGAGTGACTCAACAGCTGATGGACTAAAACCGGCAAAATTATTAAAAACCGCAATTATATTCCATCTCATCTTCCATATAGTTCCGCAAAACTTGTAAAAGCAGAGCGAAAGGCAAAATTACAAAACTGTAGTTTCTAACCCTGAAGTCACACTTTCATCTGTGCTGTTGTCATGGCAGCAGGGCCTTCAGAAAGTAGGGACGAGAAGATCTTCTCACGGAAACAACATCAACAAACCCACTCACAGTGGGCCGCTTTGAAAACATCTTCCATTTGTGGGTGAATGACACCTCACCTTTTCCAAAATATATATATATATATTTTTAAGGCTATGATCGTCTACAAAAACAAAAGTAGGGAAAGTCCCTCTATATCCAGTGGACTCACAGGACTCAATTACTTTTGGTCCCTTAAAAAGAGGGTGGCCACATTTGAATTTGTTGTAATTCCTACACCGTTCACCTGATTTGGATGTAAATACCCTCAAATTAAAGCTGAAAGTCTGCACTTAAAGCACATCTTGATGGTTTTCATTTCAACTCCATTGTTGTGGTGTACAGAGACAAAATAATGAAAAATGTGTCAATGTCCAAATATTTATGGACCTGACTGTATATGCATCACTGAGGTTTTTCTTCCATCCATTTTCGCTCAATTTAATAACCATCTTTCTATTACTTTACTCCTGTATTGCAGATAAACAAAACAACAACAGGAGATTGGATTTCTGGGATTCAACATATGGTCAAATACTGTATGTATTCTCTAAAACAGGTTTCTGAGTCATGAAGATATCTCTGGGTTTAAGGCAAACTTAAAAAATTCAAGTCATGCCGTTAACCCTGGACTCACCTTTTCTCCTTCACTTGCACTTATCTGATTTTTCAGCCTATTATAGATTAAAAAAAGATCTATCTTACATTGGAAGTTGCAGTATTCAGGTTGAGGTGGGGAAAATGCACCTTGCTTCCTATTGTAGGTCTGACAAAAGGAATCTACTTTTCTTTCTTCAGTCACTGAAAACCTTTTGTGCTACAGTGGATAAAGCGGCTTCTGCCCACACTTCAGTGAACATACAGGTTTACTCAGAACATTAAGGTCACTTAGACAGGAAAACAGCACTACACTATGATAACAAACACAATACACCCATCCACTGTAGCTCAGGGAGTAGAGTGTGTTTTAGATAGTGGCGGCAAAACAAACACATTTTCACTTGATGATCTTTAGTGTTTCAAAGCAAACCAGTGGACAGAAACAACACACAGAGATAATGGGCAGGTTGAGCCTTCGGGCGCTGAGGAAACGTGAGGAGTGGAGGCTAAACATTACATCTGAAGTAATACAGCATATTGAGTTTGTGATGGTTGCGCTCAGAAACTAGAAAAGAGCTGGCCTGACTGAGCCATGGTGGAAGAAGTAGTGAGATCTTTTACTTCAGTAAAAGTACTAATACCACACATTTAAAAAGTACATGTCCTGTATTCAAAAGCGTACTTAATTAAATTGTGTGTACATATGTAAATATATAAATTAAGAAAATGTCCAAATGTTCTGGTACGACAAACTGGGAAAGTTGGAACCAGTGGAAACGTTAATCTGGCACCCTGGTGTGTAGCACAATAAAGCATATTGAGTTTGTGATGGTTGCGCTCAGAAACTAGAAAAGAGGATTTTTAAGGCAGATACGGATATTGATATTTGAGACTGATGCTGAATAATAAATGGTTGTTTTTTGTTGTTGACAAAAACGCACGACATGAGGATTCCTTAAATTCTGTTGTCAAAGAATTGAAGCCAAGCTCACCGGCTGCTGCCTCGTATTCACTGCACAGACAGGAACATTTGTATTAGGGATGCACCGATATCGGGGCCGATACTGCGTTAAAATACTCGTACTCGTATCGATTTCAATTGTTGATACCACTCAACAGTATTTCACTACAACAAACTGGTCGCGCTTTGTGGAGAAAAAGATTTGTTGTCCTACCTGACTTCAACGTCTAGGGCAGGGGTCGGCAACCCGTGATCCAGAGCCGCATACGGCTCTTTCGTCGCTCTTTACATTACATTTCATTTAGCTGACGCTTTTATCCAAAGCGACTTACATGATATACAGTATACATTAGACCGAAGACACAGCAACGGTGAGCAATTAGGGTTAAGTGTCTTGCTCAAGGACACAACGACATGGACTGGCTGAGGCGGGGTTTGAACCACCGACCTTCTGATTGAAAGACTGACTTGCTAACCACTGAGCCACAGTCGCCGCTCTCTTGCGGCAAGGTGTGTAGAGTAATGTGCGTCGCGTTCACACAGTAAAACATGACCGCCGTCCTGCCGGTTTGAATCAAACGGCTGCTGATCCACCTGAAGTAGCGCTGGCAGCGGCCTCATTCAGACGCTGTTGTGCGGCTACGGATGATATTATTGTAGCCGAGTGTCTGTTGTGTGTCTATATTTGTAATTCTAATAAAATGAAAACACGCTGCAGGGTAACTTGAACCACTTTTTTATCTCCTTCACACACGTATATCCCACAATTCCACTCCTCTTTTCCTTTCCGTTTCTCCCTCCACAATAAAAGCACCGGAAACATAACTTGGAACACAGCTTCCTATATAATTGCTCGATACCTAATATTATCGCTTACATTATGAACCCGGACACGGGGGCGTTTTATGGTCCGACATTAGAGGGACTTCCACAAGAAGTTTAAAGCTTGGGATAGCCTTCTGTTAATTTTGTACTATAGGCTTGACATAATCTGCAGAGGATAAAATAAAATCTGCCTCCAAATTAATTGCACTTTCATGGAGACCAAATCTAAGAAGTATCGGTATCGGTACTCGGTATCGGCAAGTACACAAATAAAAATACTCGTACTCGTATCGGTTTGCAAAAAGTGGTATCGTTGCATCCCTAATTTGTATCAATCTTTTCACCGAAACTCTCAGCAAGAAAACGAATGCAAACTACCCCGTTGAGACAAACAGCTCCCGCCAAGCGTGAGCCCAGTTCAGAACTACTGCAAATACAAAAGGCAATCACAAAGCTGCAGCCAGACTCACAAAGCTCGGCACACGCTCAACAACCGTCAAGCAACGGATTGACAGCATCGAAGCCGAACCGACTCACTATCGGCCTCGATGTGCGAACACAACAGCAAAAAAGAAAAAAATAGATCTGCTACATTTTTATTCTCAGTGAGCATTCAACACACGGCCCCTTATCTAGTTGGTACGTCGTGACATAAATGAAGCAACAAATACAGACTTTACCAGCTGAATACTGATGTAATAAACATGTATTTAAGTATATCAAGGTAATCTTGAAAAGCCTTGATAGAATTCATCAACTAAGTTTTTTTGCGGGCTGTGTGGACGTGTGCAGGCAGAGCTTGAGTGACATCTCTTTGAATCTCCTGCTGGCTTTGTTGGAGCAAATTATAGTTTTATCAATCTTATCAGTACACAGTCCATTAACCTTGCATAATTCCCAGCATGTCTCCGCCCAACATCAACCTGAGCGGACCTCTAATAAGCCAAAAATAAATGAAAATACCTGCGAGGGTGTGCAGGGCTATGAATGGTTTGTATGCACGTGTTCAGAACGCCTGGTTCAACTCACCAGTTGTGGACCATGAGCTTCTGCACGGCCAACAGGGCGTTGTAACGGACTAGCTGGTCCTCGTGGTGCATATGATTCATCACCAGCTGTTTTCCACCCAGCTGCTCAATCACCCTGAATAGGAGGGATGAGAGAAAAGCTTTATCCAGACAGATAGCAGGGGCTGTTTTCATGTTTGAGGTCATTCGGTGATCCAGCACTAGGTAATAGAATCCCGCCTGACTGAAACTTTTTTTGTATCTCATGAAGGATCACTGGCCTGATGAAATAATATAGTGCTTTGAAGAGGAACAAAAACAAACATAATGCATGATGTGATAACAGACTACATGGTGTGACCAGAGAAAAGGAAAAGTAATGTTACTTATCAACTAAACTTTAATCCAGTGGGCTCCAATTATGAATGTTAAGGCTAATAAGATGAATATGGGAGACAAGAAAAACCCATTATGGATCTGTCACACACTGTCATGAGGATAACAAACGTTGGAGGGAACCTAAACAATACATGGAGATGATAAAGGAGGTGCCGAGTCAAGAACTAGAAGCCTCAGAGGATTTAGGAAGACGAAAGTGAAGAACACGCTGGACTTCAGCATCATCTGACAACAATCTCTCTTATCTCCTCGGTGCTTTGAGGAGGTCTGGTGAGCTTCGTGCTTTGTGTTCAGATAAACGTATTTTCCTCTTTAAATGTGAGAAGTACATTATCCCAAAAGTCCTACACATAGTGTATTTAAGCTTTGATGTGACTTGGTTTTCACAGAAACATGGCTTACCGTTTGCCACGTGGGTAATGCCGCACATACTCTCCGACATCGTGAGCTGCTACCGCAATGACTTGAGGATCATCGGACACCTCCAAGAGCCTTGTCAAGATCCTAATCGAGAAAGGGAGACAAAATAGGAGGCCTTTAAATGGTGAGGTCACTCTGCATCAATAGGCAGATCATATTTGCCAGATGCTGCATGAAGTAAACAGATTATCGGATATTTCATTCACTGACAAAGTGTTGGATGCAGAAATTGACAGATTTCTCTGAAGCCAAGGTTAATGTTACTTTAATACTGAGAAACCCAAACTCTAAAATCAAAATTCAAGAACATGAGGCTTCTGAATAAGTGCGACCTCTGGGTTCAAAGTCAGACAAAGCGTGGGTGAGAGTCGGGGACAGACGCGAATACAAAAAGAGGGTCAATTAAGCGGAGATGATGTCTGAGCTGATTACAGAGGCCATTTCATCCAATCATGCTGGGATGCAATAACTGTCATGTCTGTATGCTCTGAGATCAGATCTGGCTCGCATTGGGGTCCCATCAGCCGTACGTATGACTTCATCAAGAGGCCTGGCTTGCAATAAGTTGGGATCTCAGTGAGGTGTGGACAGCATGTGGGCACAATCCAGACAAGACTTAGGTTTTGCATCATCTTCCCTCCACAAACAGAGGAGGAAAACCGAGGCTGGAGCAGAGCTGAGACTCTTCACTTAGGTTGAGTTAGTTCACTTTGCTGCGTTAGAATAAAAGCTTTTAAATAACAGGAAACGATTATTGTAAGGAAGTTACGGGAAAAAGTGGTTCGCACCGAATAAGTGGAGATTCATAAGCAGCAATTCTTCAATGAATAGTCTATTAATAATCTAGGAGGGAAGAGCAAGCATCATAAAATAGGAGCGTTATGGGAGGTGAAATGTGTTCTGGTCTCGGGGATTCGATCACAAAGGTTGCATTGAAAAGACGAGTGTAACGACGGCCAGAGAGAGGACAGCGATCAGACAATGAGATGATGACATTTTTACTGAATGTCAGTAACACGAACAGTTTGTGACTTCAATAACAAAGAAGAGACACAAATTGATGTTTTGTAATCTTTAGATTACACACACACACACACACACACACACACACACACACACACACACACACACACACACACACACACACACACACACACACACACACACACACACACACACACACACACACACACACACACACACACACACACACACACACACACACACACACACACACACACACACACACACACACACACACACACACACACACACACACACACACACACACAAAGAGGCTGTGCGATCATCAGAGATGATGTTGATGAATCTGTGACTTTTAAGGAGCCGTTAGAAGTACGAGCTGAGATGACCACAAAACTCAATGCGAGTGAAGTTTTTTGAACACGTGACCAGCTAATATTTAAATTCAAGAATATATATAAATATATATTTTTTAAATTTGATGAACAGTATAACCTAATCGTATGCAACATGGATAAAACTTTTCTTTTTTTCTTTCTCAGACTGAAATTCCGAAAAACTTTCATACAATTAAAGCTGTATTTAATTCACTTCTGTATTGGCAACGTCATAGTAGGGCTGCACAATTAATTGAATATTAATCTCAATCATGATTTGGGCTTCTCACAATTAAATGAACGTGATCGCCTGAGATAACGACGTCTCATTTTAGGTCATAATGGTGCAGCCCTACATCTTAGTGTATGACAAAGCGTATTTTGTGCCACTACAATAAAAGCTTCATCTTACTTGAGGAGCTCGTAGTTCTTCTCATTCAGGCGGACGGCGTTCTCGCGCCAGAACTTCTCCGACTTGTGCACAGGACTCCATTCCAGGCGGCCGGACTTGAGCTCAGAGCTGTACTCATCGAATGAGCTGTTGATGAGATGAAACATAGAACATGAAAACGATTATTTTTTTCTTCCTTCAGCAAGTTAAGTGGAGAGTCCAAGGGTCACTTATTATTTTTCCCTCTGCAAAAATAGCAGATTGTTTTTTAACCCATCTGGTGAAGAGCTGTGATGTGAGAGGCTAGTTCAAACACTTCAGATCTTATCTACAGGTCACACACACATGAAGAGAATACAGCATTCATAATAAAAAGTCTAAAAAGAAATGTAAAAGAGTAGCTTCATGAAGATCTACCAGATACATGCACAGCACTACAATATCCTTTTCTTTGAAAGATTTGTTGCAAGCGTTTCTTTTTGCAATCTGCTCTCCCGAGCAGAGCTACTCATGGCTGAAAATAGATGGTCCATTGTCCATGAAATGGAAGCGACCGGGTACCTGAGATCCTGCACGCTCTCGCCCAGCTTTTCCAGCAGGAACTTAATGTCCTCAGTGATGTCCTCGTCGTCATACTTCTGCTGCTCGAGGTTCTCCAGTTGTTTCAGCACCTTGCACTGAATCATGGCCAGGGCGTACTCCTGGAGAGTCTCCCGCTCTCCTGACTTCTCCAGAAGATTCTGTCAACAAGAGAAACCGTGTGAGGAACAGACGTACATAAATTACTCCGCTCATAAGTGGGCAATTCATTTGAGATATGACACAATCTGAAAGAATACACCTACTCAGAGCCAGAGCTTGAAGTGCTAGTACTCACCATGCAAATTAATCAATGAGCGAAGGAGTACATACAAAAATCAGTGCTTCAATAGTACAGTATTACTTGAGCAACAGCAATAATCAACGTTATTCAATTATTTATATGTAAAGTAGATTTTTGAAGTAAAAGATTTGGGGTATTAGGAATGATACAATCTGTGGACATCTCTTTAACATATTGTGTGTGACAGCCATGAAGCAGTGGACAAGGACACAAGACAGTCAAATACATCAAAGGTATACATTCATCAACATTAGAAACATTTTTGGACATGGAAAAATGAACCTTTACAATCAGCTCACAATAAATGGAATGAAGATAAGACTCCATAAAATAACACTACTTCAATCTAGCGCAAGATTTGCAATAAACAAGTACTCCTCCTCCCATATACTTCACTACTAATAACATTATTCAAGTTATGGATTTCTTAAATCAGGATTCAATTCCAGGTGTTGTGGGTGAGGTGTGAAAGGGAAGCATGCAGAGCTGCACTGCAAAAAGAAAACAATGGGATGTTAAAGTATTGTAAAAGCTATTTCTGGACGAAGAAGCCCAGTCTGCTGTAATGGAGAAAATGTTCTGGTAGTGACATCAAAAGGGGTACGGAGATGAGAGGAAACCACCTAATATGTTGATTATTACCCCATTAAATGCAAATATCGGTTTGCAAAAACATCCCTCTGAAATGGAGCAAATAGGCAAAGTCACAGCAAATGATTAAAGCCTTTGAAGGCATTGAACTAAAATGTGTTTTTGCACAATTTATGTTTTTCCCAAAAAACTTTTATTTCCAGAGTTAAGTTAGGGTGAACATAACACAAACACAGCAGCGCTGCCTTTGAGGATGTGTTCAAGGACTCCCAGATGGTCCGGTTAATTTAAGTAACATTGCCAGTCCTGTGTGGTGAGCAGAATCATTTACATAATTAGGGCATTTGGGAAAACAGCAACATGAAAAAAATAAAAACATTTCCGATTACATCCGACAATCCCAACTTCCTCAAAATCTGCATGATGACACATCATCAGGAGCGATAAGCAAAATAATGTGTTTCTTGGTGAAGGCACAGTGCTTTTGAAGCTCTCACTCTACGTCAAACGCACTCAACGCAAAGTCAGTAGAAAACCCTCGGGAAAACCCCCTGAACGCCGAGGCGTTTTAGAGCCTCCCTTCACTGCCCATCATGGGTTTTAATTAGCTGTAATATAGCAGTCCAACCAAACTACAAACTTCTCTCACCAATTAAAAGCGGATCCCCTTTCTTTTATGGTCGCGTTCACAAGCGCTCGATGTGACAGCTCTGCTGGCGTGAGCGCCGTGATGAACGAGCTTTGGGGAAAATCCAAAGCAGGAACACATGTTTTCATTTGAGGCCGACGCAACTCGGTACAAATATTCTCTAAAAAGTTGGTCTCAAAACAATTTCTTTCAGTAAACAAAAGACACAACAGAAAGTGGTCCATCAGGAACACAGATGCTTATTTACTGTGGTTATGATAACACCGGAATACTGATTAAAACTGGATGACGGAGAAACACAAGTAACCTTAAATACCCTTCTTTAAAGTTGGGTTTGAAAATCAGCTTGAACTTTCCTCCACTGGTGTATGAGCTCATGTTTCAATCATGTAATCAATGGCACTTTACCACACCATTGTGCTGCGAGCGAGGTCGCTGAGGCTGTCTGGCGTTGCATAGAGCTAGCCTATCACTGAGGCTTTTCATTTAAAAATTCACATTTCTTCAACACTGAAATTCGTTGACTGGACAAGACTAGTTTGATGTTCAATAGTGCAGAAGTAATGATAACGCCACAGTGTTAGCTGGAGGCAAACAAGAACCCCCTCACAGGGGAAGTCTGCATCACCTTCATGTGTTGTTGAGTGCCAGAATCAAAAGGAGTGAGCTCTAACTAAATTGTTTTGCATCCCAGCTTATCAAATCCGTCTAAGCCAGCTATGGTTGAACGCGATCAGACGAAAAGGATTGGACTGAGACGATAATCAGAAATGTGCGTGTTTTCAGGACTCCAGTCCTGAGATCAATTTAGTGAGGGTGCGTGAACATTTCTCGTAGTCACATTCATGCGTGTGCATGATAATCATTATCGTCGGTGGCCTCACCGGCACCGAGACATCAGCCATTGTCTATGCCATCCCCGTCTCCGAAGCCTCCAAAGTCATCTTGACAAGCGAGTGTCGAGCTGCCGAGTTGCAGGCGCAGAGGGAGGGTCGGGCTCGTGACGGCCCCGTGCTCGCAGAACTGCTTTTGTGCACGTGGAGCAGACATGCTGCTGCTGCTGCTGCTGCTGCTGCTGATGATGATGATGATGATGATGATGATGCTGCTGCTGCTTTTCCGCTCGCTCTGTGCACTCGTTCACGCGCCGGATGAGACTAATTAAACATAAGCATGTACAGATCGGTGCACAGTGCGTGATGCGAGCGTGTGTGGCGGAAAACTTAACGCCCAATTGATCAGATACGGTGTTTTCAAAAATGAAGCGGGCTACAGCTGAATATTTTAAAATGCAAAATTAAGAGAGAAGAGGAGGCTGGTGGCGAGTGAGAGACAACAAGAGCTTCTGACTCACTGATGAGTAAAGTGCAGCATGTGGCTCAGCCGGCCCGACTGAGCCATGGTGGAAGAAGTAGTGAGATCTTTTACTTAGTAAAAGTACTAATACCACACATTTAAAAAGTACATGTCCTGTATTCAAAAGATTACTTAATTAAATTGTGTGTGTATATGTAAATATATAAATCAAGAAAATGTACTTAAAGTACACATGTAAAAGTACTCACTACAAAGCCAAAGGAGCTCTTTGGTTGTTACATTATTATATACTATAATATTAGATTATTAGTATTGATGCAGTGACATGTAAGATACATTTGAATGCTATAGTTGGGTGCAATATAGATAATTCTATTAATTGTATACTGTTGGGTGGTTTAATTTAATGTACAACAATGCATTGTATTGAATGTACTCATAAACAGATGTAGTGAAGTAAAAAGTTGCATATTTAACACTGAAATGTATTAAATGAGAAGGAAGAAAGAAGGAAGAAGAATTCTACCTAAAAAGCAATAATATTTGAGTAAATATATCAAGTTACGTTGCACTAATAATTAATATCATGCTGTCCAAAGAAAGGGTCCAAATACAAATGTCCAAATGTTCTGGTACGACAAACTGGGAAAGTTGAAACCAGTGGAAATGTTGATCTGGCACCCTGGTGTGTAGCACACACTTCGTATCAGGTATGTAACGTATTGTCTGTTGTTGGTATAGATTTGTGTCTCAGCGTTCGTCATTCCCACATAAATCAGAGATTGCGGAAGAACCAGGAGTACTTTTTCTCTCCAGAGATAAAAACATAGAGGGAGCTGTTGCAGTGTCTCTCCATTAGGTACAATGAGGAAAAGGAACTTAATCAGTGAGTGGGCCTGTTGGGTTTCTTGAGTGTTCAAGAAATTTCGTTTGCTAGCTCGACACAAAACTCATCTGTTAAATTAATTGTGTTTCAAGTGTCGTGCGTACCCATTCAGGGCATAGCGACGGGCATCCAAAGATGTACACAGCTTCTCTTTGCAATACACACAGTTGGTTTCTCTATCAGCGTAGTGTAAATGTGTGGCACTGGAGGTAATCCTGTCAAAATATGGCAGGGTTGACCAATCACGTCCAATTAGCCAATGTTAACGTTAGCCGTTCCCTGAGAGTGAGTAACTGTATGTAATTAAAGGGATTAAAAAAAAATATATATATATATATATATATTTAAAATGAGCATCCATTTAAAAAATCCTTTAAGAATAGTTATTTAATAAATATTCAATAAATTATAAGTGTAACTACATAAACTGAACTGGGTATTACATCTTCTTTTTCAAACAAAAATGCTTTGCACTGGTTAGGGGGTACTCACAGGGGCTTCATCAGTGAAAAACGGTTGAGAACCACTGGACTAGACACATGCACTGTGTTATACAAGAGGATTATTACTGTTAGCAAAAATAAAATCAGTACACTCTATGTTAAAAAAAAAAAAGAGAGGAATGCTCATCTGCATAAAATGTTTGAAGGGGACAAATCATGAAAAACCTTCTCTTCCAGTGCTTGTGCACGTAGATTTGGGTCTCTGAAATGCATACCAAGCTGCCTAGATTAGACAACATGTGATTTAACAAGCCTTCACATATGGCTCCCCTTCCTATGTCACAAAGAGACTCATTAGAATATGCCGCCCTTCATCTGAATATTTCCACTTAGAGCTTGAGAGCTACATTTTGCAAAGGTGAAACACATTTTTCTTGAAAGCCAATCAGAGCAGACTGAGCTTTTTCTGAAGAAAAGAGACAGATTGTTTCAAAGAGTAGAGACAGGTCTATTCAGACAGAAAATATGAGAAGAATAATATGTTTTTTTACATTTATGCATTTAAACATTCTAGTAGAAACCCCAAATAGATATAAAATGAGCATAATATGTCCCTTCAATATTTAGGAAGCAATCATGTCTCTATTCTCCCAGAATACAATGTTGAGCCCTCTGAAGACTTTGTAGCTATCACATTGATTTTCAATGTCATTCTCAGATGTTCCAGACCTGCGTTGGAGCCCCGTCAGACTCACTAAGTTCCTCTACTATAAAGGCAGCGCACCATGTGAATAAATGGGGCTGATAATTTAATTTTGTCAGGGTATAATATGGGGAATTCATAACTTGGCACAACCACAAACTAACCGAGCAAGTCCAGAAAGCAGCTCTTAATAGTACATTAAATATTCAATGGCTGTTTTGAGCAGTCGCAGCAGGTAGATGAAAGGACAGCATAATCATAAATTGTATTTATGTATATTGTATGGGCTTTGTTGTTTTATAGTTTGCCTCATCTGTTGTATAAGGGTTGTCAGTATAGTTTGATCTAGTTGAGATGGAGAATACAGCCCAATATAAATGCAAATGTGGTGCTGCATTGAAAAATGGACACGGACTGTCGTATATATAATTATAAAAGGGATTGCATGAAATTATGACCTGCAAACAAACAAGATTTGATAGCCTCCAAGTTTAGCCAAAAAGTAGTTTCCAAACTTTCACGACTTATCACTTCATGTGACAGATATTTCCATCTGTTGCTCTGACGGGCGCCTTTTCTGACAAATGTGCACCTGGAAAACAAGTGTGCTAAGCGTGTTGTGTTATTATTTACTTAGCTTCTGCATAATTGCATATTTTACAGGGTTCATAAGGTGATTCCAATGGTGTTTAATGCTTATTCCTTCAGTTTGATACCTTGGAAGAATAGTAATGTAGCTAATGTAAATGTCACCTAATTTGATTATGTGGTCAAATTATACTACAAATGTACAGGAAAAAAGGGAATAAATCTCGCAGCCACCTTAGTAAAGACGTGAGACAGAAATTCAGGCAGTGTGGTGTTTTCTAGTCAAAGTGACATTTTAGAGATACTCAGAAAAAAGTCTCCACATACCCTGAAGGCAGCTAGAATGATTCGAGTGACCTTCTCCTTGACAGACTCCTGGAGGATGTCGGACAGGGCTGGCACTACGTTGTAGCGTCTCAACTGCTCACAGAGCTGAGGACTGAAGGCCAGGAGCCAAACACAGAAGACCATCTGGTACTGGAGCTGGAAGCCACACTTGTTGCTCAGCACCGCCGTGATGCTTTAACAGAAAACACAATATTAAATTCATAAAAAACGGAAAAGACTGTAAGTGCTGGGACAAGAACTCTCACTACATCTACCATATGTTTACTAATAGGTAGGCTTTCACAGCTGTGTCTGCATGATGCGGATCCATTATCTCTGATGATTGCTGAGAATACCGGAAGAGTAGCTCAGAATACAGAGTACTAATGACGACAGCTACACAATTCATGCATGTGAGAAATCGCTGGTAAGTGCAGAGATGTGGCGCTCATCATTGTACAAAATCAAACCAAAATGAAGCAGTACAGCTGGTTTTACAATGCTGTATCAAGAAAGAAACACGTGACCAAGGGAAATTGGGGATTCATTAACAATTTGTACGGTGAACAATTGGTGATGTTGAGCCTTTTGCACTATTTGTTCCCTTACAGCTACAAAATATACTGCATCCATGCTATTAGCGAGGATTTGGTATGAACCTATCGATTAACAGCTCTGATTTTCTTTGCGCTGTGCTTGGGTTCAGCTCGGGTGGAATATAAATATTTCTAGTTTTTCAACAATGTGACACATATCCACAAATCTGACTGAAAGTGTGGCCTTTAAATATTTAATAGGAATTGACTTGTGTTGGGAAGCTTAATGGTCACAAAGGGTCAATATGTGTAGCACATCAATCGGAGCCAAAGAGCTCTCTTACAAAAAGAGTTTAATTTGCTTCCACCAGGACGGACATTCGCCTCTCTGGAAATGACACTAACCGGTCCAAGAGTTCTTTTATTCCAGCAGTAATTGGCTTTTGAAAGAACATATAATCTGGCCGGTTACTAGCTATGGATCTGAGAGAATGGTCCTCTAGTTTCTGGCTTCTTCTTCTTGCTGCTGCTTTCTCAAGAAATGAGTTTGGTGATAAGGGATGATGACAAATGTGGTGTTAATGTTAACCTCTGTACTATTTTTGTATTTATTATGGTTTTTGCTCATTGTTTTATATTCTAAATTGCCGGCTGTCCGTAAGCAAAGTTGACCCCTAATTTCCTCATCTGCCTTTAAAAAATAAAAATAAATTCTAGACTGTGAAACTCTGTTTTCAACAGTTATCACTCACCAGTTGACTCCATCAGCCTCCACCCAGGCAAACCTGTACTCATTCACTCTCAGCATCAGCTGAAGGCAGCCAGCCACACACTGGACGTACTGGGAGCTCTGCGAAGGAAGGAAGCAAACATTTACTCAAAGAGAAGCGTGAGCATAAGCTGTTTAATCAGGAAAACAAACACATGTTAGAAGGTCAAGTAAAATTAGTGCAGTGGTTGACAAGCAGAGACAGCACATGTAAGAAGGCCAGTCCAAAACTTGCATTACCGCCACCGATCAAACCTGAGGCATTGCACATGCAGTCTATTGTATTAAACATCAACACATGCTAGATCACAGACCCAATAGTACAATACACAGCAATAGCAGGGAAAAGTGACCCATCACACCTGAGCAGAATAATGTAAATTTGAGATTAGAGTGGCAAAAGCTGAGAGGAGGAAAATAGGTCACATTAATCTGTTAATCAACAGAGTTTGAAGAAAAGCAAAGAATCCGGCAAGAAGAACAGGCAGCAGTGAAGACAGAAGGGTGAAGGAGTGAAGGTTACCTGGCTGAAAATGCAGAAGGAAAGATGACGTTCAATTGTTAAGTAGCGCCCATGTCCATAGATTT
Organism: Cottus gobio; assembly: GCA_023566465.1. NCBI lineage: Eukaryota > Metazoa > Chordata > Actinopteri > Perciformes > Cottidae > Cottus > Cottus gobio. The sequence goes on along the minus strand of CM042230.1, from coordinate 6,816,049 downwards.
CAGCGCAGGCTTCTCAGAATGATAGCGCTATGCTCGACAAAGTGAGTGATATAAAATGGTAGGGTGCTGCAGCTGTGCAAATGCTATTCCAATCTCCACTTGTTATCCTAATGTAGAGGAAGCGCTGTTTGTCATGCACTTTCAGCATTAAGGAGAAGTGGCTTACTGCATGCAATTTCTACAGTTAAAACCAATCAGTGGCAGCTAAATGGAAGAATTCCTCTAAGTTTGCTCTGACAGACTTCAGGACTCCAACAGTCTGCAATTATTCATGAAAAAACTGGAATGCCAGAACAGGGTGGGAGAGATAAAGAGCGTGAAGAAAGGTGGTGAAAGTCCAGCAACACCAGAAAGACGCCAGATTGCAAAAGTTTGCCTTTGTTTGTTCTTTTTTTGAAGCGCCAGATAGAAGGACGCACTTCACTCATACTCACTTCACTGGGGGAAATAGTTCCTGCTCCTGTGCCTGTTTCTGGACCTGTACCATGTAGGTTCTAATGAGAGATAAACAAGACAAACAGGTGCACAATTGTTCACAATCAGCTACGTTACAGCGGCCTTGGACTACACAGTGTGAGCTGTAACGCTTCACCACAAGTGAAATGTAGCGACAGTGGATGAGGCTCACTGGCTGTTGAGGGAAAAAATGAATCGTAAAACACAATATCAAGAAGCAGTTATAGGTCAAGAACATATGTTGCAAAGACACATGTTTAAAACAAAAGAGAGAATGACAAAAACATGTTTTTTTGGAAGACCTGACTATATCTGAACCGAAGAACACCTCCGGATGTTTTAGAAATATTGGTGTGCATTGCCGGAGCACAAAGGAAACTGTGAATCAATATTCAGGTGCATACAACTGCCAAGGCAAAGCCAGTCCCTACTGTGCAGCTTTCATCAAACTGTCTCAAGGTCTGACAGGCCTGCTCAGTCTCAATACGAATAAATGCATTAAATTCATTCAAACAAGGTTTTCACCGGTAGCCTTGAAATATAATATAATTAAGCGAAGCACTAATATGGCTGTTTAGATCAAATATTTAACTTTTTGGAAGAAAAGTGATTAAATACATCTTTATTAAAAAGAAACCAATGCCTCTTGAAGCTTGACAGCTAAGAAGTGAATAACCCATGACGAATTGATTCATTAATTAATGAATTTCAAAACTGAATTATACAGTATACTGTGTGCACAGACACATAATTTGATTCATGCTGCCAAGAGAATAAATCACAGTGAATTAGACCTTTCAAACAGCACAATGATCATAATGGGCGACTGTGGCTCAGTGGTTAGCAAGTCGGTCTTTCAGAGGGTCGGTGGTTCGATCCCCGGCTCCGGCAGTCTGTGTCGTTGTGTCCTTGAGCAAGACACTTAACCCTAATTGCTCACCGTTGCTGTGTCTACGGTCTACTGTGTATCATGTAAGTCGCTTTGGATAAAAGCGTCAGCTAAATGAAATGTAATGTAATGTAAAGAACTGCTAATTTTCAAATGAGCATAAACTCCACATCTAGAAGAATTAAAATGCATTATTTATCTTGAAAACGAATGACTTTGAAAAGGTTGGTTGTTACTCAGATAAAACAGACAGAAAACACAATTTTATAGTAAAATAAAAGGCACTGTAAGATTATGAAATGTGTAACACATCACATGGCAACATTGACGTCTCTGATCCAAATGTAGTTTGACGTCTTGAAATCAATGACAAAAGCCACTGAAACCACCTCAGTAATCTGGATATTTAGAAAGACTTTGATACATCACAAGAGACGTTAGCAACACCATGCAAATGGACATACCTGTGAGCTAAGTTGGCTTTTGATCCAGTTAAAGTAGTAGTTCAGATCACTTCCCTCCATCAGATCGCGACCCCAGGCAGCCAGCTTAGCGATGATCCTCGCCGCCTAATAAAGAAAGGAGGACATATTACATTAATATTGTTGTTGAGCATTAAAGTCTTTCAACAGTAGAAATGTACAGCTAGGCCATAATAAACCGTATTTCTGACTAAAATGGCAATCATATGAACTTTCTTTGACAAATCTTCCTTTTTGCTGTGAAAATATACATACAGTAAATTATATTTTCACACAACAATTATGAAACAAATACATTTTGCTGCCTTGTTTTAGTATTAAGGTGAGAGCTAAAAAAAAAAAAGGCTCCAACTTCTTCTCATTTGTAGTACTGACTATGGGATCATGTCTTCTATGACGCATTAGAGTTGCCTGGGTCCAGACCTTTGAATTCACGACTCTACACAATTGACTGATTTGTCTGACATTGTGACATGAAACAGCAGTTTCTCGTTAAAAAGCTATTGGGGGACTTATGATTAGCCAATAGATGCCAGGGGCGGGCCTAACGCCATTGTCAAGCTGTTGTGAAGCTTTGTCAAGCTGTGCGTATGTCTTCTCAATATCGGCCAACATTGTAGGTTTTCTTTTTACTTTCTCAAAACCAGTGGCTTGAAATGCTTCTAGATTCAAGTGGGTACTTGGATCTCAAGTGGAGGCAATGTGAGCCTGAAGATGGAAACAAGAGTTGATAGCAGGCAAGCATTAGATTTTTCATTTAAATTCCAGGTAGAAGGACAAATAAAGAGAAGGGAATATGATGAAGGCTGAGTACATGGAGATAACTTCAATCTAAATTATATTGTGCTAAAACTCCACCAAAATACTCATGAACAATTTTTGATTTGTAAAGTGCTTCCAGTGCCCTGTGATGAGACGGTAACAAATTCAGTATCAAATTTCCTTCTTGCCAAGAGAGGATGTGTTGCAATATCAAGGCTATAATTTAAAAACAAGAGTCAGCATGAGAGTTGGATTAAGTTAAAGTGCTGTATTGCAGACTTGGGGTCACATTAGGCCCACCTGCTGGATGCCATCTGGCTGGTTTTTATAATTAAGCTGTGGGTGCCCTATCACAGCATTGGGTGGTCATCTTTTATCTGAAAAGGGTGGCAGGAGGAAATCATTAAATTAATTGCCTGTTTTCGAGGGAAAGGGAGAAGGTTGCTTTGTGAGGAATTATTGATGCCTTCCTTTGATTAGAAGCAGAGTCACATCCTTGAAAAATGTATGTCTGTGGAATCTACCATCTTGTCTTTGATCATATGAGTTCTATATATTTTATATATTATTATTATAGTGTAATGTTGCAGGGGCAGCTTGCTTTGTGATGACTCTGAAAAACACTTGCATGTAGAATTAAAAACTCTTCACTAACCATGTGGACAGTAAAAAGGTCCTGACGATTCAGCATTGGAAGGAAGTAGGACCAGGCGGTGTTCTTCGTCTTTTTGGCATAGTCAAAGAAGATGCTGACCCGCTGATGGTTCTCCTGAGAGACAGATAAATTAAGATTGTAGATGAGCTTTTACAGATTGTTAAAACTTATTTTGTGCATAACTAAGCAACTGATTGACTGCATGTAACAAAATCCTTCTGCTCATCTCAATGAAAAGAAAATGTAAATGATTACAACACATGTCATGATGTAAAATAAGTGTTGACAGAGTCTGATTTCTTCATCATTAAAAAGTGCAATCAATCATAGGGATATCATGATACCAGAAATGTATGATATTGCCCTAAACGTCTGTGTACCTGCAGAGTGTCATCAATCAGAGTCAGGATGTACTGGACGGTTTGCTCCTTGGAGATGTGGGCCATCAGACTCAAGAAGGTCTTTGCACACTAAGCAAAAACATACATACAGCAAAGACAAAGTCAGAAAGACACAGCAGCATCCATATAACTGTTGACTCTTTGCTTTTATTTTGCCTGACAGCTCTACCAAAAGTCAAGAGAAAAACAAAACAAAAATATCAGGTCAAATATCAATATCAAAAATACGACAACCAATAGCAGTAGCAGAATAATGTAATAATCTGCATTAGGCTGGGTATGTTACAGGTAGAAAATAAAGTATTAATCAGGAAAGTCTGGTGAAAGTTGTTTGAAAATCCAAGACAGTGCAGAACTGTACACCTCTAAAACACTGACAGGAGCAACACATATTATCTTGTCTCAATACTTACATGGTAAACAAGCATAATGCCTAAAGGGTAAACACTCTTTCCACTTGGTATTAAGATTTAAAACATACAGTCAAAAAGAAAATATTATGGAAGTTGCCTGTGTCTTTTTTTTGCTGCAATGCCATTATTTACCTTTTTTGTGAAACCGGTCTGCTTAATCTGTAAGGTTTTGAACTAAAGTTTAAGTTGAAAACAACTGTAAAGAAATCACAAGTAATACCTGATGTCCTTCATTGGTAAGTATGACCTGTTTCTCCTCAGAGTTGGCCACCTCAAATTTCTTGATGAATTCACAGTCCTCTGCTGAGATCATCTGACTCCTGCAAGAGAATTCATTAAGCCACTGCCATTTTAGCACAATGCTACTACAATTTGCCATTACCTACACTTCCATGCATTCTTAACTTTGAACACGTCCAACAGTTGGTTGACTGATAAAGATAGTTAATTATGGTAATTAATGATTAATCATGAAGCATTCAAAACATTTCCTTTACAATTGGAGCAAGATATACAATGTACATGTATACCACTGACTCTCTCAATGGAGGAGTTTGGCTTGTCAATAGCATGCTACTTCTTATTGCAAGAGCAGCTTGCACATTAATGTCAATTAACCTGTAAATACCACATGTTCTAGTTAAGGCGAAACACACCATGGATGTTCCATGGAGGAAGACAGTTATAGTAAAAAAAAAAAGCAAGTATATCCAAACTAAATAAAACGAGAAATCAAGTCATCGGATGATTTCTAGAAATGATAATGTGAGTCACAAGACCGATCTGCAGGGTAAACGAGGAAGTAGCACCCAAGACAGTGAATCACAACACAGGAACTAGATCAGAGCTGCTTTAAGATTGACATAATGCAGGTGGTTTGCAATTATTACACTGATGTATTCAAAACGTTTGATGTAATGACAGCTTAACTTGTCCAAGAACAGTTTGTTGACTTCAAATATGTGACTTGATATGTTAAATATGCAAGTACATTTCCTGGAGCAGAAGAGGAATGTCAGTAAATGAGGTGGATGCAATATTAGACCACATCTATTAATACAAATGAGTCAAGTGCAACACCACCACTATGACCTCAATAGTAAACATAATGTATACACTTTGTAGACGTTAAATGAATGGCACAGCGGTTTGTGTAAAACAGCATCAGTACAGGACAGCCGTACCTCATCAAGTGTATATTTACATGATGTACTGTTGCAATGTGTACTTACTGCAGGTAGGACTGCCAGTTGACCTGATTGGCCCGCACCTCAGCTGCCTTTGCAGCGATGATGTTGGTGGGAACTGCAGCGTCTACAGCCCCGCGGATATCCATCATGTAATATATCCACTACAGTATATATGTATGAAGGAAAATCCAACTCTACCTGGATGAAAACAGAAAAAAAAAATCTGTACAGGGATCCAACATCAGTGGCAATGTTACTGCTGGCCTGGTTGTGTGCGGAAGCTACAAATTGTCAGCTAGATAATGATTTAGTTATAGTCAACAATACAACACCGGATGCTGATCATCTAATAAAGATGGTATACCAGTAAACTAGTTTGGTTAGCTAGCTGGTTGTTATAGAGCTGTAACTCATGAATAAATCTATTAAACAGGAAACGTTGAGCTAAACATAATTTGGTATTTAAAACGTGAAAATGTATCTCTGTATCGTCGTATATCCGAAATGTTAACCTTACATTTTACCTTCAAAGTTCAGCTGGCGTCAATTGACGTTAACTAGCAAGCTAACAAGCTGTCATTCAGCCCAGCTGCTGAAGCTAACCCGCTCCCGTTAGTTTAGGTCAAAGAGAACTAGCTTAAACCAATGTCACGACACAGTGGGCCTTTCCGACATTAAACAACGCAGTGCGTATCCTGTGCCATTAAACTACATTAAGGCCCGTAGCCCAATACTACGCATACATTTAAAAATATGACGTGAACGAAGACACACAGGTAACGCAGTAAGCTAAGCATTAAGCTAGCAGCTAACCTAAGCTAGCTGCGCTAACATCCATTCTGTCACCGTGTGACACTATGACAACCGTTACACAGGTAACGTCATGAACACGTGAACTCGCAGTATCCCACGCATATAATAGATAGGGTTTATTTTGTATTTTTCTCATACCTAATAACGGAGAAACATCGAGGTTGAGTTACTCACCCAGTTGCCTTGTGTGAACAGCTGACTGACTACAACACGGCGTCACGATCTATCATGTGACCGTCACATGAGTCTGTGCAGGAGTGGAGAAGTGGAGTATTAGGTTTTTATTATGAAGATCAGAAATATGTTACAACTGCATGCCGATGGAAATAGTTTCCTGAATAATAAACATATATGCAATATATGCTTTATTGACAATCCATAGAAGATTTAAACAAGTATCCATCAAAACCAGAAATTGCTGTACATTTCATAATTATTTTTTAAAAGCATCACGCAGATATCAATTATGTGTCAAATATGTAGTGCAGTAACCAGTACAATATATGCCTCTGAATTGCAGTATAGAAGTATAATAAAATAAGCAGAAAATGGATAGTATCTACAAATTGTACTTAAGTACAGTACTTGAGTACTTTCCACCACTGCATGTAGGAGAGATACACTGTATGTGTGTTTTTATATATATTATTTATTATTATTAATAATAATATTATTATAAGTTTGTGTTTAAGGATTCTGATAACAATAATGATGATATACATGCATCATATTTTTAATACATTATTTTATTAACAGTGTTGCTATAAGCCAGACTATCACTAAATTTGGAAATCTGACGCTTTTATCCAAAGCGACTTACATGATATACAGTAGACCCAGCAACGATGAGCATTAAGTGTCTTGCTCAAGGACACAACGACATGGACTGGCTGAGCTGGGGTTTGAACCACCGACCCTCTGATCGAAAGACAGACTTGAACCACAGTCACCCTTATTTCTTATTTATTCTCCCATAGAAACAGCATATCAAAACTGTAGTCCAGTCTGAAGAGGCCTAGTCACCCTAGTGTCTGGCTCCAGTTAATGTCCATGTAGAAACAAATAATTTTAGCATGGGATATCATTTTACATCATTACGTTGCTTGACTTTATAGAACCACAATACACTGTAAAAAAAAAATCGTGAAATATACGGTAAATTACCGGCAGCTGTGGTTTCCAGAACTTTACCGTAATAAATAAAGTGACACCGTACAAGACATTACGGTATATTTTTTTGCACCTGTAAAATTCACAGTTGAGAACTGTCTTTTGTTTACGGTAAATTACTATAAAGAAAACGGAAATATCATAAACGTGTTTACGGTTATTTTCTTTAGAAATAACAGCTATGTTATAAACGTGTTTACGGTAAACTATATTTTAAAAAACGCACTTATTACAGTCTTTTTCAGTTAAAAACACAGTACAGCTGTATGATATTTTACGGTGCTTTATTAAAAAGTTTAATTTAACGGTAAATTACCGGCAGCTGTGGTTTCCAGAACTTTACCATAATAAATAAAGTGACACCGTACAAGACATTACGGTATATTTTTTTGCACCTGTAAAATTCAGTTGAGAACTGTCTTTTGTTTACGGTAAATTACAATTAAAAAAAGGATATATCGTAAACCTGTTTACGGTTATTTGCTTTAGAAATAACAGCTATCATATAAATGCGTTTACGGTAAATTATTTTATAAACAGCAGTTATACTGTAAACCTAATTACAGTATTTCTCAGTTAAAAACACAGTACAACTGTATGATACATTACTTTATTGAAAAGTTCAAATTAACGGTAAATTACCGGCAGCTGTGGTTGCCAGAAGTTCACCGTAAAAAATAAAGTGAGAACGTATAAGACATTACGGTATATCTTTTAAAAACAGCAGTTATTCCGTGAACCTAATTGCAGCCTTTCTCAGAGATAAACACAGTACAACTGTATGAGTTACGGTATTTTATTAGAAAGTTCAAAGCAAATTGAAGGCAACTGTAGTTGCCAGAATTCCATTGCAAAAACATATGGTACAACGTATAACGTATTACAATTGGTTGGCATACATTTCCCAGTCAACATCAGGAAATATTAAATAAAACGTATTGTAAATCAAAATACAGACCATCGTTGATAAACCTTAAGAAATAAAACATTTTCTGTGAAAACCAGGTTGATCTGATCTTATAACTTGCACCGTATACTCACAAAGCATTGTTGAGATCTTGAAGAATCAGCATGTGGACATGAAGGATTATTCATGAATAAACATGAAAAGGTTAGCCACTTGCCCCAAGTTGATCAAGAGTAACGAGCCGCTGTGTCCAGACTTGACTGAAGAGGGCACCCAACATGGTATAGTCTCCACAGACCCAAAGTTCAGGAAGCTGAGCGGTTCAGGACGTCCTGCTTGAGGACTTGTATCTTGATCATCAAGCGTTCACTGTGGATCGGGATGATCCTCTCTGCAGCACAAAAACAGAAACAAAAGGCAAAGTTAGATTGACGCAGCGCTTGAGCATGATGCCTACACAGAGAAACATTCATTGCCTTATGGTGTTAAACTGAGCTTAACTGACTTAGAAAAAAATAAAACACACCTTTATAGTTAATACAAATGAATAAGTATCAGGTCGAATGTTAAGACCGATCTTTGCGCAAAGGCATAAACACGTTAAATTTCTGTAATATTGCAGCCTACAGATGCCTCCACTCAAGAATATCATCAAATTTCACATAGTTCATGTTTTAAAAACCAGGGTAACAGCACATCTAATTAAGGATATAAATAAAAAGAATGTTTGTATTTTTTCAGATTCAATAACATAGGACTTTTAAATGCCTCTAAAAACAATAACACAATTATTGATGCAAAAAAAAAAGAAAAGCTGTTGTGGAGTTGTATGGCATTTTAATAACTAAAAATACTCAGTGTGCAATAGCTAATACCCCTTTGCCATACAGGAGACCTAGTCCAATGGGAAACAATGCCCCTGCATTTACAAGACAGTAGACATGAGGGTATGTCCTAAATCTAATGACATGTTACTGCTACATGAAATTAAATTTCAGAGTGATATCAGTTCAGAGCACAATATATATATTTTTTTTACTAATGCAAAACTATCTTACAGTTTTATGATTTCTTCTATGTTTGCATGAAGCTGTTGTCTCGGGCCCTGGCCCTGAGAATGATCCATTATGTGAAGTTATGTTTGAGTTGTGCTTGTTATAGTTTGCTGAACTGAACTATATCACTGCTTACCTCTAGTTAGGCCTTGAAAAGACTGGTGTCTGAGTCATTGGTCCAGAGTGAAGACAGGTGAGACAGAATCGCATACAGATATGGCATGATGTTCAGGAAACTGGAACTTTAGGCAGGTGTTGTCATCATTTCTGCTAGAAGACACAAGTTAATCTGGTGTTTGTTGTGGGCTGACATGATCCTCTCTACAGCCAGAAAAAAAAAGACAAAATAGAAAACATTAACAGTAATAACAGTAACAACAATACCAATAATATTACTTTATATAGCACTTACACCGTTGCAAGGTTATTCACATAATACCTTTTGTATGTACAAAATGGTGAGAGAGTAGAATAAAATATTTCATAAAAAGACAAGTATGCAATGCCTAGATTTATGCAGTGTTTAACACTAACAATACATGTATACACTGTTTGAACATGAAATGGCAGCACAGTACTTACAGAAATAGATGAGTCTAAAGCCTTCTTTTGTTAAATTAACATACATTGAACTTTACAACAAACTTACCATATTTATCCTTGACAAAACTTGGATCCGATGATACGGTTAGACTAGTAGAACAGCAAAGAAGGTGATGAGGTCCATGTGAAGGTCCAAGCTTGTAGTCGTAATCAAACCTGAAATAAAGACTAAGGAGATAAAGGAAGAGAGGAAGACATCCTCTTCCATAAAAAAAAAAAAATCTTCTCAAGCATCAAATTTCCTCTTTTCAATGCAAAGGTTGTAAATTAAATTTACACTCACGTGTCACATGTTATCATTGCAGTTTGATTTCCGGTGGGCTCTTTTCTGCAGATCTTTTCCTCGGTCCAATGTGTTTCCTGTCTCTTTCTGTCTCTATTTCTGCTGTTGAGTAAAACACAAATGACATCTTTAAAAACAAAAAATGCTTGATTTTGGCATTTAAATGGATTAGAATCGCACCGTTTTTCTGGGTGTCATTAAGGCCAGCAAGTTGTTCCCATCCAAGTCCACAGCCAAGTTGGATTGCAAAGCCTGAAAGGTGGCAGGAACAAATGTATTACATTTTACAAGATTAAAGTAAATATTAATTATCTGTACCAACTGGTCTTGCATAAATTTAAATACTGACTCTGAGGGAGACATCCTCATCTGATAATGTGGGCAGTAAATGAAGATCTGAACATGAAAACGTGTTTGCATCCACTCACTGGACAGCTCACTCGTCTTCCACACGGAGCTCCTTCTCAGGAGCTGTTAGCTGTTTTGTGTCTTGACAAAAGCTTCACACACAACGCTACAGCGTGTTTATAAGCGGTCACGTGGACAGCCGGGAGGTCAGTCACGTTAACAGACAGTAGAGATGTTAATGTCATGCCTCCGGTATAAATTAGCTTTAAACCTTCATATCTAACACATGTCTGCTTGCAACCAGCTTTAAAGCACTTAAATAAAAACGTGGTTATTAGATAAAGTATGTAGCACGTAGGCCCTCTGTGTCTTAACCGACCTGCCACAGTAATAAACCTAACCTATAGCAAAGCATTACATTAGCTAACCTTTGGTAAAGTAAGCTAATGTTAGCTAACGTTTAACACATAAACCTATAACCTACGTTACATTGACGATGTTAAAGAAAAGTAAACGCACTCAACTATTAGATAACTAAGTTAACTAAGCTATCTTGACGTCCAAGGCGACACAGAACTGCAGAGAACCAAGCCTCAATTGTAAATGTAGCTAAGCGCGGCTAACGTAACGTTAGCTCAACCCCTTACTGGAGAGGTTAAGCTAACGCTACCGTCACCTGATGTAGACCGTTCAAGAAAGCGTTTACTCTCTGACAAATACATTATGTTGGTATTCTTACCTCAACAAGAGATGTCATGTTCCCAGGGGTCCGGCTGTTGTTGCTTCAGTGGCGCTTCGTGAATCACCGGAGAAGAAGAGCTGCAGCGCGGCGCGTAGATCTGGCGCTCAAACGGGTTCAAAAGTTCAGCCTCCGATCGTTTTTTTTTTTTTTTAATTGCGCTGTTGGTTTGATCACTGACACCTGGCCCTCTCTACTTTGATCTCTCTCTCTGTCTGGCTGTCTGTCTGTCTGTCTGCCTCTCTTTGTGAACATTTGGTCTCTGAAGGACATTCTGTGTTCAGTCAGAGACAATGCTATTAGGTTTAGGTTTATTTATTTGCACAATTCAAACAATAAAATAAAAAAAATTAACAAACATAAGAGAGATAAATTAATATCACTGTGCTGGAAGATGCAAAAAGCCAACTGGTCTTATTTGAAGCCTCCATCTATATAATATTATAATCTTTTACAAAATTGCAAACATAAAAGGAAATATGCATAAGATAGACAACAAAAGAAAAAAAGAAAGAAAAGAAAAATAATGTAATTGTGTTGAGTGTGTGCATGTGCTTGCATGTGAAAGTAAGCATGGCTTGTTCAGGGATGTTGGGTTATACCCCTGTGGTATTTCCTAAGCAATAGGAATGCTTATTTCCACCGCTTATCCGGGGTCGGGTCGCGGAGGCAGCAGGTCAAGCAGGCTGACCCAGACTTCTCTCTCACCCGCAACATCTACCAGCTCATTCTGGGGGATCCCGAGGCGTTCCCAGGCCAGCTGGGAGATATAATCCCTCCAGCGTGTCCTGGGTCTTCCCCGGGGCCTCCTACCAGATGGACGTGCCTGGAAAACCTCTAAAGGGAGGCGTCCTGGAGGCATCCTAATTAGATGCCCGAACCACCTCAGCTGACTCCTTTCGACACGAAGGAGTAGCGGCTCGACTTCAAGCTCCCTCCTGATGTCCGAGCTCCTTACCCTATCTCTAAGGCTGAGCCCGGCCACTCTACGGAGGAAACTCATTTCGGCCGCTTGTATCCGCGACCTCGTTCTTTCGGACACGATCCAAAGCTCGTGACCATAGGTGAGGGTTGGGACGTAGACCGACCAGTAAATTGAGAGCTTTGCCTTTCGGCTCAGCTCCTTCTTCACCAAGACGGCCCGGTGCAACGCCTGTTTTACTGCTGCAGCCGCACCGATACGCCTGTCGATCTCCCGCTCCATTTTACCCTCACTCGTGAACAAGACCCCGAGATACTTGAACTCCTTCGCTTGTGGTAGGCACTCTGTCCCCACCCGGAGGGAGCAATCCACCGGTTTCCGGCAGAGCACCATGGCCTCAGATTTCGTGGTGCTGACTCTCATCCCCGCCGCTTCACACTCGGCTGCAAAACGCCCCAGTGAATGCTGGAGGCCATGGTCCGAGGAGGCAAACAGGACCACATCATCTGCAAACAGCAGAGAGGCTATCCTGAGATCCCCGAACCTGACATTCTCCGCCCCACGGCTGCCCCTAGATATCCTGTCCATGAAAGTCACGAACAGGACCGGTGATAAAGGGCAGCCCTGGCGGAGGCCAACACCCACCGGGAACGTATCTGACTTACTGCCGAGGATACGAACACAGCTCCTACTGCAGGCGTACAGAGACCGGATGGCCCGTTGCAACGGGTCCGGCACACCATACTCCCGCAGCACCCCCCACAAAAAGCCCCGAGGGACCCGGTCGAAAGCCTTCTCCAAGTCCACAAAGCACATGTAGACTGGTTGGGCAAACTCCCAGGACCCCTCCAGTATCCTTGCAAGGGTAAAGAGCTGGTCCACTGTTCCACGACCAGGACGAAACCCGCACTGTTCTTCTTGAATCCGAGGTTCGACAAACGGTCGGAGCCTCCGTTCCAGCACCCTGGCATAAGCTTTTCCCGGGAGGCTGAGTAGTGTGATACCCCGATAATTCGAGCACACTCTCCAGTCCCCCTTCTTGAAGATGGGAACCACCACCCCGGTCTGCCAGTCCATGGGCACTGTGCCCGACCCCCATGCGACATTGAAGAGGCGTGTCAGCCAAGACAGCCCAACAAAGTCCAGCGCCTTCAGCATCTCAGGGCGGATTTCATCCACCCCCGGCGCCTTGCCACCAAGGAGCTTTTTGACTACCTTAGTGGCCTCTTCCAGGGATATGGGTTCATCCAACCCCAAGTCTTCAGGCGCTGCCCCCTGTTCAGGGGACATGTTGACCGGGTTTAGGAGTTCCTCAAAGTGCTCCTTCCACCGCCCGACGATATCCTCTGTCTGGGTCAGCAGCAACCCTCCCCCGCTGATAACAGCCTGGGGAAGGCCCTGCTTTCCCTTCCTGAGTCGTCGGATGGTTTGCCAGAACCTCCTTGAGGCCAACCGAAAGTCCTTCTCCATGGCCTCCCCGAACTCCTCCCATGCCCGAGTTTTAGCATCCGTGACCACCGCAGCTGCAGTCCTTCTGGCCTGCCTGTACCTGTCAGCTGCTTCAGGAGACCCCTGGGCCAACCAAGCCCGAAAGGCCTCCTTCTTCAGCTTGACGGCTTCCCTCACCCCCGGTGTCCACCACCGGGTTCTCGGGTTGCCGCCACGACAGGCACCGATGACCTTCCGACCACAGCTCCTAGCGGCCGCGTCCACAATAGAGGCTTTGAACATGATCCACTCGGATTCCATGTCCCCAACCTCCCTCGGGATGTGTGAGAAGTCCTTCCGGAGGTGGGAGTTGAAGACCTCCCGGACAGGATCCTCCGCCAGACGTTCCCAGTTCACCCTCACTACACGTTTGGGCTTGCCAGGTCTTTCTGGCCGCTTACAAAACAGCAATTAGAATTCATTTTAGGCAATTTTTGAAAAATGTTATAGAGGGAAATTTCTTTGTTAGGTGGGGAAAGTTCCATAATTTGGTTCCCCTAAATCTAATAGAAAATTGACCTCTGCTTGACGTGTTGAGTATGAGTGAATCTGTGAATTGACTTTGAAAGAATATTTCTGTAACCTAAAAGTATCTTGTACATAAAAATGCAAGTTAAATAAATATTAACACCATAAATAGTAAGAATCTACAGTTTGTGAAATAAAGGAGAAGCTGAGATGTGTGAACATGTTTTGCAGAAAAGTAGGAAAAGTACTTCCCCAAACTATATTACAATATGAAATATAAGGATAAATTAAACTCTAATAAATAATAAGGTTGTATGGTTCTGAACTTTAAAACTGTAAACAAAAGTGATTTAGTAATAAAGATATAAACAAAAATCTATCTCTGTCAGCCTCTCTCTCTGTCTGTCTGTATCTTTCTGTCTGTCTGTCTGTCTGTTTCTCTCTCTCTTTCTTTCTGTCTCTCTCTCTTTCCCTGTATGTCAGTCGGTCAAATCAAGAGAAAGTGTGGTTTGAAGGGATCTTGAATTTAAATGGTGAAACTGTACATGTCATGTCTGTGTATAAATATAATGGGACCGTAGTGACAGTGAGTTCATTGGGACATTGACACAGGCAGGAGATACCTGTGTTCCTGCCCCATGTGGTCAGGTTATTTACTGAGACAGGCACCTGTTGGTCGTTAAGTATCCAACAGAGATGAAAAGAGGGGTGGGGGATGGTGTGAGATGCATTTTATGCTTTGCAAAAAAAGTATGCAAAACAAGGAGAACTTATATGCAAGGTTTCCCTCTCGGTTGTTAGCACAGTAGTCCGTACATTTAACAGTGACAACATGTATTTATTAAGAGTTAAGAATGTAGAAATTACGGTATCGATTTTCTTTCATATTACGGTGTATTTCCGTTATTAGTACAATGCTTAATGCAATTAACAGTGACAAACTGTAACTTTTACAAGTAATAAATGCAAAGATTACAGTGTTGGCTTTTAAATTCATCTACCAGTATATTTCCGTTATGAGCCCAGTGGTTTGTATATTTAACAGCGACTAAATGTATATTTTACAAATATTATTTGTAAAAATTACAGTGTTGGCTGTTATATATAATACGGCCTATTTCTGTAATCAGTCCAATAGCTAGTACATTTAACAGTGACAAACTGTAACATTTACAAATAATAAATGCAAAGATTACAGTGTTGGCTTTTAAATTTATCTTCCAGTACATTTCCGTTATGAGCCCAGTGGTTCGTATATTTAACAGCGACAGAATGTATGTTTTACAAATATTATTTGTAAAGATTACAGTGTTGGCTGTTATATATAATACGGCCTATTTCTGTAAACAGTCTAATAGTTAGTACATTTAACAGTGACAAACTGTAACATTTACAAATAATAAATGCAAAAATTACAGGGCTGGCTGTTATATTAATAATATTTTATATTTCGGTTGTTAGCACAGTAGTCCGTACATTTAACAGTGACAAAATGTATTTATTAAAAGTTAAGATTGTAGAAATTACGGTATCGATTTTCTTTCATATTACGGTGTATTTCTGTTATTAGTACAATGTTTAGGGTAATTAACAGTGACAAACTGTAACCTTTACAAATAATAACTCTAAAAATTACAGGGCTGGCTGTTATATTAATATTATTTTATATTTTGGTCGTTAACACAGTAGTGCGTACATTTAACAGTGACAAAATGTATTTTTTAAAAGTTAAGATTATATAAATTACGGTATTGATTTTCTTTCATATTACGGTGTATTTCCGTTATTACTACAGTGTTTAGGACAATTAACAGTGACGAAATGTAATTTTTACAGGAAATACATGCATAAATTACAGTTTGGGCTGATATATCTATTTACGGTGTTTCAATGTGATAGATATGGAATATAACCTTTTTTGAATTAACGGTCTTTTACTGTTGGGATTTAACAGGTTTTCACCGTAAATTCTACGTACTTTTTTTACAGTGTACAATACTTATTGTATGAAGTGTAAATTCACATGTGGAAGTTCTGTTTATACTTGACTCCCTTGCTGTCTTTTTCACAATTCACTAGTCTTGCCCCAAAAAAACAAGGAGGAAAAACCTCCAACATCCTGATGAGGCTAGAAAATGAGATATCCACCACATGTGACTCCAGCCAATCAATAACAATCGACTGTGTTATCAGCAAGGGGAGAATTTAACGTGGTGCCTTTGAGAGGATGACAGAGAGCTTGCAGTCAGTTGATTGCTCATAGAATCAGAATCAGAATCAGAATCAGAACCATTTATTGCCATGTATGCTTACACATACAAGGAATTTGTCCTGGCGGGAAGGTGCATACATTTAACATTTAACAATACACATTTAACAGAAGAGCTTTGATCGGTGTTTATCCTTGTGAGTCTGTAATGAGCGACACGACCAAGTGAAGTTGTTAGAAGCTCCTCAGTAAAACACATTAGTACCACAGAGTGTGTATATTAATTAATTGTGCTGCATGTACATTGCGACCATATGTTTCCTCCAAAAAGTCCAATTACCAATGAGTTTTAATCCATTCTATAGCATGGGAGGTTTCATCAAGGAGCATATACAATCACAAATGAATCCACGCCTGTCACTAGTCTTCCTCTCTGTCCATCTCACTCAGACACTAAGACCTCCTGGCTTAATCTGGCCTAAGCTGGTGAGATGCAGTAAAGCACAGAGGAATCAGGATTGCATCCACTGGGGACATTGTCCTAATCCCCTTCTGCCCTCTCCTTTGTAAACACTCTTCTCTTCGTCAGGGTCACTGATGCTTTTCTCTCTCTGTCTCTCTCTTTCTCTCTCTCTCTCTCTCTCTCTCTCTCTCTCTCTTTCCCACACAATGGGCTTCAGAACAGACGCCGAGAAAACATAGAGGAAAGGAGCAAGAAGTGTGGATTTGTTCAAATGCCTAAGAGACTCGAGCCTCACGTGGCGAGTGAGGCCTCATGGTCGGAGCATGACATGTGTTAGAGCGGTGAGGCAGTGGGAGATCAGGCCCACGTCTGCTCTGCGGCGGATCAGACGCAACAGGGCCCTGATGTGGCAGCAGATCCGGGGACTGGTCCGGGCCTGCCGCCATGGTGTGGGATACCCGGTGAACTACAATGACGCGGTCCCAGAGGAACAGGAGATGGTGTGCCTTGAGGTAAGGGCACGTTTTAGTTTTTGTCCCCACTGTCAGCGTTACTATTTTTAAATTAGAGTCATTATCATAAATGCACTATACGGATACTTACTATTATTTTGGAACCAATGCAGTGAAAACCCACCAACCAGTCAAGTAAAACTACAGTTGTACAATACTGTTGACTTTATTTTGTCACAGAACAAATCTGTATGTTTCTTGTTTGTTGTTACAGTAAAAAGCAGCAACAATTAACATATTTATACTTTCTAATTTCTAATCTACGTTTTGTTTTGTTCTGTTTGACTCTGACCTATGTAAAGCTTCTTTGGGTATTTAGGAAAGCGCTATATAGGATTGAAGTATTATTATTATTATTATTATTATTATTATTATTATTATTATTATTATTATTATTATTATTATTATTATAAGCCTGTCACTGAAGTATTCTCTCCAAACAATTAAGTTTTGACAGCCTACTAAACTTGTGAGGTTCAGAGTAGCAATACATCTCCTCATATCTATCAAATGATATGTGTTTCTTATTGTTAATCCCCTGCAGTAAGTGATACATCCTTAAAACTGGTGTTTGTTGTTGTTGTTGTTGTTGTAACTAGATTGCGGTTTTCTGAGCATCTGCAGCTTCTTATGCTTCTTGCCAAACTTCTATTTAGGGAAGTACTTCCTGTCTGAAGGAGGCCTAAGAAGATTAAAAGAAGATAGTGTGTCTTGAAATAGTGTGATGCCAGTCATTGGGAATCTAAATTAAGTTGTGCAGTCAGTCACACAGACAGACAGACAAACTACACAACGTCCCAATTCCTCTGAAAATGTGACTTTGCTTGGCTGCCGAATCATTCATGGTAAAAAAAATAAAGATTTGCGATATCTTTCTGTAGTGAGGAGGACAATGTTTATATTCACAGAGGAGAGGGTTGAAAAAGAGCAACAGCAGAAACTGCTCCCGTAACCGAGAGAGAGGACAGAAGAGTCAGTTCACATCATCACATAAGCATCACACAAATTTGTTTCCTGGCCAGGTGTCTGAGAGCCGAACTGGGGTTTGTTGAATTACTGTCAAAATATTTAGCATGACCATAATTCAACGTCAATAAAAGAATATGGAACACAACTGTATGTGGATGAAAAGTCAACAATTCAGCATTTCAGTTCTATAACATTTTTGGACAGATTAAATTGGAAATAAAGGATACAAATGCATGCAGCAGAACCTGCAGGTTCTAATTCCACACATTATTTTTCCAAACTTGGCACCTACATTGCCCACAATGCAACGCAACTGCAAACCATTGGGTGTGTTATGCTAGTGACAGCTAATGTATCCACAAGCAGCTCGTCTCAGGCATCTCTGCAGCGGGCTACAGAGGTCTGGTGAGATTATCTTTATGTTTTCTATTTTCAAACGTGTAGTCTTCAGACCCAAATGACGTAGACTCAAGTGACATCACCTGAAGAACCCACTTCACACAGCTCCCTCTGGAACCACACAATCCTTAATACAATTTGTTTCCCCACATATACGGTAGTAAAGTCCACCTTTTAAAAGAGTTTGAGGTGTAAAATTAGTGAAGTTCAATTTTAACTGCAGAAAACATACACATATGGATGTTAATACCGAGACATTATCTTCACGCTGTCTTACTGTATTTTTCCTTTTTTGAAGAATAAGTTAATTAATCAATTTCAGGTTCAAACTCATCCATTAACGATGGTCAGTTCCAGTGAGGCAGCATGGACAAAACTCTGCAGCATGGCCCACTGGCCAGGCAAAAACAAAACAAAATGTCATGTACTGGTCAATCTTTAGTTGTCTTCTGGTAGACTAGTGGCAAGAAAAACCACAAAATATAAAATACACATTTCAGAGTTAGATTTTTCCACACTTAGTCTATTTGCATCTATAGATTTCTACTATATTCACCAAAGGTTAGAATTCATTTTTATACACAACATTTCAGACAGCGTGTAATACAAAAGAAATATTGTCTTAATGTACGTAATCAACTGGGGACGTTTCATGGTGATATCTATTAGTTAAAATGTTCCCCCCGTTTCTCCCCTTAAGTATTTTTACACAGTAAATAGATACACAATGGACAGCTAACAGGAGAAGGAACCTTTTTGTGCGACAATTGGCCCCAGCCAAGACTCAAACCGGTTACATTGAAACAGACATTTTACATTTTCACTGTAAGAAAAAGCTCAGGTGTAATTAATAACCTTAATCATGGCAGCATTCCATTTCTCTCAGTTGGTTTCAGCGTTTCTGGTTTTGTGAATGCTGGTTTAATGTTGCAGAGTAGAAGCTACCATGTTAATGTTATTGTTGACAGAATCTACTTGGACCTCTGGGCTACAGGATCTTTATTTTACACTAAATCTTGATTTTATTGATTACCACACATAGAATATACAATATGTCACAAAAAGTGCCGAACTATCCCATTGATAATCATTCTCACCTGGTTTTCATTTAAAGAGGGATGTGGCCATGCAGTTAGATCACAAATGTACTTACTTTTCCTCTTAGGCTTATACCATGTGTTGTGTTTTACCATATACATTTATCCAAATTGTATTTTGTAAGAGGTTATATTTAAAGAACATTTAATTGCGATAATGAAAGTCAACTCTGCATTAAATTATTCCCATTAGATTTGATTCCTTAAGCTCCAACGGTAATTTCACGACCTACATGATAGGTTTCATTTGTTATTGTCCAAGTAATTACAGAACTGAAAACTGCCTGTCCTGATAAGGATCATGCCTCTTAACCTTCAGAGTTTGTGTCAGTTGAGCAAAGAGAGGTTTCTTTCCACTTGGTGACTATCGACTGTCTCAAGAGCTCCTGCACATTTTAAGCAGGGTGTATTGTCAGAGTGCACAGGTTATTGAAATTATACGAGTTCATACAAGATTAAGGATGGGCTTTTTGAACCCAGCTATTTGTCGATTGGTATTGTCATCTGTGTTTATTGTGTTTTTATTTTTTTTTATTTTATGGTTGCAAAGGGAATATTCTCTCAAGAGACAATAAAGAACAATACATGTTACACAATCGATCCCTGCAACATTTATATTGTTGACTTTCAAGAGAAAGGTCAGATGCAATCAGGGTACTGTGTGCGCAAAGCTACAACAATGTTTTCTCCTGCAAGGCTCTGAAATGTGTTTAAATGAGCCCACTAGAATTGTGTTGACCCCTAACTGATGGTGGTAATTTGGACAATCAGTTTGTATGGAGACGTAGCGCCTAGAGTTAGGTTGATAATGTGATGTTAAAGTAAAAAACAAAAGAACAGATGACTGTGTAACTGGGTTACAAGGATTAAGACACTGATTGCATTTTATTAAATTGAGCCTGACATTAACAGTGCAAACAGTGATGAACACACCTGGGGGAAATTCATTAGAATAAATATGTCAACCAGAAATCAAATCAAATGTAGAGTTTGTGCCCTCTTTGTCGCCGGGATTAGACGACATATCTTCACCTTCAAAATGCTCACAGATGCCGTGCATGATCCCTCGAGGTGTTCATCTCCGGTGCGTATATCTGCATGTTGAGCTCCAGTGATTAAATCTACAGTTAATTCTACTTTCCTCAAAGCTTCGCAATGCTTTGAATCGTCTAAATCACTCGCTGAAAAGACTTTATTCATCCTGTCTCCCAGCTTTGGCGTCCTACTCCTCCGTGTGACCTTGTGTATTCAGACTCCCTCCTCCACTTGGCATTGTGCTCTCAGAGGGAAAAGTCTGTGTGTTCGTCAAAATCACCACAGCGTAAAGCATCTTTCGTTGCTCGTGCGTGCGTGCGTGTGTGTGTGTATGTATGTGTGTGTATATCAATCTCTCATGGCTATTTGTGGTTCTGTGTTGCATAACATGAGCACAGGGGAAGGTGTTAAATGAAGTGTTGTGGAGAAAGTCACATGTTCATATCTCTGGAGGGTAACAACGATGTGTGGATGCTAAGGGCATGCCCCAGTTCAGCACAGTAATTAATCTGGACAGGAAAGAAATCCCTTCTTTCCCTTTTTTTTGGGACAAGATAACAGAACAGATGAATGCCTAATCCTTAAGTGGTTCAATAGGCAGTATCATGGAGCAGCACCAGTTCTGTGCGAACACTGTAAGAACAGTTCTCTCAGTTTTGTATTACAGGCGCTCACATTGTGCAGCACTTCCCATTACAATGTGGGGTGGATGACATTCATTTCCATGGCAAAGAGAATCTTAACTAAAAATGGGACCCAAGCAGCACAAATATATTGATGTAAATTAAACAGATAATTAGATAAAATGCAGTATGTTGTACTACATATTTGCAGAATAGGCAGAGTGCCATCTGGTGTTTGTACAAAGTAAAACCTGATGTGCACCTCTACATTAATAAAGGCATATTGCATTGAAATATATGTGTGAAAATCTAAATCCCACTATCTCCAGCATGACTCTGCATCAAATAGACATTGAACTGGCATAGTTTAATAATCATAAAAGCATGTAAAATATTAGGGCTCTCATCAAAGAGATCATACCATGCAAACCGTGCCTTTCATTAATTCATACGACCATCGAAAATCTATGAGTCAGTCAGTGCGCATGAAGAACATCATGATAGTGCTGCAGTTCGAGCTACCTTCAGATGGCAGTGTTGTCTTCTATATCAGACCTGAGCTGTAGATTACGAGGCACAGAGGAGCCCGGCAGTCATCTGTTAAAGAGTTAGACTAAACGACGGAACGCTTAAATGCACTGCACATCTTGCCATGGGAGTAATGGCAACCTGTGCCTTTAACAGCTGGACAGTACAGATACACATTGTCGCATAGAGATAAGCAATGCAACTGATATAATGTTGATTTACTTTTATCTAAGCTGCAGCTGCCATCCCTGAGTAGTTTATTTAATTCAGGTTAAAACAACTATATGCTATTCAGGATAAAAACAACAGAACAGATCAAACTGACGCATATATACGTGCATATATGTGTCTGTGTGTATTATGCATGAATGTCTGCATTGACAGACAGGTTGTGTGTCAGTGTGGGTGTGATTATGCAGTATATGAGTGTATTTAACAAGAGGATTAAAGGTCACACAGTGTTTACAAAATAATACAACTACAAACAGTTTGGTGCACTTTGTGGCATATTTATGCATGGATCAGCCAGGAGTGTGTAAACACGTAGCCTACAGTAGACACGTAAGCCTAAACTTTCCAAATGATGTAACATTGGCTGTCAAAGTCATGCTATCCTTCAGGGAGGTTTAGTTAAAAAGAAATGCTGCAGTCTATCAGCTTCTGGCTGTTTCAGCACCATAGACAGCGACTTCAGGCAAAGACTCGCTGGCGCATGTGCCAACGAAATTATTCTTTTTTTTGTGGAGGGAGGGGGGGGGGGGTATATTTCTGAATATTTTGGCTTTTGTAAATGGCTTTAATCTAGCAAAAGCTCAAGGGAAGTTGACTGGTGAGTTAGTTTGCATAGGCTTCATTTTTGTCCATGTTCTGTATTATAACCTGACATCATGCAGCCTTCATTGCTTGCATAGCCCGTTCCTAGAGTCTATCGCGTGCAAGGCAGGGTAAAGGACCTGTACTGTAAAAACCTGTGCCATACTGTCGGGGTTTACG
The DNA here is from genome assembly GCA_023566465.1 of Cottus gobio. Lineage (NCBI taxonomy): Eukaryota > Metazoa > Chordata > Actinopteri > Perciformes > Cottidae > Cottus > Cottus gobio. The sequence goes on along the minus strand of CM042230.1, from coordinate 6,793,177 downwards.
CTCTTCACTGGGCTACTACGAGCTGGAGAGAAGACGCATGCGTACTGACTTGAAGCAGCCGGTCGAAAAAAAAAAGCCTTATGTGCCATCGGATGTAATCAAGGCAAAAAATTACCTCTTCTCGCTGTGCATACATGGTGAAATTGTAAGTACTGGTGGCAAACCGATGTATCATTGCACGGACATTTTGCGAGCGGAGTATTTAAGGCCGTTTCCCGGTGTTTTAAATGGCATGTCACTATCTTGCTGTACAGTGAGCTTTTAACAGATCTAGGCAGTGTCTTTTTGGTGGTTGTCCAGGGCGAAGAAGCTCTACGGTTCTTCGTGGTGGCACTTTCCATTGATGTGTTGTGCGAGTTGCTGTTGCAATGGTTTCTGCTGATAAAATCGCTCAGGAACCATTACATCCCAGCGTCGTTCACATTTCTGCTACGGTAAGATTGAATGAGAATAGCGGTTTATTTGGTGTTATCATGATTTATCCTGTGAATGGATACGACCACCCCTCACCCCTCATTTCATCGTATATAGTCAAGCCATAGCGTATATTGCAATTGTGTCAGCTTTGAAGTACCCGACACCTATAACGCGTAAAATATGCCATTTGGCAAGACGCACGAAATATGCAGCTGAAGCCTGCTCTGAATCTGAGTGAAACCGCGCGCGGATCCATTTTAGAAATGGCCAAATGGTATTGTATGCACTGAAAGGCTGTGATAGAGCGATGCTGCGGTTATAGATTTGCAAGCTGCGCCTTCAGGCCCCCCTCCCATGTACCAAATCTCCTGACATTTTTTTTTTTTAAAGCATCGTTTCTTGTGTCAGGTAGTAGCTGGATGATGCCGTGTGTTTGGAAGCGACAGCTTTGTTACATAAATGATCTGACAGGATTTGGCAGCATCTGACCTGGTGATGACACATTCGTTAAAACCAGACAAGAAGTCATTCTGTGAGAATAGCCTGTTTGTATCTATAGGCCTACAAACCTTAAAAGAGATTCTGTATAAAATGCTAGAGTCACAGCTATACACAATTTTAGATGTTAGTACAGTAATTTCCCCTGGACATGATAAAGGTAGCCTAGGGGTGCATGGCAAAGTGACTCCTGACAAGTGAGATTCAAATATTTGCATTATTTGTTATTTAATTCATTGCTCCAGCCCAGTGAGCATTGCAGATCTTTTAATGCACTGCTTTGACACTTTTGGATTATGAACATTGAGCCCATGGCCATCAATCCATCCCTTTTAGCCATGCAGTCAGTTTGAGACAACAGGGGCTGAAATGTGCTAGGGTGCCAATTCTTCTTCCATACTTCCCCCCTGAATGGATCAAACAGCATTCCAAACTCTGGGCATGCCAGCACATGCTCCTGCCAGAGAGCACCAGCAGCCTCATACAGTAACACATACTATAAGTGGCAACTGGTGAGTGGTAAATAAAAATAAATCTAATTGATGTGGTAAAATGGATGCACTGTCAGGATGTCACACTAGATTTTCGTCTCATTATGATGGCATTACCATCTGTATTGCACTGGCACTGCAATTTATGATACAAATCCATTGCAGGTCAAGACAGTTTCTGACCACAAGATAAAATCTCAGTTAAATACAATTCCTGACCTCTAAAACACTAAACGCAGGGCCTCTCCTCTGTTTGTAGCCCATGGGATCAGAGCGGATGGAGATGCGAAAGAGGCAGATGTCGGTGCAGCAGGAGTCGGCAGCGGGGGGAACTGCACCGGCCCAGCAGGGCCAGCCGGCCCAGGCCAACCCACGGGGCTCAAATGCATGTTGCTTCTGCTGGTGCTGCTGCTGTAGCTGTTCCTGGTAGGTCTTCCCCACCCGACAACTTGCTCGTTGTGGCGCAGCATGGCCGACACCACTGCACACAGGACAGCACAGCCTGAGCTGTGCTGTGTCTTGTGTTCTTGATATGTTTGCATGTGATCTGTGGACACTTACCCTGCAGCGGCCTTATGTAAACGGCAGTTAGTTATCTGCTGACATTGTGAGAAATGGGAGCTCCTGAAATATCTGCAGTTCAGTAAGCTTGTGGATGAAATCAAACCAAATCAGACAGTTACAAGACATCGCGGATACACACAAACAACTAAACAAAGATAATAAGCTAAGCAAATGTGTGCAAAAACTATTATATACAGCATGAATATTTACTCTACACTTTTATATATAGATCATCTGAATATTTATTTGATCTATCTGCTGAGAGTGATTGAATAATCATTTATCAGTTCATCAATTATTGAAAAGTTGTCTATTGCAATTTCCCAGACCCAAGGGATGTCCTCAACAGTCAAAAACCAGAAGATGTTAAGTTAACTATCAAAGAAAGCCAGCAAATATTTGTATTTGAGAATCTGAAACCAGCAGCATTTTGGTATAGTATACATGGTATACATATAAATGACTGAGAGCATTTAGCAGCTATCAAATTAGCTTCCAATTAATTTTCCGCCAATCAACTAGTGGTGGCTTCATTTGCTTATAAATGTTTATGTTACACTGGAATGTAAACGATAAAAATAATCATAATCTGTCTATCTCACTATTAGGAATGAAGACCGGGATGAAAAGAACCGAAAGGCTTCTTATGACGTCAAGGAAGGGACCTCAGACTGTGAAGACTGGTCAGTTGTTTTCACTGCACAAAAATGCCAAATCTGCAAAGCATTTTTGTCGAAATAAATGTTGAAATCGCTCACCCCCATGTTGTCCATGCTCTCTGCAGCCCGAAGCCCACGCTGGAGGAGGTGCGCTCGTGGGGGCAGTCGTTTGACAAGCTAATGTGTTGCCCAGCGGGGAGGAACGCCTTCCGGCAATTTCTTCGCACCGAGTTCAGCGAGGAGAACATGCTCTTCTGGTTAGCCTGTGAGGAGTTCAGCAACGACACCAGTAAGACTCCGGTGGAGGAGAGGGCCCGTGTCATCTATGAGGACTACATCTCCATTCTCTCGCCAAAAGAGGTTTGACAGCTCTTGATTTCACTGTTATTAAAAATGTGTTGATCTGAAACTTCCTGATATGTGACAAATATTCATCATTCTTCAATGTCCTCACTCTCCCTGCCTTTAAAGGAATGGTTTGACATTTTGGGAACAGAGAGAGTAATTAAGTAAAGGGGGAAACCACCAATCCTTGTGACTTTCATCTGCGTGCAAATAGAAAAATGCCTCAAAGCTGCTCTGTGGTGCACTACCAACAGGATAAAGAGCCCAGAACTACGTTTTTATAACAATGCAAAACTAAGGCTACAAGCAATAAGACATGAGGCATCAGCAGAATGGTAACATTGAGGGGATCCTTACACCCAATATGCCAATCTGCAGCAAGCATTTTGTCCAACTGTCAGTTTAAGGCTTAATATATTTCTGTAAGTTACGCTAAATCACGTTGACAGCATTCAAATTGAGTTATAGTGGAATGTGGATAACGTTACATCAGAAAGCAATGCCTTATTATGTTTGCACGCACCTTAGCTAATAACAGTACCTTGCTAACAGCCAACTTGTCCTATCCCATCATCATTTTAGTTATCAACTGCACCTTTGGTCGACATAGGGTGCTAACAAAAAATCCTTTGACACATTGAAATCTGAGGTTTTTAGCAATACAGGCATTTTGCTACGTCTCTATTGATACCACTATCATGTCTGTATACGGTAAATACACAGTTAGTTAGCTTAGCTTAGCAAAAAGACAGGAAACAGAGGGAAACAGCTAGCCTGGCTCTGTCAAAAAGTAACAAAATCCACCAACCAGCACCTCTAAAGCTCAATTTCTAATATCTCCTAGCGTGTTTGTTTACTCTGTAAAAGAAATAATGATATGCTGTGCCATGCTAAGTATGTTGCTAGCGAGCGGAGACCACTGAAAGTTACATGTCGTAGCCGAGAAAGAGCATAAAGCTGCAAATTATAGTTTTTTTACAGTTTGGTTTTTAAATGGATAAAATAAATTCAATATAAGTTGTTAATCAATGAGCTTTAGAGATGCTGGTAGGTGGATTTAGTTCAATTCAGACAGAACCAGGCTAGCTGTTTCCTCCATTTCCTGTCTTTGTGCTAAGCTAAGCTAACCGACTGACTCACAGTTACTTCAGACATGAGAGTGGGATACATTTTGTCATCGAACTCTCACAAAGAAAACAAATAAGCGTATTTCTCAAAAGGTCAAACTTTTCCTTCGTAGACAGTTTGCCATTGAGAATGTGCACATGCTGTTCTTCCCTAACTCCAACCCCTGTGCTTGACTCCCAGGTGAGCCTTGACTCCCGCGTGCGTGAGTCGATCAACAGGAACATGCAGGAACCCAACATGCAGACGTTCGAAGACGCCCAGCTGCAGATCTACACACTAATGCAAAGAGACTCATATCCCCGCTACATGAACTCCCCAGCCTACAAAAACCTGCTCAACACTCTGTCAGAGCAGTCCCCCGAATCTTAGGGTGGTGATGACCTGTGATATTTCAACTGTCTTTATCCCCCCCTTCCCCTCAATCCTTATTCCCTTTTTTTAAATTTTCTTTGTATGTTCAGTGTAGGATTACATGAACCTGGCCTCGGGCCTGGCCCCTCCCAGGGATTTCAGCGCTATTATGATCTGCACCTGACCGAAGACACTCAGGTCTTAAAACTCCCGAGGGCTCGACATCACAAGTACTGCTACAGATCAACATAGCGAAACACTCCAAAGGAATATGAATACATTTTGTTTCTGGTTTCTTTTTCTTTCTTTTGATAGAAATAATCTATTTTATTTGTGTTCAGAGTTTTTTATGGTCTGTTGTTTTTTGTATGATTGTTTTGGGGGGGAAATGATTCCTACGGTAGACTATATATATGTATATATATATTTATGAGTTTGTAAATAGTAAAAATGTATTTTATGTAGAAACGCCTGTTTCTATTCACTGCGTATGAAAATCAAAGCTCAAGTCAAAGGCTACGTGATAGCTCTACTTGCAGGCAGCTTTGTGGGGTACTGTATGATTTTACCTTGGTTTTACCCTGTTTTGTTAAGTAACCTCACACTTCGGTACCTGTGACAGCGACTTGGCAACTCCAGTTGGTGTGTGGGATTGAAAACGTGTGGTTATCAGTGAAGTTACAGAAAGTGACGATGGCTCTAATCATGGTGTGCAATTTGTTTCCATAAGAAACACAAATAAATTATGGAAGTGTATTTTTACTTTCTATCCTCAGTCTTAACCACAGAAAATTGCCTATTTAAGATAGATTTTTTTATTCAAGTGTTACTCAATGCATACCTATGATATAGTTTTACCAGTGTGACATACAAACCTAAGTCATTGTATTTACCAGATAAAGTATTTTTATTGATATATATTGCCAATACAACAAAACCAACACGTTCAAATTATATATAAGTTCTATTGTGGAATCAACAAAACTGTACGGTCACTGTCGTAAAATGTAGAGATTTGTGTTTATTTTATGGCTCTGTAATTTCCTAATAATTTCTGGGAAGCCAGTCTTTGTGGCTTACCAGCCTCTAGTCGTAGTTTTACATTTAGCGAACATATATAAGAGAGGTAAAATATAATATATTGGGTTGAAATGAAGCGCTAACCAGCTGCTGGCTGTAGCTTCAAATTTACCATACAGACCTGAGAGTGGTATTGATTTTCTAATCTAACAAAAGCGAGTAACGTATTTCCCACAAATATCTGCTTTGATTCTACATTTCTGTCAACTGGTGAGTTTGCAGAGACAAATGTTAAACCAGAAAAATGACATTTATCTGACTATTGTTTGGAATTAATGAACAGGAAGTGTGTCAACTTTCTCGATTTGACCAATAACAAGAAGCTATACATCAGAACTATGTGGGAACTATGTCTCAAACTCCTTGAAATTACTCAAAAGTTTGCATGTCAAATTAAAGTGTGAGTTTTCCATTTGTTGACAGCTGGTGGAGTCATCTGTGTATCACCCTGCAGGATTTTGACTTTAATAACCTCACCTGCAATATGGAAGGGACGCTGGGGTCCGGCCAGGTCAGCAGCAACACCAAAGCTACCACGTAAACTGTGTCGATGCGTTTTAACGAAAGGCATTTCCCTCGACTGAAATTGGAGTTGCCAAGTATAAAATACTGTATTCTGATAGTTTTAGTTGAATTACTTTGTTGCCTCACAAACATGTCACTCAAAGACAATATCCTCACATGGGGAAGTGCCTTGACATTCAATTTTATGACATCTTTCTCATGGGCAACAGTTGTTTTCAGACTCTTGGCGTAAGAGTGGTAACTGGAGCATGAGGCCGGGTTACTGGTTATTGCCCCCTCTCTTTGGCCAAATTATCACATGTTTTGTCTTGATTCCTTAGTCGTGACTACACTGGTCCATTTTGGTAGAGCTACCAAACAGTATGGCGGCGGGTGATGACAACACATGTCTTTATTTGCTTGAAGACAAACGAGATCAATGGATAGGGCTGTTTGATCTGAACTTCTCGCGGTGGCACTTCTACTCGTCTTAGAATAACTTTAACTTACTGTGTGCAATTTGAGCTGATGGATACACCGAGCAGATCAACCTCAAAACACAATCTAAGCCTTTGGTTTGGAGTGATGCCTATAAATGTTGTTTCTTCTTCTGTTTACTATATGAAATGTGTTATTTTGCGCTGAGTTTACTGAAGAATACATTTAAAAAAAAAAAAATAATGTGAATGTTTACAGTACTTGGTTTCGTTTTTTTTTTTTCCTCTGCTACTCTCCAAGAAAATAATGACTTGTGGGCATTTTGATTAAGATAAAAATAAAGCACAATAATTTTACTGACTGGCATGATTTGATCACAAAACCACACGACACATCAATCAAGTAATAACACTAAAAATCCCAATACGGCTGAGAGCATTAAATCACTTAATCTCGTGGCAAGTGTCAAAGGATTTTAATATAGCAGCAGATAAATAAATTGATTTGCAGGTAACATTAGCAAAATGACTCCATCACTGTGCATTCACGTGTCCAGTAAACGATTGTGTTTGCCCAAAAATATTACAGACTTTCTCCATCAAATCACAGCAGCAACCTTTTGGGCTTGTGATTGAACTCAAATGTTCAGTTTGGGTCTTTCAACGATCCGAAAACACACATAACTTTGTTTTATCGCATTGATAGTTCATGCCTTTTCATATTTTATGAACATATTCAACCATAAATTAGAATAAAAAACATGTTGCACACAGCTTAATATTGTATTATATTAATTAGTTCAAGTTTAAACAGACTTAACTTCGTACATGTGATCTGGGTTCAGTTTGTGTGACAGTAAGGCAGCACAACTGCTTGTCAACATGGAGTGGTTGCACCTGGGGAAACAATTGTGTGTCGTCCCTGTTTCTGCCAATAACATTAGCCTGTCAGACATTAATATGCACACATCAGCATTCACTTTGACACACACACACACACACACACACACACACACACACACACACACACACACACACACACACACACACACACACACACACACACACACACACACACACACACACACACACACACACACACACACACACACACACACACACACACACACACACACACACACACACACACACACACACACACACACACACACACACACACACACACTCCTAAATTGCATTAGTATAATGTTCAAAACTCACATAACCAAAGGAGACTGAAGCCTAATGAAAATCACTTATTTTTAATCAAATGGATTACATTTTTATTGGGCAATTAAATAAAACAATGCAATGTTGTGAGGGAAAGCAAAACAACATTGTCCAAAGTGTTAAAACTACATATAAAAAAATGCAGATAAAATAGAATGAGACAAGCTTGACCGTGAACAAAAACAACTAATAACAATAGTAAAATATTGGGGGGCGGGGGGGGGGGGGGGGGGGGGGGGGGGGGCAACTGACAATGAGCTCAAATCTATGAACAGGATATTTATTCAACCGGTAACCTGTGGGGTCTTTGTATGGCGTGTCGTGTACCACAACATGCAAAGCTCCAATCTGTTGCAGAGAGAAAACCTGGTCCAGGAATTTTGCTCCTTGTCGGAGTGCAGTGCAGACTCAGCAAAACTAGGACACAAAAAACAGGAAATTAGCACCCAGAAACTTAAACTTCCATTAAACCCAGATAACCGAGTCATACATGAATACCTGGGAGAATAAAACAGTCAACACAGACAGCGAGTTATATCTAAATTGTGGTTTAATCTATGAATTCTTCTTTACATTAAACTGAAATTGTAAATTATAAAATATAAAACAAATAGGACTGACTAACAGTCCAAACCTCATAAATAATAAATTAACAAATATAATATAAGAGAAAAGCAGCATATCTTCAGATTCATTTCTGCCTAATAAAATAGGTAAAACAGTCAAATCAATTATAAATGATGTTGAACAAACTGATCGTTTCAGTTTCAATTTGCATTCAACAACATTGAGGCATCAACAGGATGCAGGTTTCTGCTTCAAGGCTAAATAGCACTGAGTTGAGCACAGCTGGGTCTGTTAATAAAAGGTGTGCAGGTGAAGTCTGCGTGGAGCGAGGACCAACTTGGACAATATTCTTCAGGAACTAAACAATATTGAGGCTTGTATAATATACATGGACACATACAACCCAAAGCCCCGTTAAACAACATACCTTCCATCTATTTCCGCAGTCGTTGCAGAAGACAAACGTGGTCATTGGCTCATCAGCGCTGCGAGTTTGAACCTGGAAATGACACACAAAAAAAACCATGCACAACCCATTTATTACAACAAAAAAACTGAAACTCATGGGACTCAAACTCAAGTTACCTGATGAGAAAGCAGCCGCACCAATGCAACAACAGGACATTTTAAACTTTCCACAATGTAACAAGGCGCCGTCTCATTCTAACCAAAGCATGCATATTGATGGAGCCCAGAGGGCCACGCGTACCTGTGTGTAGGTGCAGCACTTCCCCTTGCACTTGCCGCAGGTGAATAGATCCGTCTGAGTGCCTCCGGTGGTGGCCATCTGGTGGTCCCTGACAGCCTCTTTGGTCAAATTCTTCCTCATTTCTCTTAGCTCATCACTGGCCATTTCCTAGAGAAACAGAAGAGCGTCGATTATGATGCATTTAAGTACATTATTTTTGCAACAAGAGTGTTGGGATAACTACACAGACTGTGTGTCTCAGGATCTTTAAGATAAAAGCCATCACAAACCTCTGCGGTCATCTTAGCCATCCGCTCGGGGGTTACACTCCCGCATAGCACAGTCCTCCTTAGATTAGGGTTCTTCATATCTTTCAAATTTGAGATTCGGCTCCGCACACGGTTCTTGTATTTCGGGTCTGTGTTCTTAAACTCTTGAAAGATAAGTGATGGCAGGTCAAGGAAGACAATTTGGTAATTATTTTAAAAAAAAAGGTATATAAAAAAAAATAACTCTGGCCTTTTGTGTGCATAAATTTAATCCACCAGAATGTTTACATTTTGTTGTTTTAAATGCTCACATCATCAGTTTTCAGGCTGTGTGGATTATTGATTTTTCTCTGTATACTTCAGGGAATTAGCCAGAGACCCCTGACAAAAGGACCCCGTCCTTATCGTAACACTGATAAAGCATATGTTTTCTACCATTTTTACACTTAAAATGAAAAAAACCATTTCATTGTGATAAACAAAAACACATTCAAATTGTTATCACATCAATACCACTTGCACCTTTAAGCAGAGGGTCTTTTTATTACAAACTAATTTGGACTCATCTTGACAGCATTTATACTTTTCAAGTAACTGATCTCAAAATCTTTCAGAAAACGAACAGCAGGAAGACTGGCAGAGTCCAACTAAATACAGATATTTAAACATACTTATAAGCAGACTTTTAGTAAGTGCTTCAACTTTGAAATAATTAACTTATTACAATCATTGACAGAAGGCTCTGAACAAAGCATAACAGAATCACAAGATACAGAACACATAATTTAAAGCATATTACTTTGATAGGAATGTTGCATGAGAGCGAGTGCAGTGATGACTCATGACGTGTCCCAATCTTATCAGAGTTTCTATTGGTCCAGCACTAAAGTGGGAGGGAGTAATGGACACAATATGCTTGTTTTACCGGGGAAACTGGTCCTGATCTGTAGATATGCACTTTTTTAATAATACAGCACAATTATAATAATATATAGCAAGAGCCGTGGACCTAAACCTAATTTAAGATTATAAAATTAATGAATGAGGCACATCTCTAATGGGCGTATTTTTATCACTGGCATCTAAAAAACAATTATAAAACACATTTTAAAACTCTAAGATATGCTTCAAAAACTTTCCATTCAATATAAAGGATATTTTCCTCAATCTGTGCTCCAAGTTCATCACAATCAGCACCAATAGCAATATGATCATCTGGAGAAAAAAAAAAAAAGTCAGAGGATAGACATACAATTACTTTAAATAAAGCCAATAGTAACCAACCACAATAACAGGTATCTTGTGTGAACAACTATCATAATGAAGCAGGATTACCTCCTGTTTGTAGAGCATTGGCCAGCAACTCTCGGCACTTGACCCTGATGGAGTCGGAGGTGTTGGGGGCACGAGGGAAGGTGTTGATCAATGTGTTGGTGGAAACTTCAGCGGGCTCACTCTTGCTGCTGGAGTTACTGCTCGAGCTGCTGTGGGAGCGAGAAAAAAAATATATGAAAAAGGGGACAAACTGCATCTGCAGCCAAAAAACAAACAAAAAATACGTCAACGCTCAGTAATGTTCTTACACGGACTAAAAAACAAAACAATCTTCTGCTTACCTTTCTTCTTTTGCTTCTGGGCTTCCCTGCGAGGGAGAAACAGGCGTCGTTGGCTCTTTCCTCTTTTCGTCCGAAGGTTTATCTCCACTGCTCGGTTCATCTGGGGTACAAGTGGCAGAAAGCAAGCAAGTAAGAAAACAAGAGAAAGACACTAGTGCAGAGCAACATTAAAATAAAGAATGTCAATATGGAAGTGTGTTGGCCTACATGTAGCTCTACATAAGGAACACGTTATTAATCTTAAAAATCACACAATACAAAACATCTTGGGCATACGCGTCTCATAAGGGTTTCAAATTCGAACAATATTCTGATATATTATTCTGATGTTTCACACCAACTCAAACTTTTTAAAAGACTTCTTAAATAGTCTGTTGCTGAGGCATGCTATTATTGTGGATGTCTTCACTGAACGTGCCGGCTGCTGTTCATTTGTATGTGCTGCTGAACACCTCATTTACAACACTGTGGGGTGAGAATAGATACAAATGATTTAAGATACTCCAACAGGGTATGTTTGACAGCTTGTGTACACAGAGTGCGATGTGTGACAATAAGCAAAGCATCAAAATTGGCTTGGACTTCATAAAGCCAATCAGTGAGAGAGAAAAAAGCAGTACGATTGGCCACAATCAAGCACAACAACTCGGGGCCTCAAAAGATCTCTCCAGAAATATGACACATAACACAATGCACACGTGTTTCAGTAGAATTGAAAACCACATATTTACCCAAAAGCTTCTTCCATGATTTGATCAAGGCCTTGGCTAGGGATGTTACCTCGTCGTCTGTGCTCTGCTTGCGGATGGCGTTAACGGACATCCCAATTCTGGTAGACTGTGGAAAGACACGGTGTCAACGCTTCAGGGTTTGAGCACGGGCGGTGAGCCTCAAGAAGAAATGAGCAAAGATACCTGAAGCAGCTCGAGGCTCATGGGGATACTCCGCAGCTCCTTCAATAAGTCCAAAGCCCCGGCCTGCAGGGGAGAGCGTGGTCAGACATTACATTTCATTTTGATCCAAAGCGACTTAAATGCTATACAGTAGACTAATTCGGGTTAAGTGTCTTGCTCAAGGATACATCGACATGGACTAGCGGAGCCGGGGATTGAACCACCGATCCTCTGATTGAAAGACAGACTTGCTAACCACTGATCCACAGTCGACATGGGATTTTATGAATCTAGAGCTCCATGAAAGTTATACTACAGTAAAAGTTATTATTATTGGTTAAAACGAGAAATTAATTTTGAATGAGCAAACAGTTGACAGGAAATTAAATTGCAACTGCTTTGATAATTGATTGTGTGTGTGTGTGTGTGTGGAGGGGGTGTTAAAGCACAATTTTAAAACATGAACTTGATGATGAAATAATTTGCTGATTTTCCTCATCTTACATTATTATTATTATTATGAAGTTGCTACTGTATATTTGGTTACATTCTTAACAGCACCTGCCATTGCAAAGGCCAAATTACGGATAAGGAAACCAATTCTTAGTCGTGGCCCCAGCATAACGTGAGATTACATGCAACTTGGTACCATCACATTAGCTTGGCGGCTAAAAGTTAACTCCTGTTCAGCGTTTCCAAAGTCCCCACAAAACACACCAGAAGTCGCGAGGATAACTGCACTGGTCCATTTAAGATGTCGACCTGTAACTAACGTTAGCTGCTTAGTTTCTTAAAACGACCACATGCAGCATGTTATTGCACAAGGCTAGCGAGCACCAATGAGCCGCAGCTAGCTGCTAGCGACACAACAGACTTTAAAGCCACCAGTTAGCTACAGCTGCAGGCTTCGTAGCCCCCTGTGGTCCAGGGTCACAGCCCGTCTGGTGAAGTGACACCCTGGTGTAGAAGTGAACTGTCTGGGGGGATTAATTAGCCGCACGGTCCGCAGCTAACGTCACAACAACGCTAAGCTACACATAAACATCAGCAGGCAAGGAGGGAAGCATCCATTCTTCTCAGACGTCTCACCCCGTTTTTCTTCTGCGCCATTTTATCCATCTTCTTCGCGATTCTGATGATGTCCTCTTCCTCCTTCTTGCCCATGTTGGCCGATCTGTTGAAGTCCAAGTGAACGGGAGCGAAATAGGAAAGAAATTCGCGACGAAAAGAACACGCGAACGAAGTGAAAGCGGCGGCGTCTACTTGAGGGACCGGGACCGCACACTGACCCTCCGCCGCTCGGCAGACCCGAGTAGCTGATGCATGATGCGTTCAGGGAGAGCTAATCGTTTCGGAACCCACGGTTCCTCTGGAAGCAGTCAGATGAATAAATAGGATATTTAATAAATATGATATTTATTCATCTGACAAAGCCAAAGGGACGGTTTATTTATGAATACTAAGATATATCTCTGTATTTCCTTCTAGTTCTGTACAAGCAGCTGTTCTCCAGTTACTAAAACAAGGCCTACATTTAGGTAATACCACCACCGGCCGATAGATGGCGCCAACGTGCCGCTTGTATCTCTGCTTGGGGTCAACAATGGTGGACTCTTGTTGCTGGAAACGCTTCTCAGAGGTCACAGATGTTAAATGTTTGGGTCTTCTCGTGTTTTCACATTAGTAGTTAATCTGATGAAATGTTTAAAATGTTCTGTCCTGAGCTGAAACGATGTATTAATCAATAAGTTGATGGACCGAAAATTAAGTGGCTACAATTTTAGTGATCATTTTAGTTGTGCCTCAAATGTTATTGTGCTGCTTTAAAAAAAAGTTGTATGATATTAAATATTATTTATTTGGGTTTAGGGAACCCAAATTTGGGATGGAATGCTTTCATTTTTTTGTTTTGATTATTGGATGGTGTACATTAACCACTTAATTGTGAAAAGAATTGCCAGATTGAGAGATGATTCAAATAATTCATAGCAGCCCTAGTTGTGTCACAAACAAGGGTTTACAAGATACATCTGAGGGACAACAATTAACAGGATAAGGAAGAAGAAATATTAATTATTCATTTTAATATTTGTTCATGCCATACATAATTGTAATCTACATATTTTGTATATTCTAAGACTATATATCACTAATAAGTCAGTTGCAGGTACATAGGGTCTTATATATATATATATATATATATATATATATATATATATACACAGTAGACAGTATTAACTGTATTATTCATTGTAATTAACAGTGAAAGAGCATCAGTCTTGCTAAGGGCCTTTGGAAGGACTCATGGCTTTAGATAAAGGCACGGCTGCAGATTAACCCTGTGACCTTTGGGTTGCGGGAGCAAGGCCTGATGGTCGCTCACTATTGGATCGTATACTGCAGTTATGTAACCCAGAGAGACTCGCTATTTAGGATCTTACTAATCCAAACAGATCAGCATGTGACATTGCCACCTAGCGATTGAAGGTAATCTCTGCTAATTATTTTAATTATTGAACAGACTATAGTCAATCAAATATACAGTATAGAGTACAAAAAGGTAACACAAATATATGGCGCCAAAATTCCCACTATTTTTCATCACTTTACAAGAGCTGGTAAAACACTGACGAAAGTATAATGAGGCTTTAATATTATGATGATTTACTCTTAAAATACATAATGTGTTGCTACTTCTGGACTCTGCTTGACCTGCAGACCTTTCCTTCAGTCACCCCCCACCAGACAGTCTCCATCTTCCAGAACAGTGCACACGCTAGTGGGAGGCGTTGGCAGCTTTTACAGCACAGCGTCTGGTAACTGCAGTACAGTGACACAGCTTTCACCTCATGATGCAATTAAACCATTAGCTGCTAAATAAAAGTCTACAACAGGTACAGCCGTCGGATTTACCGTGTTGGCCTTCCAAGTTTGGATACAAAGCTGCAGTATTTACACAATTAAGGTCACATTTCTTGTTTATTACATTCACCAGGATATTCAACAGGTGCAACACCTACATTCATTGTGTTCTGAAATGTGAAGGTGGATTTCCATGACCTGCTATGAGGTAAAAGTGCTCTCTTAAGAACCTATTCTGCCTCATGCTGTCAGTGAGTGCGCCTTAATCCCTATTAGGGCAAGACTTCTCAATCTGATTATGTCGGCTGCTTGCAAATGAGAAACCATCCTAGCCACCGGTGGCATCTGTTTGGAGCAGTAACGATTTACTACAATTTCACTCGGAGAGTTCATATATCTTGAGGAACTTTCACCACATTTGTCCTCACTCTTCAATTATTATGGTGCTCACTAATCCCTTTATTGTACCCATTCACTCAGATACTCACTTTGTATTTGAGTGGAAATAACAAGAAGGAAATGTATGGATAATGATTAGAGATCTTTTGGAAATTGTTTTTTCTATTTTTATTGAGACGTACAAGATACATTTGCTATGGTGGGAAAAACTGCCAGTTAACTAAAAAAAAAAAAAAAAAAAGTATGCCATACTCTTAAAAAAATAAGTATTGTTATTTCCTTTTGTGATTGAATCTGATTCTGATAAAAGTTCAGTCAGCTGTGGTACAGTTGGTTCGTGTTAACTTAATTTGTTATTTTGATATGCTGATTAAGTGTGAGCAAAGATTAGGCAAATTGGCCATGATGTTGCACGTCCCAAAATAGCCCTCCAATGCCGCTGAGAGGCTTTGACCAGCGCTCTGAGGAATAACGGAGGCACGCTTTCTGTCCTTTTAGCCACCACAATTAAGGTGAAATGTGAAATATACGGTAAGTCTTGTTGATTTAATATCTGATGACATGTTTGCTCATTTCTTAAGTATCTACAGGATATAATTAGTTGAATTCGTTGATATATTTCAGGTGCGTATACGGCTTCTTTCTAAATTGGTGTGTACATCTACACTTGTGTTGTTCACAGTAACAGTTTTAACAGTAATGATGTAGAACCTGTTATAAAAAAACATTGTTCCTCAGACAATTTTCCCTTTACTGTAGATTATTATACAAGTTATGCAACCTTTAATGCCAAGTTAACCAGAAGAGGCTCTGTGCTCTTATACAAGGTTTTATCTCCTAATGTACATATGATGCTCTTTTATACCGTATAATTAATATATATATATATATATATATATATATATATATATATATATATATATATATATTTTAATACATTAAGATAGAATATTACATGTAAAACTATATGTACTGACAACATAAAGCTTAAGAATGTTACTGTGCATTTAAGGATTACATTTACAATATAATGTACAATGTTACTTTAGTAAAAATACAATAATGTGCAGCTACTGCATGTCTTTAGTTTACTTTAACCTAAAAGATGTGCACTATTGTGGGTTTTCCATTTTAAGATGATGATGGAAAAATGTATTATTTATTATTATACAAGTTGGCGTGCTTTTTATCAATCAGTGTCAATCTAAATGAGCTTCACAACCAGCAGCTGAACACAGCAGAATTAGAAGAAAATACATTTCTAGTGGGCATATTGAAAGAGATTGCCTTTGTATGAGACTATACAGTTTTTTAAAAAGAAAAATCTTGCATAATGTACCCTTAAGGACCACTAATCATTTGTGTACAGTCTGTAACAAGGAGTAACTGAGAAAGTGTCACGATGTGTGCTTTGAAAAGAGTCACACAATATTTCAATTTGCACCAAGCTGATTAATTGTAGGATTGCCCTTCTTCCTCTGTTAATAACTAATGTTTGATAGTGTTTCGTAGAGCACATGTTGACTTAATCAAATCAGAGAGAAAATGGAGCAATGTACTAACTGGACTAACTTTAAGTCAAGCATGGTTGTCGTTTACTATGTACACGTTCAAGGCTCCAAACCTTTGGTGAGGTATCACTCCTTAAGCACAAGATAAGTTGATGACGACTGCAGTAACAAATGAACATCCATCTCCCTCTCTTTGCTTTCTTTCTAGCCACCACCACAAAACATGAGCGACACACCCGTCGAGGAGCCACCTGCCCAGGAATTGTCCTCGGGCAGTGGGCAGACATTACCCTCCCGACCCCTCCAGCCGATCTCTGATCCCTCGGCTTCTAAAAAAGTATGTTTCTACAAAAGCGGAGACTATAAATTCAGTGGACATCGCATGGTCATCAATGCCCGCACCTTCAAGACGTTTGACGGCCTACTGGATGCCCTGGCCAAGAAAGTGCCTCTGCCCTTTGGCGTGAGGACCATCACCACACCGCGCGGGACCAACCTGGTTAAGGCTTTAGATGACCTACATGACGGAGGATCGTATGTGTGTTCTGACAACAAACGGGTGAAGCCATTAAACCTGGATGAGGTGAACCGGCGGCAGGTACCGTGGAACGGCACCAGACCCCTCAGCGCCGGGCGACGAAGACGGCAAGGACCCCGGATTGGTTCGTTTGGCAGAAGGAATGAAGTCTTCCCCGGCAGGCCAGCAAAGATCACCGAGAGGGTGGCAGTACAGACACCAAAGAGGCTTGTGGTCATCAGGAATAGGGATCCCACTGTTAAACGCACAATTGTGCTCCAGAGAAGAATAGCACCAACATTTCAAGCTTTGCTGGATTACCTTTCCCAGATCCTGCTGTTCCCAGTGCTGAAACTCTTTTCTATGGATGGCAGAAGAGTAAGTACTCGGGAAACGGAAAAATGCTGATTCAAAGCAACTCCTGAAAATATCATAAGCAGCCTCTTTTGTGAAATCGGTGTAGCTTTATCTGGTCTATATGACATTTTAATGGGTAAACGTGCATAAATAGTTTGTAATTTTGCAAACTACAGTTATTTTGTATTGGCTTTCTTGCAGAGAGTTGGGTGAGAAGATTGATAGTGCTCATATCTGTCAGTTCCACATAAAACTGCAGCTAGCAGTGGGTTAGCAAAGCTTAGCATAAAGTCTAGAAACAGGCAATCAGTGGAGAACTCAGATAATAATGCACCAACCGCTGTTAAACTGCCAAAAAAAAAGGTTTTACACTCTGTTGTTTGTACAGCTTAAACAAAAAGATATACAATGTTATTGAGCTTTAGAGGTGTTTGTAGATGGGTTTTGTTATGTGCAGACAGAGGAAAACTGTTTCTCATGTCTTTTGTCAGCTGCTGGCTCCAGCTTCATGTTTGAACGGATAGACATGAGAGTGGTATCAATATTCTTATATACCTGATGGAAAGAACACAAATATGCATATTTACCAAAAGGCATTTCTTTAAAGTCACCGTGAAACAGAAGTTAGAGCCACTTAAGTTGAATAATAAAACAATCCACTTGCTCTCGATCTCCAGAGCTTTCCACGGTATCACAAGGTCAGCTTGGAACTGTAGACGTTCAAACTTTCCATTATTGTCATTTATGCTGCCTCAAACGTTGAGTTTGAAAGTTCTTGACAACACAATCTTAACTCAAAGACTTACTCACTTGTCCCACTTGTTTTCAGTCTTCAAATCTATAAAAGCATCAATATTTGGATGCCTTTAAGAATTGCTATGGTTGTGGAATCATTGTATGTCAGATTGAGCTTTAATTTAACTAAGAAATAGCGGGTGATACTATATTCATGTACACAAAACCTCCCAAATAAAATAAAGACATGGTATGGGCTTAAGTTTCACTATAGTTTATGTTTACAAATTAGAAATCAAGGCTTTAATCCTGTTACTTTCCACATTTTAAGTATTCCAAGAAGTGCTAAGAGGTGCAATCGGGGTAGAGACCTCCTGGTGAGTTATCGCTCCATAATCCCTCTTTCCATGTCCTTTAACAACAGGAACAGACTTCCTGTTTGTTTCTTAGTTAGGATCGCAATTGCTTTTCTTCCTGAGTCCACCCATTTAACATGGTGACAATACAGAAATACACATTCACACCCTACTCATCACAATACACAAGTTGGCACAATTAAAATAATACAAAGACAAAAGGATAAAGATCGCCTCCGACTGAATCTAGCATGATCCAAGTCGGAGATAAATATAATTTAACATAAAATAGAAACCCTAACCCCACACAAGTGTTGAGAACCTTTAAATGCAGCGTATTCCTCTCTTATGATCACTGGTCTGCTTTAGGACAATATGTGGCCCAAAGAAATGTCAAGCATTTCTTTATAATTTAAATTGAAAGACTCAATAACACTTTCTATCTAGGAGTGCAATACATAGTGAACACATGTATGCAACCAATTTAAAGTGCCTAGTGTAATGAAAATGTTTCCGCTCCTCTTTTAGGTGGAAGGCCTTCCAGGACTTATCCTGTGCTCTGGAGTTGTTGTGGCAGCAGGCAACGAGCCCTTCAGATTAGGAAACTACAGTTTTCACGGAGCGAGCCAGATGGCACAAGTAATGGATACCATGGAACCATCGACGTTGCAGCCCCAAACCCGTAAGTTGTAGTCATGACTAGTGTTAACTGACCATGTGGTCCTCTTATTATTAAGAACAGCATAGACAGTAAAACAAGTGAAACCATTAACAGATGGCTGAGCATTTTCACTGATACATATATTTATTTAGCGTTTACATTTCTTAATGGTATCTAGTGATATTATTTCTAGTGGGATCTAGCCGTTGCAGATCATTTTGGTTTAATCCATCTCAGTTTTTAGATATTTATCACTGAGCTTTTCTGCCTCAATACAATCGACCCTTGAAAGAATATTAAAATAAAAAAATAATGTTCTTTGTCTCTCCCCTTCTCTTTCACAAACAGTTCCAACCAAAGAGAACGACAAATCTTTGTCTAGTGGAAGAGGCTCAAGGAATTTTTCCATATCATCAGAGAGATATATTGTCAACCAGATACAAAAGTCTAGAAATGGAAGCAGCAACAGCCCGCTGCATCACCACAGCAGATCATTCGAAACACAAGTCAACCATCGCCCCGCATCCTTGGAGACGTGTGGAGCTGAGAGCGTAGATAATGAGCATCATGCCGGCATCGTACCTCAGGACGATGACATTGAAAAGTCTTTCCGTGTGAATCAAGACGGCAGCATGACAGTGGAGATGAAGGTTCGTCTGACCATTAAAGAGGAGGAGATGCTCCACTGGACCACCACACTCAGTCGCTCCAGCCTTAGCAAGGGGACAATTTGTGCCGCGGTTTCTGAGTTGGGCAACAGCTCAACTGACTCAAACAACACCATTGCCAAAGACTCTTCTTGCGCCAGTGAGGATGAGACGAGAGAGGAGAACCATCCCGCTGGATCTGGAAAGGATGTGGACTTTCAGGACCAGCAAGCATATGAGGGCTACACTTCCATGGCTTTGGGAAAAGCAAAAACTGGTTTGAAACGCGCACCTACACCAGGCCCTCGGCACGTTACGAAGAAGGCGTCTGTTGAGAGTGTGAAGACGGTGACAGAGTCCGGGGTTCAAGAGAGCACCCTGGGACAATATTCCTACATGGAGAGGTCGGCTGATGGTGAGAAGACTGAGGGATACTGCATTGTCAGACACAGCAGCAGCAGCAGCAGCAGCAACAGGCCAATCCCCAAACCCAGGAAAACGGGGTCTGCAGGGGCGAGCAACAAAGGCTCCTCCTCCTCGTCAGGAGCAGCTGAGGTTCTTCAGATACAGAATAACGGGATGGAGGTGACAGAAACTGTGATGCATATTTATGAGAGTCAAGGCTGCTACGACAACTATTTTGCAAATGAGGAGTACAGTGCAGATAGTGTACCCCAGCATGGTTCCACTACAGCGGCAGAAAGCAAACCGTCCACTGAATCAGGGCCGCGTTCATCCAACAACGACTGTGATATAGATGTTAGCTGGCAGCCACCCACGACTCACTCACAACTAAGACAGAAAGAGGAGATGTTGTCATTGTCATCAGAGCCGGTAACTCCAACGTATGAGATTACGGAAACAAACCCCCCAAAACAGGAGACAGTCAAAAAAGAAAAAACTCCTAAAAGTGAGACGAAGAAAAAGACGACTCAACCAGCTCGGAATAAGGAGGGTTTAACTTCAACGAGCAGCTCAGACAAAAAGCAAAAACAAAGCATAGTTAGCCCCACAAAATATAGCAAACATTCATCTACAGACAAGCTCAGCAGCAATGCCAGTGTGGGAAAAAAGCCTTTAACTTCATCAGAAAGTGCTAAAAGTGGTCAAAAGAGTAGAGGAGCAGAAAAGCCTCAAATTAAGAAAGTGACTGAGGATGAAAAGATGCCCAGGAAAGAGCAAGCCTTAATAAATGTGAAAAAGACCCTCCCTAAGAGACTAAACATGGTTAAACCAGCTGGGAAAGATAATGGCCATAATGTAAATACTTCAAATGGGAGGCCTCAAATGAAGAAGAACTTGTCAGACATTTTACAACCCAAGAAATCCCTTTTGCCAGGCAAAAAGACAATTAGCAAGCCCAAATCCATGACTGAAAGCAGAGTACCATCACCTAAAAAGTCTTTAGAGTTGAGTGAGAGCTCGATGCCTTCTCTCAATCCTTCCCCCTCCGAAGTCCACCAATATGTTGAGAGCTGGTTGGAAAAAGTCAGCCCGGACCAAGTGCCATACACTGAGGAGGCCATCGCAGACCAATCACAGCCTCCAACAAAGGTTGTGTTTAAGATTGGCGGCGATTCGGAATCGGATGAGAAGAGTGAATGCCAGACTCACGCAGATGAGAATCATCTATCTCCTGATGATGCCATCAAGAAATCCGCTTCAGTAGGTCATCGTCTTGAAGCAACAGCTTTGCTGCACGGCGACCAATATGCGAGAGGTTTGTGCGTTTCAATGCCGAGCGTCAGAGTCGATCCCGTGCAACAGATGGACAGACTGAGGCCACACAAATCTGCAGAGGCCATCGGTCCGGCTGACAGCGGATCGCCTCCATCGGCACCCAACCTTTCGATTCCAAAAGCAAATTCAACACATGTCCTGCATGACCTCTATTCGTCTATTCACTGTATCAGAAGTGCATGTGAAGACGACACAACAGCCAACCTTGAGAAGTCCAACAGCCTTCCCAATATCTCAACACAAGTGGCGTCGGCGTTTGGCTCGTCGTGTAAAGCCTTAATGTCGTTCTTATCCGTGGTGACTCAGCGAGACAACCCGACTGGATCCGCGCTGGGAGACGACAACCAGTCCGAGGCCATGCTGATGATGGAGTCGCTGCAGAAGATTTCTGCCATCCAGGACGAGGAAGAGCTGAGGGCAAGTTTGACAGATCTGCACAGCAGAGCGTCTTCCCGCTTCAGAGAGCGCTGGAATGACTTCCAGACGCTGAGAGAAAGGCTTGAAAGTGAGCCGCTGTCGCCCAGATTTTCAGAAACAGAATTTGCCCTGGATCTTGTCTCCGAAGGGGGGGATGCCTTTGAGAATATTGAAGAGCTGATGGATGAGCTGAACATGCCGCAAGACCTCAGAGCAGAGATTTCCTCAACAGTCCAACAAGCTAAAGGTTTTTACCCTGTCGAAGAGAGCACTTTTGTAGAAAACGAAAGAAACCAGTCGGACTCAGAGGACGATTTGGAACAATTTGTTGAAGAATGCGACAACGAAACAAAACAATCGCCGGAGCCCGATACTCCCCCCATAGCTGAGGACATTACTCAGACAAAACAGGGTTATAATAATGGGGAGATAGATCAATTAGAGAAAATGCAATCTGTGTATTCTGAGTCAGACCAGGAACCTAATAAGGAACCAGAAATATCACAGACAGACAGAGATGAGACCTTAACAGACAAAGAGGAAGAAGAGGAACAAGCCGAGGTTAGGGAGGTGGGGAATGACAGAGAGGATGGACATACAAAAGAGACAGATGATGGCGGTGAAGAAAACGGAGAGGCAGAAAAGGGGGCAGTGACTGAAGTGGATGACATGGGGCAGGAGGAATGGGAAGTAGAAAAAGGAAGTGTAGAGGAGGAAGTGGAGGAAGGGACAGAGGAAGAGATGACAGTGGACGAGGAGGAGGTTGGGGATAAACTAGAGGAAGCAGAGGAGGTATTAATGGATGAAGTTCAAGAAGCAACAGAGGATGATAGTGTTGAAGAGACAGATGAGAGAGAGGGTGATGAGGAGACAGATGAGTGGGCAAAGGGGGAGGAGGAGAAGAGGCAAGGGGCGGAGACTAAAAGGGCAGCTGAGGTTATTAAGGAATCTGATGAAGGAGAGGAAGAAGAAAATATAATCGAAGGAATGGAGGAGGAGGAGAAAGGTGAGAAAGAGGATGTAGGAAATACAATTGAAGAGATTCAGGAGGAGGACGAGGACACATATGCAGTAACTGAGAAACATGTAGAGGGGGAGGGTATTGAGGGGAAAGATGAGGAAGAGGAAAAAACGGAGGAGGCAAGTGAGGAATACAATGAGGAGGAAGAAGAGAGTGAACAAGAGGTGGTGGAGGATGGTGAGGATGTTGAGGTTATAAATATAGAAGATGGAGAGGAAACTGACAAGAATATGGAAGAGGACGATAAGTGTGATGAGGGTGAGGAGAGCAGGAAAGAGCCGGAGGAAACAGGAAATAGTCTCGAGGAAGAATCAGCGGGAGAGAAAGAAGTTGAAGAGAAAATTGGAGAAAACATGAAAGCAGGGCAAATGTTAGATGCCAAGGAGAGGGAAGATGATGAAGAAAATGAAAGTAATGAGTTAAATGAGGGGTTAGACGAGATGGAAGAGCAAGAATCAAAGGACGAGGTAGAGGAAGAAATCGCCTCAGAAGATGCCGACAGTAATGCCGGTGGCACAGATTGTAAAAACATCCTAGAGGAGGCCTCGTATTTGCAGCAGCAGAGCAGCTGTGATGAAGCAAACGCAACGGCAGCAGAACAGAACGGGGAATCGCCAACCAAATATTCCTCCGAGTGCCAGTGTGAGGACGATAAAGGTGACGGGACAGACACTGTGAATGAATTTGAAACCGACGAGGGAGGGGAGCCTCCCGGCGTTCTCCAACATCCCATGGAAATATCACAGGAACTACTCGACTTTGTCAACTCCGCCCTGCAGTCCTCTTCACTTATATTCACGTACGATGCTCGGGGAAACGTCAGGATAGAGCCAGATGGCGCCCGGGTCACACAAAATAAAGACTATGTTATTCCAAAATGTAGAAAGGATATGTCTTACGGTTTAAAGCGTCTCCCGAGCCCGAGCACCTCGGGTTTGTCCGATTACAGGCCGGAGACGTCGGAGAGCGGCGGGTATAAAACTCAGGAGTCTGTAGATATCGTTACGGACAGTGGAGAGGAGGCTTCTCCAGCCTGCAGAGGGACGACCGACATCCCTTTCAGGAAAACAAATGTGGAGCGAGCAGACTCCAAACCGTGTGATGCAAGAAATACAGACGTCTCGCAAAAGTCCCAACAAAAAAGCGGAGGGAGTTTTTCTTCGGCCACTAAAGCCTCAAAGGAGGATCTGTCTTATTTCAGTGCTGCGAGCTCGCAAAAGGCAGACACCGAACCTGCCACAGAGGCCACGCAGTGCATTTCTTCCCCCCCGGAAAAAGACTCACCTGATGGGGTATTAATCGACCAAGGCAGATGGCTGCTCAAGGAGAATCACCTCATCAGGAAATCTCCTCCAGTCTCCCAGGGAATGTACGACCATTTAGATAGCTCATCTGTAGATACAGGTCAGGAGAACAATAGCGAGGATTCCCTGTCTCATTGCAATACCAAGCACAACCCTCTTGCAGCCATATCGTCATCAGAGCTCGAGGAGATGGCGAAGCCCCAAACTCCGAAGTGCACCTACTATAACATGCCACATGGAAGCGATTCTGACCCATTTCTGGATGATTCCAGTGTCAAAAGTGGGAAAAGGGATTCAAGCAGTGTCAGAGGGAGAGGCTTCAGGGTGTCCCCCACCGTTGATACTTCCAAAACCTGGACAAATAAAAATGGAAGTATGTCTTCCTTTGCATCAGTTGAGTTTAAAATACAAGATGGAAAAGTGCATCCTGCGGGGGAGTCGTCAGCTGTGACAAGGGCAAGATGGACACCTAATGGAGAAAGGGGTGTACTGCAAGCACAAGACTCTCGAGATACACTGCATGCGAGATGTAGCCAATACTGTCCCATACTATAAAGGACAGTTATTTCACGGAAATATGCACACGTGCTGGTCCTGCATGTGCTTTTAGTCTTGGCTCTGGTTGTTCTGTTGTAATGCAGCTACAAATTAATGTGTTGTGTTTCGTCACATGATCATGAAGAAAAACATTTCTTGCAGCCCCACCAGACCAGACCTGTGGTGCTTGAAGAGTTGTGCCTCTTATTGCTGCTTGAATATAGTCATAAATGTACATATTAACTTGCTGTCTTGATGTGGGCTGAGGAAACACATCGCAGAGTTAAAGTAAAACATGGAATATAACAGTATCAGCAGATAAGAACAACTTTTTGGTTACGGATTCAATGCTCCTGACTGCAGCTCACTGTGTTATATATTATTACAAGTACCATAACTCATCAGTTTCTTATTGAATATAATGTAATAAATCAGCTAAATGACTCCCATGGAAAGACAATTTTATTTGGTGGTTTATTTGGCGTTATATTGTATTACTATTTTCAAAGACATGTGGATACTCTCTGGGTTTAACAAAATACTACTGTCTGTATGTCAATTGAGAACTGATTATTCTGTGAAAACTAAATTCACTACAAGTCAGCCTGTTGTTTTTGGCTGTATGAATTTTGATTCAATAAACTATGTATCATTTTTTTTTTAAATTGTGTTTATAGTTGGCACACTAAAACAGAAATCAGCTTCTCTCCAACTCAACTCCCCAAGGCAAGGCAAGGCAAGGCAAGTTTATTTGTATAGCACATTTCAACACAAGGTGATTCAAAGTGCTTCACATAAAACCATTAAAAGCATAAAAACACAATGCAAAATAAAAGATTTAAAAACAATTAAGAACAGTCATTAAAACAATAAAAAAAACAGTTAAAAGGCAGAAAGCAGTACAGTTTATTTTATTTATTTACACGTATCCTTGGAGGCCAGGAGAAAGGCTGCAATACCCAATACAGTGAACTCGAACGAGAAGCTTCTACTGTATCAGAGGGATACAGCGCTCGATCGCTGAGGTTTATAACACCAGTTCACAAATATTGTTTTATTTCTCCTTGCTTCGTAGTACCATAGACTATGATTTTCCCTTTTATTCCCCTTTAATCCCCACACATATGTAGTCGAACACTTTCTCCCGAGGAATTCTCAGTCCACTTTTGTGTTCTGATACACACGCTTTCAGATTTCGTTAATTCACCAAGACTTACAAAAACCACCCACACATTCCATGAAAAACAACAAATCTATCCCTGTGTCCTTAACCTTGCACCTCTTGGCATCGCTCCCTCAGCGGCATCGCTCCCACAGCGGCATCGCTCCCAAAGCGGCATCGCTCCCACAGCGGCATCGCTCCCACAGCGGCATTATCTAAACCCTAAACTGACCGCCACCTTCATCGCTATATCGCTCCGTGACTTCAGTTACCAGAGGTATCAACGTGCCACACGGATTCAACTTGGATTTCTACCGACTAGAGTCGACCTCCGGTAGCTCCAAAGAGCATCCCTTTGTCCTATTTAAACTCCTTATTCTTTTACCTAAATCCCTAACCTTGCGGACACTTATTCTCATTCCCTACTAAAAAACCCGGGGAAATATGTGCTTTCACTTTACTTGTGACAAGGTACAATTTTGTAAAACTTCTCTCATTTTGGTAGATTTATTTCTCTGGTCACGAGCAAAGTATAAGCGCTGCACTTGCAAGAGCAGGGAGTCGTTTCATCAACACGCAGGTTGGAAACCAAAACAAAAGATGTAGAATCTGGTTTAATTAAAGGCAACAGCAAACAGAAAGGTCTTCAGTCTGGATTTAAAGAGGCTGAGGGTCTCAGCAGACCTGCAGCTCTCAGGGACCTTGTTCCAGATGTGTGGAGCAGACAAGCTGAACGCTGCCTCTTCGTGTTTAGTTCTGACTCTTGGAACAGAAAGTAGACCCGTCCCAGACGACCTGAGGGGTCGGGATGGTTCATAAGGCAGCAGTAGATCACTAATGTATTTAGGCCCTAAACCATTCAGGGCTTTATAAACCAGCAGCAGGATTTTAAAGTCAATTCTTTGTTGGACAGGAAGCCAGTGCAAAGACCTCAGAACCGGAGTGATGTGATCCACTATCCTGGTCTTAGTGAGGCACATGCTTTGAGGCAAGGCACATGCTTTCAGTTACTTTGGAAAGATCCTTCCAGAGCTGGAGGATATAAAACAATGGTCTGGATATGCCAGCTGATAATTACAATGACTTTTACATCTAGCTTGAACTTTAAAATCAATTAAGTCAAATACAATTTGAGGGGGGCAGATGTATGCAATTACGGTGTGTGTTTGCACCTTTCAACATCAAGACTATTGCAATTTTATTCTGAGTTAACTTTACTGTAACGATAGTATTTATCACTATAAGAATACCTAGTTAATCTGGGTCACAGAAGTAAGCATCAGTTTGATGTCTGAACAACCCAGGTCACTTACTTTTGCTCTGAAGAATCATTAAAGTCTCCAGAATCATTAAAGACTGCTCTTCCCAACAATAAAAACATATTCCGTCCGCAGAGTAATATTACAGTTTTTTGTTTTTTACCTGTTTCCCAAGCTGCACCTCTGTTCCGGAATCAAAACAAAGATGGCGGCGCAGCATACCTGTAAACTTTGCAGAGTCGCGATTTGGAAAGACATCTTTTATTAATCACTTTATTATCTTTGCATCCAGATGGCTCGACACGCCATTGGCACCGGTAAGTGTTTTTGAACGTCCTTCTGGGTTTATCAAACATCTCCATTTAACCTAACGAATGATCGCTGAGAGGAAATAGGAGTTAACCATGTGACCCGGATGTTCGCTAACTCATTGGCCCTCTCATGTAGGCGTGTGTCGTAGTCTGTGATTATCAGTCACACTGCAGAAGGCAGTTAGAAATTGCTCTCTGGAGTTACTGAGCTAAAAGAGAATAAATATTGGACAAAAAAAACACATTCAAATCATTAATTTCTTTGCCTCATATCTGCTGAATATGGATTTAATCAACTGTTTGGCATATCAACTATTAGCGTGATGATAATGTCATGTTTTTTAATTCACAAAAAGAAATCAGTTGTCTTCTGTGTCCTAGAAATTACATTTGCGGTGAGATACACAATGGTGAATATAATCCCATTTATATCTCTGGCCTGTGGTGACTTTTGACTTTCATTACGATGTTATCTAAGAGAAGCATGTGAATGCTGAATGAGCCCGGGGCTTACCATATTCTGTTTGCTTCAACTCCAGCACAGCCCTTACTCACTGGAGGTTTCTCTCAAATCTATTGAAATGATCATGTCCAGGTGTCAAAAAAAAAAGATGATTTACATCAATACAATGCTGACTGTGAAAACTAAATTGTAATGTGAGGTATTAGGTATCCTAAAGTCAAACACAAATCTTCTTTAACACTTGAAGGGTTTGTCTCACTCTCATCCACTCATCCTGAGTGCACCGAGGAGAGGGCGTCATCTGCAGCTGTCAGTCGGTCTAGGTGATGCCCCCCTGATGCAGTCAGGCATATGTAAGTGACACTTGATGACAGACTGCCTTGAAATATGTGTGACTAGAGGACATTATCCTTGAAATGAGTATTTGCGGTTTTTGGCCAGGGATAATCCATTTGATAATTTGAGGCTGTATAATTGACAAATTATACATGTTGTTTTTGTGCTAACGACAGAGGCAAATGCTGGGAAGTTATTCTTTCCCAGTTTCCCCTCCTGGTCCCTGACCCAAACACGCACATGCAGAGGGACACAAAGAAAGAGGGAGACAAAGAGAGTGAGAGCGAGGTCTTTACAAAGTGGTCATTCCTGGAAACCTTCCAAGGGTTTTTGTCAGTCGCTATGGAGATTTGGAAAACAGCCCCAGCAGTTTAATTCCTCTGTTGTTACTATGGTCGAAAGGTATCCACTGTAAAAAGCCCCATTCCCCCCCTGAAATGAACGTCGGTCCTTTCTCTGCTCATTTTGTAGACCACTGACTGTGCTTCATTTCCATCTGCTGAAGAAAGACTTGACATAACAAAAAGAGGCAAGGAAATTCCTCACTAACCAGGTCGATGAAGTACTTACTCAAGCATAAAAGTACTCCATTTGAAGTATGTGATACGCTGTTCTCTTACATATCAGCAAATTAAAGTATTTTAATACTGATGCATCAATGCACAGGCAGTATTTAGTTGGTCCAGGTGGAGCTAGTTTGAACTACTTTACCTATTTAGAGAGATTTAGTGAGATGATCACGCAACTCCGTATTCATTTTTTGGGTCATTGGACTGATTGTTCGCTTTATTGTGCAAACATTGGGAGATTTACGTCTTTGGGCCTCAAAAAGGTTATTTAAATTAAACTGGCTGAGAAGTCAAGAGGGCAAATGTGTCTTTGGTGGAACGGCTAACAATTTATAGATGCATAAAATGTGACAAGGGGCCCAAACTAGACACAGTTCTTTTTTCAAGCCAAAAGTTTGGGAACTACTGCATTAGTCTTTAACACTCAAACTTTTAGCAAATCTTTATCTGACTCCAGCTGCCAGATACATATAGTGGAATGTAGTCGGGTAGAAGCTTAAAGTAGAAAAAAGTGGAAATTACTTGTACTTAATTACTTTCAGCCATTGATAATAATCTGAGCACCAGACAGTTGTGACAAAACAATCACCGTGGGCCCCTTGGCAGAGACCTTTTCACATTCAGATTTACTTCAGTCTGATGCATTCACTGAGGTGCAACAAAGACGTTGTGCTGCACTAAATCTGCCATCCACAAAGAAGCCAATTTATCAGACAAGCAAAATTGAAAAAGTTACTTAAAATAAGATAAGACTAGGACACACTTTTGCAACAGGCATACCACAAACACTAATTTCTGCAACTTCATAATCAATATAACGCATTAATCTGCAGTGAGAGTTCATCTCCGTGAACAGGGCGGCCCCTGAATCTGTCTCGGTTTCAACGCTGGCAAATAATGTTAGGGCTGATTGCTATGGCTACTGGGCGCGCGGGTCGATGAATCAAGATCATGGGAGATGAAACAAAGGATGCCTTTTTGCTGCCCAGGGCCTGCGGGTTTGAAGCGACGACACCTTGAAAAACAAGATTTAACTTATCTGTTGCCCCGTCCCATTACATGCTGACTGACCCTGACTAATGTCGAGTCTTATTTGGTTCTTCTTCTCGTCCTGTCGAACATTGTTTTTAATGATCTGCCCTGCGGGGGGGGGGTTGCTTTGGAGAGAAAAAGGAACCTCAGCAACAAAAATAAAAGAACAAAACGATAAATTGTAAACATTGCCAAGAATGGGAGGTATTTGGCCTAAACTATGGCACCGGCGAACACAGCGCGACAAACAATAATTACGGCCTACTGTCGGCATTCTGCCGCTGCAGTTAGGTGACAGATCAGCAATACACAATCCCTGCTCTGTTTGTGACAATCCCGGCCTCCTATGCCTGTCTCTGTGGCCAACACTGGCAGGGGCTGGCTCATAATGGGCCTGGGAGCAGGAATTTGTGCAGCCCCCCTGCCTCTAAGCGAGTGTTGATCATGTGCATTTCCATTACCTGTTTTAGCAATGGGGTTTTACTGTGGACTCGTACCGGGACCATTGTGTGGGCCCTTTAACACCACTGGCATTGATGGATTTGCATAGCCAATATCTGTTTTTGCCGTAAAAAAATGAGTTCCCCTGAAATGAAAAGATCTAAATGTTTCCTCTCCATAACAAATTCTTACTAAGATACATTTTTCTTATTTTTTCTTTTGCATTTTGTGAATAAAGTAGAAATTACAAGAGTGAAGCTCACAAAGTCACTGGGTTTTTCCCTGCACAGTCATATCTTGGAGGGTAGGGGAAGGGGGGCAGCATGCCAAATTAAAACCACTGCAGCCGCCTGAACCCGCGAGACAAAAATGTGAAAGTCTGTGTGAAAGAAATATTTGTGCATTTTGGGCTGCTGGTTGACAAACACCACTTCTTCTGTGTTCTGCAAAGAGCACTGTCCACCCAGTAGCTCCGAAACGGTGCGGCTGAGAGCTATAGGGTGTCACTGGCTCAGCTCTGCTGCCCTGCGTCTCCCTTCACAATCACTGGATCTCAGCTTGTCAGCAGCACTGCAGCACCCACAGCTCTGTGTGCAGCGACGGGAGAACGGAAAAGTCACAGGAAGACGGACAGGGGAGAGAGAAAGGGAGTCTCTTCTGACATATGCCTCATGATATGTTTATTATTGGCTGCTGGTCAATTTGAGGAAAAGGGCGACTAAGAAGAAGCTGATAACACAAGGCTGCGGCAAAACCTGCTGCTATTGGAAGGCTTTGATTTGCACCCCACCCCGCCCAAACCTCCCTGTCTTTCTCTCTCTTTTACCTTCTGTGAGTGGGGGACCATCAAAGACTTGAGTGCGTAGTAGATTAGCGGGCAGCGCAGAAGAGTTGCATGTGTTGCCCTTTGCACATGTCCTCCAAACCTGATTAACAATTGAGAAGCTGCTGACTTGCACTTCACTTCCCCCCCTCGAGATTTTCACAGAACGCATAATAAAGTGCATACATGCACACACACACACCGCAGCTGATAAAAACAAGGATTAGCATGGATGGGTGACAGCTTATTGAGGAGTCTTATGACGCAATGCTTCATAAACAGATCGGACAAACCCATGCAGTGTGTACATGTGTGTGGAGTGTTTGTTTATCTGTAGAGGGAGAGACAGGAGGAGAAACACATTGTTTAAATGGAGATATCAGGAAGCAATTCTCAGCACTGCATCATGTCACTAAACTGGATTGTGAGGATGACAATTTCCTGACATGGACGGAGCTGTGAGAAAGCCATTCTCTCTAACCAGAATAACACATTTAAATGTCTCTATCTCATCTCAATTTAAACTTTAAGTTGAACTTAAATTGCCAAAATCTGGCCAACATCCAAAAGAAATCCTCAAAAGAACTATGAATAGCCCGATTTGCATCTCCTGACACTCACGTGCTGTTGTTGAAAGCAACGCAATTACCCAACTGTAATTTCAGCTCGTGCACAGAGAGAATGTGCCAGACCCTTAAAAAAAAAAAAGCGACTTTATTGTGCGCAATAACAGTTTGGCCCAGTTCGACCCAGGATCTGTTCGGTACCTGAAAGACAACCTTCTCTTGTTCCTTTCTCTGATTGGTTAGTCCACGTGTCCCTCAAGTCACCGCCGAGGTATTAGCATGAGGAGGAGACTATAAATTAGGAGGGATTTAGGGAACGCCTTCCCAGGCGCACTCCGCTGATGCAGTCGGGACAAGAACAGCACCGAGCTATTGAGAGAAACGAAACCATAAAGATGTCTTATAAAGTGGGCTCGCAGTCTTCCTACAGGAAGATGTTCGGGGGGGAGAGAGTCGCGGCCAGGACCAGCTACACCACGCGCCAGTACTCCAGCCCGGTGCGCTCCTCCCGGGTATCCTACGGGCTCTCCTCCGCCCCGACCGCGTACGCGACCAAGACCCAAAGGCTCCGGAGCAGCGCCGCCATGCCCCGGCTGTCCTCCGAGAACCTGGACTTCGCCCTGTCCGACGCCGTCAACAGCGAGTTCATGACGAACCGCACCAACGAGAAAGTGCAGATGCAGTCGCTCAACGACCGCTTCGCCAACTACATCGACAAGGTGCGCTTCTTGGAGCAGCAGAACAAGATCCTGCTGGCGGAGCTGGAGCAGCTGCGGGGCAAAGGCACGTCCCGGGTCGGAGATCTGTACGAGGACGAGATGCGCGAGCTGAGGCGCCAGGTGGACCAGCTGACCAACGAGAAGGCCCGGGTGGAGGTGTACCGGGATAACCTGGCAGAAGACATCGACCGGCTGAGAGAGAAGTAGGGGGGCTGTGTGATGTTAAGGAACCCTCAATGCAGATGTTATTACGCTGTATAGGCCAGAGCAGTTATTGCCAATAAGCTCACATTCCCTTATTATTCATAAAAAAACTTCTTATGTAGACTTCAATATCTGCCCTCAAGTTGCGCTAAACCTGAACTCGAAGTGCTGCCACAGCTCTCTGTCCCACTGAAGTTTATATCTCGCTGAAATGTTTTCATGCGTGAAGGAGTGGAGGCAAAGGCAAACAGAGCTGGGGAGGCAGAAAAAGGGGGGATGGTGTCAGTTTCCCCCCCATCGGCTGTTGTGGAAATGAAAAAAAAAAGGCTCTGCTTTTTGTCTGTCCCTGCAGGTTGCAGGATGAGATGTCCCAGCGGGAGGAGGCTGAGGGCACCATGCAGAATTTCAGACAGGTACAGTATGATTCATGTGATGGAATAAAGTCTTGTCACACTGCTGCCATCAGATACATCTTTGTGTTTATATGTGATGGATGGGAATCTTGCAAAGAGAGTGATACAAGGGAATTACCTTAATTGTCCACAGCAGAAGATGCTAATGGCTTCTGACCCCCCGTTATTCCTGCTTAAGTGGCGATTTAAATTGATGACAAGTTATGTCAAAGAGATGAGATGAACCTCAATTATCTCTAAGTACTTCCAACTGCAATGTGGTGTAAATGTCCATTTTCTCTCCCACGATCGTGATCTAATTATTGCTCATGAGCTGCAGAGACAGGAATGCACTCTTCTGGTGGCACAACAGCAGATTTGAGCCATGATCCCAAGTAGCTGCGGAGCAGAACCGACCCCGTCCCAGTACAAAAGGCCAAGTTGTGGCTGTTGCGTTAAATCAGGCCTGCAGTCAGAGGGGATCTTTTTAAGTCTGACTGGTCACACTGAATGAGCCGGACACCACAGCAGTCTGGGCCCAATGTGGTTATCAGAGCGAGAAGACAAGCCACCATGTGATGCGGCTGTCTCACTCTGGGAAAGCATCGGTGCACAGAAATGCCACTCGTTATCGGCCCGCCAGTGATTGTTCCCTACGGCTGGGGCTTAATGGGGATTCATGAAACGGTGATGAGTAATGCAAAAAGTTTCAAATGAATTTCACTCCAGTGATTATGTGCTTTTTAGGTCATGCGGTGTGTTATCAATACAGCACACCATCGTGACCTTGTCTATATGAATGGCAGGAAGGAAGTCCCCGGTGGTCGGTCCCTGCCGTGGTGGCACGGAGTCAACAATGCGGGGCCTGCAGCCGGATCTCGCTCAGTCGGGCAGACGGTCACTCGTCCAGCCCCGGGCTTGTTTGGGAAACCCTGCTGAATAGCACACTTTGTTTGTGGCATTAGAGCAGCAGCAAAGCTCCTTCATTTGCTGATACCTCAATTACCAGCCTGCTAACGCCCTGACTAAGCACAGCGGTCCGGTGCCACGGCGAGTGTTTACGTACGAGGGATAGAATTGAATAGAAGGCAGCGGGTTGTTTTGAATGCAATACAATATTTTATATTTTAATGTGTTTCTCTTTTCACAAGAGAGCATTTGCTTCATGCTTCATTCAGCAAAGTTATCAAACGGTAAGATGCAGTGCTCACTGTATCTTAAACCACTCAGTAACAGAGCTTCTAGTGGAATTATTAAATTTACATACTTTTGGGTTACAAATGCAGTTAGGTAACAGCAAACGGGATTAAAGGCCTCTTGAATAATGCGTTGCGGCTCTGGGTGCTAGTCTACAGTGACTCCTTTTATTAAATTAAATTAATTTATAAAGAACAATCTCACTGATAAGTAAGGATAGGCAGGCGTGTGGCTTGTGTGCACCATTTGACAAACCCCAGAGAACGTAAAGTACGCAAGTAAAATTAGAACTACCTTGATATAAAATACTCAACTTCAAGTTAAAGTAAGTGAAATGTACCAAAAGTAAGTACTCAATATGCTGATTGTTATATTACTTAGTGTAGTAATGTGTCAATATATAGCCAATTTCAGGTACAATTTTATATCAATTCTTAATTTGAAAAGTGATCAGTAACTGAATGTCAAAGAAATGTAGTGGAGTAAAATGTACAAAGTTACCTCTAAGATGTAGTGGAGTAGTATACAGTACACAATAAAAACAGTAAAGTGAAGTTCAAGTACCTCAAAACTGTTCCCCACTGCCGATCTGCTGGTGACGTACTCAATGACTGTGTCCTAAAAGGTGCTGCAGTATACACAACTCATGAAAATCACCAGAAAACATCTGCAGTGACACTTGTCATGTGCCTGCAGTTGATTTCTATATTGGATGCATGTGTTTGTGACCTTGCCTCGCTGAACAATGGGTCATTGTGTGTGTGTGTGTGTGTGTGTGTGTGTGTGTGTGTGTGTGTGTGTGTGTGTGTGTGTGTGTGTGGCTGTTGAGTGAGTGCGCCTGTACAGCATGTGTGAAAGAGTATTTTCCTCCTGTCAGCCAACACATAATGTAGAACTCAGGTCACCTTCTTAAGAGTCAGTGTCACTACACAGGATGTGGACAATGCTGCCCTCGCCAGACTGGACCTAGAACGGAAGGTCGAGTCCCTCCAGGAGGAAATCATCTTCCTCAAGAAGCTGCACGATGAGGTAAGCTTCCTTTTCTGTGTCTAAAGCTGACCCAGTCTACTGTGGAAACACTGCACATGCACTGCCTAAGAAGCTAAAGGCACCCGAATGAATACTGGACCAAATCATTTGAGGTATTTGTTAATCTGGCCATTGGCCAGAGTACCAAATCGGTAGTGTTCAATGCATCAGAGCACTTTAAATGCAGCCAGGAAAGTCGTAGAGGACATATCCAAGAGGACATCCAAATACATAATCTACGTACTTGTACATTCTATTGATTCTATTGCAGGAAACGCTGGAGCTGCAGAACCAGATCCATCAGCAGCAGCATGTGCATGTGGACATGGAGATGGCTAAACCTGACCTGACCGCTGCTCTGAGAGACGTCCGTCTGCAGTATGAGAGCCTGGCCTCCAAAAACCTCCAAGAGTCTGAGGAATGGTACAAATCCAAGGTAAAGACTTTTTACAAAGATGGAGAGAAGAAAAGGTTAGAGCACATTCTGCATATTTGGGATCGATCAAACTTAATGCAGCTATAATCAATATTTGCTGTTGTTGGTAAATGATAACTTGACAGCATTATATATTGAACCCACCTGACTGTAGATCCCCTTAAGCTTATGGAGCATTTGAGTGCCTTTCTGCTCTTTGTTTTGGTTTTCTGGCCCCCAACTTTACTGTTTTGGTCCTGTTTCATGGCCCTTGTCAGCAGTGTTGTAGGTCGCAGGAAGCTCTACCTGCACAGCACCAAAGGACTGACAAAGAAACTAACTGGTGAACTCTGAGGAGAATTGAGCAGCCAAGCAGGCATATACAGGAATTCCCCCAGGACATGATAGAGACCAAAACAGATAACAGAATATTGGACTGACATTCGTCAGGTGGCCAAAACACAACTCCAAATGAATGATAATGTTGCTCCTCATCCTCTTGACTTGTTAGTGGGACTCTTTGCTAACACGTTTGCTGGTGTGTTTACAGCGTGTTTCCACCGCTCCCATGTATCCAACAACCAGCTTGTTTTAAGTTTGTTGCGCTGCAAAGAAGAACCTTTCCTTCTTTATGACCTTCCAACATTGGATTGTTGTGAATAGTGTTGCCTTCAATCACCAAGCTGCAGTGTAACATCTACAAGCCTTGTGTAGCCGCATCTTTCATCATTTACATGCTTCACCCTATCTGCAGAGACAGTGCTCCTCAACCTCTAACTCATCATTTATTCAACAGTGGATGCCTCAGTTCTTACCCTCTTCTTTCTGTGTTTGTCACTGTGGTTGCCAGTTTGCTGACCTCACCGAAGCTGCAGCCAGGCATAATGATGCTCTGAGAATGGCCAAGCAAGAGGCCAATGACTACAGACGCCAAGTTCAGTCCCTTACTTGTGAGGTGGATGCCCTTAAAGGAACTGTGAGTATACAACTTTCGGCTTGCGCTGTAGTATAAAAGATGACGATGCAAAAAAACTGTTTTTAATGCATACATAGCAGGAATCAAACATATAGACAAAAGGAATTGAGATATAGATAAATATCCAGTGATAGTTTATTTCCACAGGTCATATGTGCAAAAAAAATAAAAAATCACCTCTATATTTAATTTCTAATTGGAACCAGTTTTTTTTTTACTGCCTACGTGTCATTTAATTCCCACTTGGCTTCCTTCCCAGAATGAGTCCATGGAGCGCCAGATGAGGGAGATGGAGGAGAACTTCTCCCTGGAGACGGGCGGTTACCAGGACAGCATCGGCCGCCTGGAGGAGGACATTCACAACATGAAAGACGAGATGGCTCGTCACCTCCGGGAGTACCAGGACCTCCTGAATGTCAAGATGGCCCTGGACATCGAGATTGCCACCTACAGGAAGCTGCTGGAAGGAGAGGAGAACAGGTGGGGGATGAAGATCTTCGAAAAGTCTAGCTGACAGATATGCATATGACCATTCATGTTGATTTTTGGACTATACTTTCTCCATTTTCAGAATCACCACCCCACTGCCAAACTTCTCATCTCTGAACCTGAGAGGTAGGATCGCAGTTGACAGCAGGAATATTAGTATTGGTTATTAAATTGCCAGATAATAAAATAACACCATTTTTTTTCATTTTTGTGTGTTAGAAACAATGATTGATCCCAAACCCCATTTTGAAGCTACAACAACTAGGAAGGTTCTAATCAAGACCATTGAGACCAGGGACGGTCAGGTAGGATCCACTTCAAGTGATTTTCAATTAATGAAGTAGTTTTCTGTTGGTCATTCTCACGGCCCTGCTCACCTTTTCTCTGTCTTATACATCCTCGTTCAGGTGATCAACGAGTCAACCCAGAACCACGATGACATGGAGTAATAGGATCTTCGACAAACAATCAACAAAAGCAATATGAAGAAACCTATTTCTCCAGGGCTACAAGCAAGCAAACAAACGAACAACTCAAAAAGCAAACCGCTTCAAAAAGTGCCTTTTATATGTGATGATCCAGTAAGCCTGTTAGTTGACACAGACTGTATTTTGCTTCCTTCTCTGTTGAAAGTATTATCTTTTGTTACATTCGTTTGGACACAGTAATGAAATCACCACAAGATAGAAATCCTTATTGAGGTCGACAAGAATCTTTATTTGTAACCAAAGTAGTGTTTTTGATCAATACAGCATGCACACTCCAGGAAATCTGTATGCTAAAGATGTCACAATTGCCTGTATGCAGCAATAAACCATTAAGACCGTAACTCAATACTGTGCATTAGGCGTAATACTTGGCTGGTATTTGCTGGTATTGCTGGTAATACTTTTATGGTAATGAAGTAGAAGTAGCAAAACAATGCCTCATAGTGGAAATGGTCATTGTTTTAGGTAATAACATCCACATGTGTCCACAGTCTCACAATCTTAATTTTATTCTCACTGAGGTAAGAGTAACACCTGCATCGATGGTGTCAAGAAGCAAAACTGATTTGGGGACTAAATTTTTAAGCCTAATAAGATGTCAATGAATTTGATTTAAAGCAGACACCAAAGAATAGAAGAAACATTGATAGAATACAGAGAATAAACCTACTTTCTTATTTAGGAGCTTCAGCAGTCCTCTGGTTGCTGCACAGTCTCCTGGTTCACCCAGTTATATGTAAAATATTTCCATACATGAGAGAAAGTATTAGAAACAAGTACAGAATAATACAATCCAATGCAACCACTAACAGTGGCCCTAGAAGTTACATTTCCAAAGTTAAATCAACATCTTTCCAAAGAACAAAGGTTGCAGGGCAGTTGTATTTGACAATAGGTTGCAAACTTCATCAAATGATGATATCTAATAAATTAGTGTGCAATGTCACACTTTTGGGGTTTATATTTTATTAATGATAGCGTAATCTTGGTGGATCCATAAGCATCCCAGGGACAGCAGCGTTGACTGTTCCTGAAAAGGAGTGAAGTCATACAGAGTAGACCGAAGTAACAGTAGAATAATTATCAAGTAAATTTAGTACTAACGTATATTCAGGATCAATTACAGCTGCTAAATGGAGCTTGAGGTGAGATGATTTTGTCAACTGCTGTTTTCAATGTTAAGGGTGAACTATGAAACTCAACTTTAAAGCCAACAAGTGTCCAGAAAAATCAACAATTCCATGACAACTCCATCAAATGATGAAGATCATGTGACATGATTGAAAGCTCGGCTTCTACAGTAAAATTGAGGTAGGATTATGACACTATGTCAAGTAACTATCAACTGTAATAAGCGTAAAACAATAATCTGCCACATGTTTATTTATACCAAACAGTACACATATGTTGTTAAAATTATATTAAATACTAAAATATAAAAATACTTATCACACAAATATAACACTGCAAGTGGCCAGAGGCACGTTTTACTTTAGTGCATTTTGCACTGCTGTATTTTCTTTAAATTGGATTTTGAAAGCAGACGTCTGTAACTGAGTTATTTAACATTGTTGCATTGCTAGACGTCGAGGATCTCAAAGTAGAAACCTTTTGTAGTCCAATAAGCTCAACAAAAATCCTATTTTTATGATCCTGATCCTGTATTGGTCACAGTTAATTTGTTCAAAAATAACATCAAGTTTATTGAAGCTACCTAATGAAATATACTGTGGCAGAACAGAAAAGAAAAGGTGTTTCCAGTATCAGAAGAGGGATACACCGAGAGCCTGCTGTATTTGACTGCCACCTGCCGGCCATTAATGTGAACTGCACTACCTTCATTCATGGATCATTTACAGAAGGATTTAGTCTGGAGTTACAGAAGCCTCTAAATCCCATTTTATTTACAGCTCTGATTTGACCCGGACCAAATCTCGCGAACTTTTGACCCCAGACATGTTAAACAACGTGATTATACCAAAGGGGAATCTACCGGTATTTTTTAATTATCATACACGATATAAGGTCTCTTTAAATCAGTACATTTGGATTTCTGCCCATTTGAATAATCCGGAATACTTGCCGGTTAATTAATGCCGCTTGTTTTCGCCGGTCTGCCCCGAGAGATCGGTTTGTTTGTCGACGGAGCAACTTTCTCCATGTGACGCGCCTGTCGGAGGGGACACAAGCCGAGGGGGACATGCCGACATGATCCGGCTAAACTCTGTTCTTGGAATCATGAATCATTTTAGAGTCAGTTAACTTTGACATAAATGATAAGCTAGCAGTGTGTGAACGACAGAGGTGGGTGTTTTTCGTTTTCAGCGCATTGCTCGTTGGTTTTTGGCGAGTACAACGGAAAATGGAGTCAAGTTTCAACAGGTTTTGAGACGTTCAACGTTAACATGAAAGGTAAACTCAAAGAAACCGACTCCGACTGAAGCTTCTTTATTTTTTTTAAAACTTTTTTATTTTATTTTTTTGGTGATGGGCTCCGTGACTTCTGCTCTAACACGGACAAGAAATGCGTTGGTGAAAGTGGGTTCCGAGCCGGAGAACCATGACCCGGAGAGGAGCCAGTCCGCTCCGGAGTCGGACCGAACCAGGAAGAAGCGGTTCAACGTCTCGTGCCAAACCGGACGCCAGAGTTCCCGTCAGTCGCTGTCCGAGGTGCTGAGCAGGAAAGACTCCGACGGAGCCAAACTAACTTTGAAGAAAAATCTTTATGAAGGTCAGCAGAGCGGTGAGTTTAACATTTACTGAGCATGTAATATGAGAAGTTACCCACATGTTCGTTTGAGGCGCAAAAAGCATAATTAATATAGTGTATATTATTATTAAATAGCTATATTTTCTCATGGACTGTACTTTTTCAAGTATACTACTTTTACTTTGCTGGGATATTTAACGCTATATTTACTGGTGCTTTACTATTCACTATTCACGACGTGTCAGATCCCGTTTTATACAAAACACATACATTTGTAAAAGATGATGCATTGTTCTATCTTCAAATACCCAATAGTAGTGAAGTTGTTTAAAAGAAACAACAACATACCATGTAAAGTACCACTTACTAGGGTTGGAAACACTTGTTTTTGTCCACTCATTAGATTATCCTTGTTGTTTTTGGCTGGTGAGGGAAACAAATCTAGCGGCTACATGCACATTTTACCAGCATTTATCTGGTGGCTGGTGCAAATTGCCAACCCGGTATTGATTCATTAATACATTGATTATGCCGATTCAATAAGATGACAATATAACACTGACATGGGCAGTGTATAAAAAGTGAAAGCCATTTCACTTTTGATACATTTTGTTGCCATTACTTACTTACTACTGTGTATTTCAAAACATCTATTTGTAATGGAGTATTTGTATAGCGTGGTACTGTTACTTTTACTTAAGTAAATTATTTGAATACTTCTTTCACCACCAATAGCAAATATACCTGTTTTTTACAGCAGGCATTTTGACTTTTGACTGGCCATTGCAGGATAACGCACAGGTGGAACTAATAACAATAACGATCCAGTATTCCAGTGAACCAGCATGTGAAAGAACAGAATTCTTATCTAAATGGGATGCAGTTGTAATTAGTATTATGGGTAACACCTGTGCTTTTCCTGCTGTGACATGTCAAAATGTCTTCTGTAAAAAAGGTTTCAATCAAACTGACTTAAGGCAGACACCTTTATTATCTTACCAGGTACATGCACCACCAAGTCTTACATTTAAAAGTTTGCACTGCCACTTTTTAATAAGTGCCCTTAAAAAGTTAATACGTTTGAACTAATAGTTCTATTCATATTATTAAATAATGTACTATAAATGCCTTTTGGCTGCCTAATGAGTGGTTTTACTTTTGCTGAGAAGTGCATCTGGTTGCTAATACTTCTGTACAGCAAGTAGACCGATATCTCAAATTGTACTTAAATACTGTACCATAGTCAAAATACACCACTGACATTCAATTTACCCATGCAGTTTATCCACGTTTGTCTTTGTACTAGTTTGAATGGATCCCCACCTGAAGGTCACATAGTGTACTCTCTCTCTCTTAATGTCAGTTAAAATAGGCATTCACGATGATAGACGCCCACTCAGTAGGCCCATTTTGCACATTTAGTAAGAAGGTTTTCTATCATGCTCCTATGAAACCCACGTCTCTCAGTTTTTGTAAGCACCCTGGCCTCAAATACAGCTGTTGTGTTTCTTTGTACTGCACATCTCTGTAGTTCAGTTCATCTATCTGTAGATGAGACAAATTGGTCACTTCAGAGGATCACTGTTAATATGCTACTGGAAAAAAAAGGTATTCATTGAATGAACGCAGAGCTCTTTGATGGCTAGCCTCAATGCAACATATCTCCACTAGCAAAGCATCTCTTTGATGTGTGAGGTGTCCCCCAGACGAAAAAACAAACAAATTACAGTCCTATTAGTTTCAACAAATGCTCACGTGAAACTGTAATATTGCGGACACGTGTTCTGTTTTTTTATTGGAAATATATGGTCCAAATGCTGGTCATGGTTATGATATATTTGTAAAGGGAATGGCTGCACACATTAAGCTCAAATAGTTTAGTTGCATCACCAATGTTCCATACGAATTTACTTGTCAATTTATTTAACGTGAGATACGTCATACAACGTATAGTGAATCTGTCTACAGTACAATGATCTGTGTACCCTTTAACTATTGTTTAAATTAAATGTTTGTATTCCTTAAACTTATTTAATGTTGTTTAAAAAATAAAAGATAAGGTTTTAACACTTTTTACCTTTTATGTTAGTCAGTGTTTCCTTCAGTTAATTTTGTTTACCTCCATCTGTCTCCACTGCTGCCACTTCTAGTTCCAACTCCCTGCGTATCTGTCCCAGAGGAAAATGATTCTCCCTGGCTGACTCCTAAAATACCATCTTTACTGTGGCGTTTCCATGGCCATATGACAGTGTAGACTCCCGTTGAGTTTCCTTCCAGGTCCCCAATGATGTTCATGGGTGTTGAGGAGTGTCCTCCCTGACTCTCAGCAGACTGTAAACTCACCTGAGGAACAACACACTGCCACCTACCCCCTGATCCGGTTATGTGGTCAGGTCCCTTCAGTGATAGATAGGCCCATGGGTGTAATGATCTCAACTACTGCTTATTGTGAAGTTTAGAGATTCAACAGTTTGACATCAGCTTTTAACAACTTTAGGTTATGGCTCTCATCTGAGCTGCCATACCAAATTAGAGGACACACATGTCCCTTCAATTAAGATGCATGGATCATTTAAAATGACATCAAGGCTGTTTCAGCTCCCCAAAATACATGTCCAGTGTAGCACAAACATGTCCTACAATCAGCCATACAGCCAGGTGTAAATATAACATACTTGAGAGATTATATCATAATAGGGATGTTGAGGAGCAGCAATTACACTGCTGTTGATTGCATTACTGGCACAGGAACTGGGTCATATTCAGACAGTTTCCCGTGGCGTACAAGGAGCCGCAGTCACTCTCTTAGCGTATTTGAGTCACACTGAATGGTATTTTAATAGATAACACATTTGGATGAGAGGCAGTGGAGTAAAGTTCTGTTGGAGGATAGTCTCATACATTTGTGAGGACAAAGACCGTACCTTTTGTTAAGTTAATACACACATCTGCTAATAAATGCTATATCGGCAGGGTATAACATAAAGTGTTACCAACATTTGCAGAACATGAATAAGTTATTAATCTTCAGTAAATATTTCAAACAAGGTCAGCATGCATACATTATGTATTCATATTGTGGGAAAAGTAATGTGGTGATTAATATTTTTGGAAATACAGACAAATGTTACTGCTACTGTAGCTACTGCTAATGATGCATGCTTCATTAATACATTTAGAAGCATCAGCTGGCCTATTGGTTGGAAATCTGTTTTGTAATTGGATGCTAGAGTTGATTTGATGGGACGGTAGAAATATCATCAATATAGAGGGATATTAATTTGTACTCACAACCTTTTCTGAACCTTAAAGATACACTAAAGTTAAGGGGCGACTGTGGTTCAGTGGTAGAGCAGGGCCTTCCTTCAATCAGAGAGGATCGGCGGCTCGATCCCCGGCTCTGCTAGTCCATGTCGATGTGTCCTTGGGCACGAGACTTAACCTCTAATTGCATGTATGAATGGTCGTGAATGGCTAGTTAGAGTCCTGACGGGCAGGTGGCACAATGCATGGGAGCTCCTGCCATCAGTGTATGAATTTGGGTGAATGGGTGAATGATGACATCTAGTGTTAAAGTACTTTGACTGGTCAGAAGGAAAGAGCCAAAAAAGTGGAGTCTATTTACGCTTCGGAGCTTTTGACTGCTATTAGCGCTATGGAGCAATTATTTATAATTCGGTCCCCATTTTTTCGTTTCACATTATTACCATAATTTAAAAGTTAAAGTTAAAAGTCTGTTTGTACCAACACATGCAGCAATGTGCCAGTTAAGGCAGAAACAAATTGGAGACTACTGAACATGGATATAATAATTGCAGGTTTAAGTTGCAAACTTGTGAAAAATCAACTTTGGAAAAAGTTTTACGAGGAGATAAATTCATTGATCATGTTTGTTAGATCTCAATAATATACACAATGCATTTTGGTGACAAGAAAGGGTACCTTTAACTATAACTATACCGTATGGTATATTTGCAACTATTATAGCAGGAAAAGCCAATTGAAAAACAATGGAACTGAATATTTTACAGATACATTTTGAGTGAATTTGGTGGGGCAGTGCTAGTAATGATGTTTGAACACATGCAACATATGCTGTCAGTGAACATGTTGCAGCGTTGTTTGATAACAATGTTAATTACATATCTGCATATGAACATCCGTACAGG
Source organism: Cottus gobio (assembly GCA_023566465.1). Classification (NCBI taxonomy): domain Eukaryota; kingdom Metazoa; phylum Chordata; class Actinopteri; order Perciformes; family Cottidae; genus Cottus; species Cottus gobio. The sequence continues at coordinate 6,748,626 of CM042230.1, read as the reverse complement.
GTAAGGTTGGTTGAGAGGGGATGCTGCTACTTTCCCATCAAAGGCTGGAAGGACACAACTGTCTGAAAGTTTAGTCTGTTGGGAGAGTCTGGGGTGTGCAACACGCCTGGTTCTAATCAAAAGGTTTACATTTGTTTGCCAATGCTGACATAACACCCAACTGGTTTTGCCTCTTTGATCTGGAACCATGCTGGTGCAAAAAAATCACTTGCTAAACGTGTGCACTACACAGCCCAAGACCCCCCCCCCCCCCCCCCCCCCCCGGGGTCTTTCAGATGACTGTTCATGTAGCTCTCTGTTTTGTCAGCTCATTTCCCTCAGGTTTGCAACACAGCCCAACATCACCCTTAAAGGTTCCTCTAATGAGTATTTAGCAGGGGAAAAGGAAAGCTCCCTGACACCCTGTGTGTCTTAATTACACGCCCGTGTCACTGTGGTGACAGCGGTGTGGCGACTGACAAAGTGCAGGTCGTTCCAGTCGAGGGGAGACCTCTAATGAGCTGCTTTTTCTGTCTCATTGCAACGTTGTTGTCTTGAATCGTCATGTGCTACTGGGACAGATTACGCAATCAAAAAGACCCGGAACTAATGTCATGTTGGAAATGAATTACATAATATAATGACGGTGAAATGACGGTTTATCAGCCGTCAGAAAATGAAGTGAAGTTTATAATCCGTTAGTGTTTGTAGTGATTTTCATTCATAATATATTTTATTTATTGGTTTTATTAGATGGGACCTTTACTCACTACAAATAAAAACAAGACTGTTCGGGATTAATTTGGTGCAAGACGATATATTTCTAATCCCCCAAATTAGCTCTCACCTCCCCTTTATCTTCACGACTAATTAATATCTGCTGGTGACGGCCTGTCCTGGTGTTTGATGGCCAGATCAAAGGTTGAGTGATAGTTCACCTTCAATGGACATAACAGAAAAAGCAAAGGACTGTTTTTCTTGTATGCCAGCAATCCACCAAAGCACCGGTTTGTTAAAAACAACTAAAGTCTAAAAACAGTAAGAAAACTAAAAATTGCTGCAAGAAATAGAAGTTTTGCCAAACATCCCATCAAAACTGAGCTTTGTCTCTTTTGCATTGTTCCAATGAGCACAGTCTGAACCAGTAAAATAACCAACTGCATTGCTTTCAAATCCTCACTAATGTAATGAGTCCTATTTGCATATCAACCCCATCTTCAGTGTAGTGTATGCACATTACCGTATGTCTAAAAGGTCTTCCCGTTGCCTAGTGACACCCCTCTTTGTACTCACACGTGTTGTAATTTTGCTCTGAGTGACGCTTTCTTATTAAATGGGCTTAATGCAATTATGCAAACTATGAGACATAAATTAAACAACACATTTCACATGAAATAATGAATCAAATTAAATATACAATAATTAAATTGCACTGTAATTTAATTTTGACCTAACTCTTGCATGTTCACAGTGATGTTGATCAGTGTGCATGGTCCCTAAGAATAAATACAAAATAACACCATATATGTCACCTGGCGTCAGATCAGCCGATAGTGAAATTCAATTGCAATAGCATCAACCAGTAGAGGTCAGTCACTATGCATATTTAGCATATTTGTAACACAATATGTAGAAATCAAAAGAATTACATTGAAAGCTCATAAAATTTAAGATGTATCAAGTGGGAAGTATAAATGTGTAGCTTCAGTGGAATCTGCCCCTTAAAACTTGTTATTGGGGAAATGTTGATTTCATGTAACATTGTAGAAAGGTCACAAAATACATTATGATTAGTTATCTGGGGAGAATGAATATAGAGAGTAACCTTCTTTGAAACATATATACATTTGTATAATATTACATTATAAATTATAAATTATTATAAATACAAATCATTATAAATACATACAAAATTGTGGCCCCATGGTGGCACTTCCCTGATATCTATTGAGTGAAAGCCTAAACAGATTCCTGAACGCCTCCACCGTCCTTACATTAGCACATATTGTTGCTTGGAACAGAATGTTTTGTGGAAAGCTTTACAAGGTAATGTATGAAGCTTTAGAGCGCCATACGGATGCAGAAGCACACTCCTTCAGTTAAGTGTGTTATGTAATCTGCTAACTTCTATGACCCCAGATGCATTAAACGGGAAGCTTCAGATACGGCAGCATTTTGTGACCATGATACACTCAAACAGGCACATACTCTCGTGGAATAAGCTCTCATAGAAAACCGTGCCCTTTAGCCCCTTTGTACTTCTTGAATATATTGCACACGTTATTTTGGACTCATTAGTAAGGGATGAGTTTAATATTGGTGACAAGACTCTGTAGCAATATGATAGCATTAATCATATTGACACAGCTGTGGCCTCAACAGGTTATTCCTCTTTAAATGTGAAATCAAATTAAAGCATATTGGAACCACTTTGAGCCTATCAAACAACTGGGTACCTGGGAGCCTGCTGACAAGAGGGAAGAATTAAAAAGTTGCAATATTCCCACACATGCCCTCGTTAACATTAAAGCTACCCGGGAACAGGCGGGCACTTGAGTGTTGCAAAATTAGGATCCTCACAAATTGCTAGATACGGTAACAATTGGAGGCTGCGGAGCGCCGCGTGACAGGAGGAGAGGATAAAGAGCTCTTACTGTAGCTCGCAAACAAAATGAGATGGAGTGTAATTATCTAACAAGTGCATAATGTGTCCACTGGAACTGCACCGAGTGACTCAAACTGGCTCTGTTATAATTAGAAAGATCTCCTGATTGTGATCGATTTCCTTTTCCTTCGACACCTTAACTGCTACAATGCATCACTTATAAACCATGCGTTATAGTGTATGTCCATATTTGACTACGCCATTGTTTGACAGTTCATAGCTGGTGAACACTCCCCCTTTGAGACCACACACTCTTTGATCACTCTTCAGTGTGTGCTTGTGGTGCAGATGTTTGTAAGTAGGTGCCACTGAGATTTGCCGCCACACGGATAAATTGTATGATTTATTAAGTTATTTGTTATTAAGCTGAGAATTGTTTAATGATTCTAAATAACCTGCCTCTGTTGTCACATTGCTTAGATTATATTACATGCCACTGAAATAAATCACATAATTTATGGTGGTTGTTAGAATGGTTGTTATTAGAAAGTGGTTCAAGGGAAGAACAGAAGGGGAATAGAGAAGAACAAACAGAGCTATATTGTAAGCCAATATTAGCTTAAATTATGAGCAAGTCTGTAAAGAGAGGTTATGTTGGCTTTTCTGTTAGACGAGTAAGCAGTATAATGATCACCAGTAATTTGCTTTTATAGGCAGATCTGTTGAATTTAAAAGGTGTGAGAACGAGCCAGAAGCCTTCATGAAGAGCACTCAGAGACACTAATCAGGGGGGAAATGAAACATGGAAAATCCCATAGCTAAATGTCAGATGGTGCTAATAAGGGGAGCTTTTTATCCTTTGTTGATCTGGTGTGTGCAGCTGTGTGTGTGTGTGTGTTTATGTGCATAGATGAGGAGCTGTGTGTGTGTTGTAAGGGAAAGGTAGTTTTTATAAGCATAAATGGATTTTTGTTTCCCAGTAGAACACTCAAATTGATGAAGAAAGCTCCAGTGTCATTTCCAGTAATCAGCAGTCACTTAAAAATGGAAAATTAATACATTTCAGGCAGTTTGCACACTCTAAATGTAACTATTCAAATGGGAGATGTAGATCTTGATTCCTTTCTTCCAAAAGAACAGTATGCACCCTGTTAATAACTTCAGCATCAGCCTTCTGAGTTACTCCTACAAAATGAAAAGCCGTGATATTGGATTTCATACCTAGTTTTGACTCAGTACACCTAATCACGCCGTCGCTTTCCTTCAACCTTTTCCGTTCCTCTCTGTGCTCGTGCACCAAAGCATGTGTCGCTCAACACATTTTTTTTTGGTCAATTTGTTTGTCAAGTGTGTGAGAGCAAAACTCGAACCACAATAGGCCTGTGTCGTAACAACTCTGAGCTTCCACTGTTTTTACTAAAAAAATCTCGACAGTGGGAGGAGTTATGTTCATGCAAACCTCTAGAGATGTCCTCTCCTCCTTACCTTCACCACCACTACCACCGCCACCCACCACTCACACCTACTGTACCTCTCGGGGAAGAGAGACGAGGAGAGAAAAAAGCGTGGAGGGAGGGGTGGAGGGAGATCGAGAGAAGAAAAACAAATCAAGAGCCATAAGCTCCTTGAAATGAGCTTGTTGAGGTGTGAGAAGCGGAGAGAGGGAGAGGAAAGATATACAACAATGTCAGATGGGTGGAGAAGGACTTAATATAAATGATCCCGCTTGGCGTCTTTAATGAGAAGTGGTGAATCTTTGACAGTTCTCGTCCAGCGGGAGTCCGAGGACTACCTTTTTTTTTTGTTCTCTCCAGGAAAAGAGTCCCTCAAACGAAACTGAAACAAGGCAGTGCAACTGACACAAGGCATTCAAATAGATTAAAAAAAAAGGTGCAAAGGGTGACCGGAGGTTGCCAAAGCGATGGAAGCTAACTCCAAGAAGCATCGGTTTAGGAAGGGTCGGAGTGCCACTTTCAGCATTGACGGCTTCAACATCACCATAGGTAAGACGGTGTGTTTGCATGTGAGCGAGCGAGGCACGGAGGAGTGTGTGACAGAGCCGTCGGCGAGCACATCACATTTCAGCCTCCCGGTCACAACTGGCCACGTTAGTCCGTTGTGCTGAAGTTGACGCTCTGTAATGCAACTACACCATGGAAACAGGGAGGCTGCGGACTGGGGCTGTGTGCCGCTTACGTCACCAGGAATTCATTCGATTGTCTTGACAACCAGAGTGTTGATGAACTTATGTGCCACTTGCTTTGTTTAGTTTTTTTTTTTTTGTTGGAGCACTCGTGCAAAGTGTCATAGGAGCGAGTGTGGAAACGGTGTTTAAAATAGAGCGATGTGAAGATGTTCTGTAAGAGGAGCTTTGTTCCTCCAATCTGTTGCTGGTTAACAAGACATTTTAAGTGTAGAAACTTAATAATGTGCATTTTGATTTTGGACGCAGGCTTTCATTCAACACTGCATCACATAAGGCAGAAAACGGTCGCTGCACTTTTTTTTCTGCCACACCCCAATCAGCGTTTGTCACAGCAGGAGTTTCGCCACAGTTTGACAGTGAACACCTGCTGTGACATCACCAGGTTGAGATGTTCAACCGGCTTCTAACTCTCAACCAGGATGGACTTCAATATCAAATCATTTTTTCAACCATGCGTTGATTCAGGATGCAGCGTCTTTTTAATCATGTTGTGGAATCCGGTAAAGCTGCACAAAACATCTATTGTTGTCAGATATTTCAGCGGCTCTGACAAACCCACGCAACCCACCTGGTCCCAAACAGCAGCGGACATTGAATTATGTAACAGTGAAGACAGTGGAGCGTTTAAAAGCTGAGGAGCCACATATTTCCCTCTGGGGCCGGTGGAGATATAACAGAACTGAAAGGAACGATTAAACGTTGGAATTAAAATTCGTAGTGTGTTCAGAAACGTGACTATAGATAAAAGACATGTCTGCTTGATGTGTAAGTAAGCAACTGTTTAATGACATATTCACCTAAAACTCTCTACACAGTGATAATATGCTCCCCGAAATGGCCAAATGTTATTTAACACAGCTTTAATGTGGACAATATTTGTTTATGTGAAAGACAAAGGCTGATGTACACAACAGGAAGTGCACACCAGGTACTGTGCACGTTGTATTTTTTAATTATGTTGTCAAGTTGTGTGCTTTAAAGCAAATTTAAATCAACTCTAAGGAACTTAAATTTTTTTATTTTGGCAACTGGCTGGACAAGGAGTTGCTTTTGCCGGCCGTGGAGCTCTCCACCTCCAGCCGGAGCTCCGACTGCAGGGTGAAGCCGGATCTGGGTCTGTCCACAGCGGGCTGGTCGCTGCCGGAGTCTGAGCTGAAGAGTTTCGGTGCATGCAAACAAGGTGGATAAGGTGCATCCAGGCTCCGCCATCTTGCTTTGTATTGAGTTTGACCTCGGTTGAACTGTGGGCCACGAGCTCAGTGCTGTCGCATGAGACACAGGCAATACTAAACGTAGTCTATGGCACACACTGCACACCTAAACGTTTGATATATACCGATAAGAAGGGGAAAGGTTTCAGTGTTACGACATAGAGACACAGAAACAGGCTCCTTGAAATCATTTCCAGACATCCTTTTGAAAGCATTACAAGCAGCCCTAAAGGATTACGATCAAACAGAAAATGGACTTTGGATTTTTCCGCTCGCTCGGACACATCCTGTTACCTCTAAAAACATGCCTCGGTCACATGTTGACTCTATCTCCCTCATACTACCCACAAGCATGGCAGTTGTCATGGTAACCCACAAGTGTCACAATCAATTGCTCACTGGGCCTGGGATTCAGTCTGCACAGCATTTTGCCAATCACCTCCTCTGAAGCGTGACTCCTGAGCGATGGCAGCTCATTGCCCGGCTGGACAGCTCGTGTCCACTATTAAACTCTGAGCCTCGACTGTAGCGGGCGGCCTCCGCTCACATCCCCACTGAGGAGTTTAGTCGTGTGTCAGGCTTGTTAGCTTTGTTATGTTGTGTTGATGTCGTGAAGCTCGTGTGGAGAAAACTGATTTCAGCTCAACGCTGACTTTTAAAAGCAGTTTCCAGACTGGGCGACCGGGGATCATCTTTTGGTTATTGAGACTGTCAGCTTGTATTTTATTAGTACTATGCAGAATGAAGGTGCTTTGCTTCCCACAGATTTCCTTTCTGTTTTTCATTCAGTTGAATGGTTTTTCAGATTTGTTTGTGATGCTGACGTGTTAGTCGATTTTGTCGCCCTGCAGTCAAACAACTTAATTGCCTTAAAAGCGCTCGTGCACATGTGAGTAAACACTACAATGCACGTGCAGCATTTTCTGGTTCTGCTTCTGTTGCGTAACTTTTACTATAAATTGACACAAGGTGTTTGCACTACCTAGAAAACATCACTCCCATCAGCACCGACCGCTTCTCCATTTTTCACGTGCCGATATTTCATACGTTCTCAACTTGTGATTTGGTTTTCAGTTACTAGTATTTTTGATTGTTGTAATATGAAACGCAATATGACACCAAACTGGTGTCCAGATTTCACAACATCTGTCACTGTGAGCCCAGCATATGACAAGTAAAATGTATCAAATATACTGAAGTAAGATGTACAACAGTATATTAAAATAGAATGTATGATGGGATACACTGACTGTATATTAACTAAAATGGGAATATTTCCCACTTCTCTTCCCCAAATAATAGACTGAATGTATGGCTAAAATTAATTGCTGTAAAATAAGTTAATTCATGTTAAATTAGTAATAGTAGTAGGGAAAAGAAATGGTATAATAAACTTAAGGCATGTTGGTTAAATCAAAACTGTTCATGTCTTGTCTCTCGTGTGGAATGGAGGAAAAAGCAGCTGCAGCAGGGAAGGGAGTCGTACTTCTGTAGGCAGAGTGCTGAAGTTTAGACTTTGTTCACATTAAAGGAAACTTGTTTGAGACCACGGTCGCTGTTTTTAATGTGTTTAATCCAACAAACACCTTCTCTGTTTGGTAAATGCCCACGTGTCTCCAAGTCGTTAGTAAAACACAGAATACATTAAACTGTTTTCACAGGTTGAGTGGTTAGCACTCAAAGTTAACTGATCTCTACATGTACAATTGGAAGTGCACGTCTAATTTATTAGGCAACAATTAAATCTATGTAATTCATGTTTTTGGAGGTTTGTCTTCATCAGTGTTGTAGACTAATTTAAAGAAAGTATTCCAGCTGTAACAAGCTGTGAATCTTAAGCTCTGAGTTGATGAAACAAGACAAATCTTTGTCTTGTCTTAGCCGGGTCATTCTGATTAAATACAATTATCTTCCATTTGAAAAAAAGAGCAGACTATTTCACTCCAGCAGAGCAACACATATTAGTTAATGGATTTTTCAAACATTTTTGATAATAGTAGCACCTCAGCAGCAGAGAAAGCAAGTGAAGTCTGTGTGAAAAAGACAATGGTGCCTGTCAACATCTAAGTTAACAACCAGCGTGGTTTTTACCAGCCTTTGGTTTCCAAAACGTGGTGATGGTTCCTTGGACGGATGCTAAATACTACTCGTCACACGCCGACACTAGGTCAGTGGCCCAATGTTTCCTCTCGTGAGATGCATAGTTTCTTTTCAAAATAAAAAAACGTACAGTTTCTGCTCGTTACTTGCACATTGCCTTTTAAAGATGAGTCATTTTGGTTTGTATAGTACTTAGGCTATGTGCCGTTAGTTAAGTAGCCCTACGTAAGTTATTTAACACAAGTAAGTCAACGTTGAGGACACGAACAGCAGTCTCCTGGGTGAAAGTCTTTGTTTGTCTAAGCCAACGATCCACCCCGACCTGTGTCACCCTCACAGAGGCTTACAAACTGAGCCTCGCTTGCAGCAGTTGGAAGGCGTCCCTGGCGGCAGCTCATTAGAGCCGACAGAAAAAGTATTACACCTGAACTCTCACTGCGAGTATTTGTTTTTGTATTCTGACAGAACTTGGAACATCAATTTTGCCATTTAACCTTTCAGCAGTTACAGATTGTTTAATCTACTATACTCGTAAAATCTGTGAACAATCTGATTATAAGGCTAAATCAAACTATATTGCTTGTGTTCATCACAGGAAGGTGATGAAGAGGCTACATGCTCTGCCAGTGGGAGAGATTTAATTAGGTTTCCAAACATGCACATGCAGCTTTAATATTGCAAATGGCCCTTTCTAAATCTTTCATCCCACATTAAAACTTGCATGTCCTCTAAAAGAACATGGCCGTCCAGTATCACGAGGAGGTGTGGCCACCCGCCTCCACAGCACAAGTTAGCGCACGAAGATGTTCATTTTAAGACCAGAGTTATGGATGTGACTGAAGACTGACATGATACAGAACCACAGACTATAGAACAACCTCAAGCTCAGCTGAAGGTCCGTCTTATCTGCTCCTGTGCTGCCTGTAAAGGTTCAGGCGCGGGCTCAAATAATGGGAAAAATGCAATCTCCACATGGAACATAATAGACTCCAGATCACAAGGACATAACTAGGAATAATACAGATACTGGAACACGGACTGGAGGTTGGTGGGAGCGGACTGATGATGTTAATTACAGTAGCAGAATATTAAAGCAGTTTGTCACAATATTTCCAGATTAAAGAAGACCTAGAATGAACATCTGTGAGTTTGTGGTTGGCCAATTAAAAAAAGTTTTTTTAGGAAATGATGACTCAGGCAGCTCTTTCATATCAGAGATCTATCTGTAAGATGCGGTGGAATGGTGTTTTCTTTCTGGGAAAAGTCTGAACATCCACAGGTTGTGGAACTAAGCTTTGAGCATGCAGATGTGCGTCTCAATCCTGGATTTAGTCCCACAGCGGACCAGGCTGAGGGTTAATGTTGGCCCTTACAGGGAGCTCAATCACATGTTTTCTTGGCTGTTCAGAGGCGTAGCAATTCATTGCAGTCTTTCGTAAAGTGAAGCTTTTTACGAGAAGATGATAACCGACTCTCTCTCTCTTTTCACCTGCACATTCATGCTGGAGAATGACTTCCTTTCACAAGTCACCTTCATTTGCTTTGATTGGTATGAAGGTTTTGGGAGCACAGCCAATTACTGCACCAGGAAACCCTGAAATATAATTAACTGATCAGACGCGAAAGGCCTTCACAAAGAATCATTTCTTGTTAAAACTGGAAAACCTGTGACCTCTTTAGAAATTCTTGTTAAAGGAGCCTCGCGGGTTTAAGTCCAGGAAAGAAAATGTAAAAATGGGCCAAAAAAGACAGAAACGCATAAAATCCTTACTTATTTTAATGTTGGTAAAATACATGATTGACATTAAATACATTTAATACATGTTCCCCAAATACTCAATAATACACAATAACACTATAAATAGTTAGTGTCTCATCACCCTCTCTCAACCTAAACATTTCCAAATTATTTGAGCCTCATTGTGGATTCTTTGATCATAACTGATATAATAAAGATATGATAACTAAAAGGCTACTTTAAAGCACATTTAATAGATAATGTGAATAATCTATTTCATAGGCACACATTATGACAACAACTCAGGTTGTCATAATGTGTTGATAGATAATGTTGAATAGTAAATGAACAGAGCCAGACAATCTTTCATTGTGTAATATAATGTGGTTCTGGTTGATAGGCTGACTGAGCAGTAAAGCTTTTAGAATTACCACCATGACGCAAAATAACCTTTAGGGACATTTCTGTCTTCCTTAATATGTGATGGTCAGCATCTAGTGGCTCACTGGGGAACTTCCTCTAGTGGCTCGTTGGGGAACTGCATCTAGTTTCTCATGGGGGGGCTGCCTCTAGAGGCTTATTGGGGAACTGCCTCTAAAGGCTTATTGGGGAACTGGATCTAGTCTCTCATTGGGGAACTGCCTCTAGTGGCTAATTGGGGAACTGCATCTAGTTACTCATTGGGGAACTGCATCTAGAGGCTTTTTGGGGAACTGCCTCTAGTTTCTCATTGGGGAACTGCATCTAGAGGCTTTTTGGGGAACTGCCTCTAGTTTCTCATTGGGGGAACTGCCTCTAGAGGCTTATTGGTGAACTGCATCTAGAGGCTTTTTGGGGAACTGCCTCTAGTTTCTCATTGGGGGAACTGCCTCTAGAGGCTTATTGGGGAACGGCATCTAGAGGCTTATTGGTGAACTGCATCTAGTTTCTCATTGGGGAACTGCCTCTAGTGGCTCATTGGGGAACTGCATCTAGAGGCTCATTGGGGAACTGCATCTAGAGGCTCATTGGGGAACTGCATCTAGAGGCTCGTTGGGGAACTGCCTCTAGTGGCTAATTGGGGAACTGCATCTAGTTACTCATTGGGGAACTGCATCTAGAGGCTCGTTGGCCTTAACAACAACTATGAAATGTTGAGCATAATTCCAAATGTTGGCCGCTGCAGTGAAAGCATTCACCTCTTCAGGCATGTCGTGTTGAACGATACTGTCATACCTGTGAAATGAATAAAGTCGTGTCTTTCTGCTCTCATAAAAGCGTGAGTTGTTTTGGCTCTCAACAATTAGTGGGCAGAGACTCTGGCAGGTCACTGGTCTCTGGAGTCTAGTCACTACAATCACACTCTTCAGAGTGATTTTAGGGTTTAATGGAACCATAAATGACCTTCCCGACTGAGTGAATTACTCATCTGCACAAAAATCCCTCCTGTTTAATACCAACGTGCAAAAAGGGTCTGGATGTGAAGAGGCTCATTAAAATATAAGCGCAGGATGTCGTATATCTGTTTGTGTGATTACGCACGCAGTCTGAGCTCATGACCTTTCTTAATAGTTAAGACAGATGAATTCTACTCAAATTTGAAGTAATTGGTAATCACTTAAGAGTTTCACATAAGCATGGCTTATGTTCATAACCCACATTTTCTGGCATTACTTGATTCTATGCCATCTGTTTTTTTTCCTCCAGTGGCAAATGAAGATGGGGAGAGCTCCACCAGACCACAGGCGAGTTTTGCACGTAAGTGTCCTCTCACTTAGTCATACTTATATTAGTCAATTCACTAAATGCATTGATTACAATTCAGCACTTTTTTTCCCATCAAAGTATGAAAGGATCAGTTTCACTCCGAGCTAATGAGATATTAGCTGCTGAGACTTTTGTCCACATCAGTAAAATTGAGGCGTTGCTGAAGCCGAAAAACAATGATCTCATTATCCAGCTGACTATATTGGGAACTGATTTATACACAAATAAAGAACCCCGCCCACCATGGGAGATTTGGATCAAGATTAAATGTGTTTAATGATGACTTCATTATCATCTTTTCAGCACATTACAAGTGGTCCTCTCTGTTGTCCTGAAAACAGAATACACAATTACGACACATTTGCTTTACACAACACCATATCATCTTTGTAATAATAATGCTAATTTTCTGATTTAAAAATCGTTTATGAGCTGATAAATGTTGATAATAAAGTATCATAATAACCCTGCTATAATGGCATTATAAAAAGTACTATGTCTTCTGTGTAAATTCGCAAGATAAACCTGCATCGACAACATACATCCACACGGTGGCAGCATGACAAAGGGGTTGAATTCTCTTTCTGCCGTTTGCAGAGATGCTGAAAACCTTTGAAAGGAGACTTAACAATTCTGCTTTTTCTGGCATTATACGTACAAACCTGATAAACACATACAAGTTGGAGTCATGGCCCTATACAACATAATTGTGACAGCACTAATGTTTATTTTATTCCTTGCAGGCTCAAAGTCTCAGAGTGCTTTGTGGAACGCCATCACGGCGGGGATGGGCATCAAAGGCAAAGAGCAGAAGGCCCCCCTGAATGACCTACGGAGTCCTGAGGAGATTCTGGCCGACGATCTTCCTGCCACAGACGAACCAGATGCCACGGAGAAAACAGCCATCAGGTTTGCTGCTGTCAGGCTGCTCTAGCAACAAATGTGTAATACATAATAAATCATTTATAATTGAATTATCATGGATTAAATCCTGTGTCAGGCTGCAGTGGGACATCGACAGCCGTGTCCAGCTCATTGTCTCACACAGGTGTAATTTGCATACAGTCGATATTCATTTTAGCATATAGGAGATAAATCAAGGCTGCGTATACGAACGGGCATCATTCTGCAACGAGTATTCATTCGGTATTCTTGGACTCTGAATAATGTGAACTTGACTGTTAAGTTGGCAAGGTTTTTAAAGTAGGCCCTCTGCTTGCTTTCTATGAATAGAATAATCTTCTTTCTGGCATTTTACATTCTTGATACACACACACACACACACACACACAGAGTGTGCTAATTGTTATGTATGGATGCTGACCTCAAGGGACGTGGGCAAGATTGATTCCACCTTGATAACAAGGACTTCAAACCACCATTAACATAATTTGTTGTCACTTTTAGAATATTGAACGTCTTTTAACGCCTGATTCCAATTAACCTTGATGGCTCTGGAGACTGTTACAAATGCCGCAGGTGGCGAGGAGTGAGCATTTGTAAGAGGATACTAAAAATGCACCGACTGCAATAGTATGCAAAATAGACAAGGAGTTATGGCGAACCGATTTGGAGACTGCTTTTTTGTTTGTACAGCAAAAATTCACAGAGATGTATAATTTATGGGGTGTTTGAAATTGTGGAACTCTCATTTTACTATTTTCTCATTTCCTTTCGCTACAAAATCTCCCTGCAGTAACATATGCCTCTTCTCTGGTGCTTCTTCACGCTATCTCAAATTACAGCGCTGTTGTTCTCTGCCATAATCTTCCCCAGAACGTAGGCCCTTTTTTTTTCCAGAGTACATGGTGACAAGGAGGAAGTGATTTTCCACTTGACTGGACTCAGCCTGTTCCTTCATTTAAAAGCTACAGCCTAGATTTTAAAGAAAAACATAGTCAGCACGGAGCAGCTAAAAGCACTCTCACCTACCTTAGAGGAAACAGTCCATTTGTCCACAGAGACAGTGACTTATTTCAGTGTCAAAGGCCCACATTAAGACATAGCATAAGCTTTAATCAGGGTGGAGAACAAACGCCAAGCACAAGCTGAATGCTGTTAAATCTTTGGCTGAGGCTGAACAATATGCATTTGTTGTATTGCCAGAAAAGGAATGATTAATTTGAGGAGCACGAACAGTTTATATAAAAGTAAAATATGTAAAAGAAATACCCAACCTGCCAATTTCTTGTTTATTTAAGTAATTTAAATGGTGTAATCATGATTACCAGCAAAAGAAAAGTGCTTGTAGTTTGGCTTTTTTGTTTGGTTGCATCTATTACCCTGCAATAGACTGGAAACTTGTCCAGGTGAACCCTGCCTTCACCCAATGACAGCTGGGATCGGCTCCAGTGCCCCGCGACCCTAAAGAAAAACAGGATAAGCGGTTCTGACAATGGATGGATGCATCCGTTCTATATGATTCACACTCAACAGACAGACATCGTCACATCTCTGTCTGGGAAATCCCACTAAGGTCAGAGCAAGTCTTTGGCTCGGCCAACCGTGGTTAATAGAGGGCAAATCCACAGGGAGTACAGAGATCTACAACCGAATGACAGATGGAAAGATTATGGGACAAGGTGATTAAATGGCCAAGGAACGAGCAGTAATCCATAATATGATGTAACCACCGTGTCACCTCCGAGGCCAGAGCTGGCTGCTATCCTCCAGGTGATGATAATGAGATTGTATTGGAGAACGAAGAGGGATCATGTGAAGTGTACGGCAGGCAGGATGGGAGTGTGTGATTCAAAGGACAGCAGTCATTAACCTAACTGGGGTTGTCAGCTGAGACGGCTGTGAATATGGAATCATTTTGAACATTTTGGTTTTTGTAACCATTGCACTATTTTGTTCCACAGTCCTTTCCCCTATAAGTATCCTAATTAATTTTTTGTTTGTGTTTTTCCTGGTTGGGGTTTTACCTTTTCTCTCCATTTATTTTCAGATCAGCTGAATTGCTGCCCAACACTTAGCATGTGATGCGCATAGCAGCTGTGGAAATGTTGCTGTAACAACACAATCGAGTGAATGCTTAGGCACACAGTGAGGGACAGAAAACAATATGGAGCCATTAGTGGATAAACACACACTGACTCATCTGTGTGGCTGGTGTCATGCTGTTGTTTCTGCTCATTAGGGATGCAATATGCATTTTTAAGCACTTGCTAGCGGAAAGGGCTCTATGCGGTTTTCACACAGAAGATGAAACCGACGATTTCTTTGAATGGCTTTGTGTAGAGCGGGCATGTTGTCTCGTTGTTTACCCCGAAGTCCACAGTCACTTACGTTGTTCCACTTGTAGCCGACTGTATGTTGTTTATGCAGCATTGCTGTCGTAAATTTACTGGTTACTTTGCTGTAGATACAAGTAATAAGTCCAATGATTTACACAATATAAGTAGTGTACCCATCACCCCACTTCACCAATTACAATGCATATGTGGGATGGACTACTTCATTCTTCCTTCCAATGAATAGATATCTGCCTGTGCTTTGAATACAGTATCTTCACCAGCAGCAGTCACTTTTAATCCTGTTTGACCATTTTGATTGATTGATTGATTAATTGATGTTTCTTGAATTGAAATTCTGCTGTTAAAGCCATGGGTGTAAAACACAAAATGCACAAAAAGCATGAGGGCTATTTCCATTATCAAGTCTCAGGAGATGAATGAATATAAAGGTTTTGGATAATAATTCCCCATTCGTCAAAATCACCATTTTATTAAATAGCTAATGCCACATACATGTTCCATTGTGACTCGAGGCTAGAAACCAGCATCTTTAATTTCATTTAAATAACCATTTGTCCATGGTAAAACCTGCAACACTGATCAACATGTCATGTAGTAACATATTGGTGTAAGTCAGTAATTAATGCATAATGACTTATTGATAAGTAACGATTGATGGAGACTGATTGAAAAATCCATCAACATATCTATAATGTGTCACTTGATAAAATGGCAGAAAGAATAGAGAAATAAGTCTCCATCCAGCCATCCATCCATTATCTGAACCGCTTATCCTCTTTAGGGTCGCGGGGCGCTGGAGCCGATCCCAGCTGTCATTGGGCGAAGGCAGGGTACACCCTGGATAAGTCGCCAGTCTATCCAGGGCTCACATATAGACAGACAACCATTCACACTCACATTCACACCTATGGGCAATTTAGAGTCCAATTAACCTAACATGCATGTCTTTGGACTGTGGGAGGAAGCCGGAGAACCCGGAAATAAGTCTATTTTACGCAAATGTAATTAGACTTTCGAAAAAGGGAACAGCACAATAACCAAAATGCTACAAAGTACAATGGAAACAGATTCAGCAAACAGCACAATGAAGCATGTGACTATTTTCATTAATTCAAGGTTTAACTGGAGTTCTTTAATTACATCATCTCATTGTGCTTTCCCCTTTTTGCATTTTGAATACAAAACAGCCTTTTCTTTAAATTGAGGATTCACTCACCACATTTGTACTATTTTCTTCTCAAACCGAGTCGTACACAGTAGCAACAACACTATCACACAAATAAACCTTTGGTAACCAGAATCCTCACAGACACACTTAAATTCACAGTCATGCACACATGCAGCTGGAGCTCAGACACCCTTCTGTGGTCAGATGTGCGATTGTGATTTAACTACGCTATAATTGGATGCTTTGTGCCGTTGTGAACTTTACAGTTGATTAAGGCGGCTGTCTCCATTGCGGCAGCCCACAGTTTTGGAGGCTGACCCGCAGGTTCAGAGACCCCCACTGACATCCCCCTGTGCAGAAACAAGCTCCATCACGAGCCTCACTAGCCGGCTAATGAGCCTCTGCTGGCCAGTGTGACTGGAAGCACATGGGCAAATGGCAGAGCTATTCATCAAAAGGATTGAGGCGGGACCTCACAGTTATGTCAAAGAGTTGGATCACGACTGCCACATGTCGCTACATATTACTGGGTTAGGCTTTTGTACATATTATCCAATGTATAAGAATGGGCAGTGTTTTCAGCAACATGAAAAAAATAATAATAATTGTAACTGTGCCAATGACATCCAGAGTTGTGTTAGCTAGACATATCAATGCTGTTTGGGTCATATAAAAGGCTTCCAGCCTTTGGTTGGATCAATATCTTTATTCCCTCGCGTGCAGCCTTCAACCTTTCACTAATAAAAATACTTCTGGGGTTATTTATTGATTGCAGAGATCAATGGTATATGGTAAGTATAGCTCAATAGTATTGACATATTAGTAATAGTGTTAAAATAATAGTAATAATGTTCATAGTGTTAAAATAATAGTAATGTTAAAATAATGGTAATAGTGTTAATAGTGTTAAAATAATAGTAATAATGGTCATAGTGTTAATACATTAGTAATAATGTTCATAGTGTTAACATATTAGTAATAACGTTGATAGTGTTAACATATTCATAATAATGTTCATAGTGTTCATATATCATTTTCATGTCCTAGCAAAGATGAGATAAAGACAAAATATTGTAAAATGTATTTGTGTTTTTCCAGAAGAAGACTTAAAGCATCTGCATGTGCTCTGATAAGATCAGCCTATGCTTTTTAAAATGCGTTCACAAATGGAAATACACTATAATTATTACTTTGAATCTGCCCTCACCTTTATCTCATACCTCCTGACATCCCGCTATACTATTGCACCTCTGGTTCTGATAAAAGACGATAATGTGGAAGTTCCTTAAACCTGCATTCTTTCTGCTGGCCATCAGGAGGTGACTCTGGTTGCAAAAAGAAGTCAGATTGTATAGAAGTCTATGAGAAAAGGACCTTACTTCTCACTTGATTTATTACCTCAGTAAACAGTAAACAGTCTGTGGTATATTCACTTTGCTCAGCTTTTAAATACTAAGTGAATTGCATGTGTATTGTTTACCCATGACGTGAATAGGTTTGTCCTTGTAGGCTTTGCACATACCTTATTGTGGGATTTGTGTAACAGCAGCACAGCAGTTACAGGCTGGAGGCACTAAGGGGGGCAGCCGAGTATTTTATTGTGTACATTTGCTGTGATGCTTGTCACTTTGAGCCGTTTGAGCTGCAGTGAGTGTGACGTTTACTGAGTCTTGTCCCTGAAGTGAACTCTGAAGTTCATAATAATTATCGCTGGCGGCAGAGACACAAGTTAAAAGGAGATTAAAATGTAGATATGTGCACTTGTATACACAAACACTGGTTTGAATAGCTTCTGAAGACATTTCATGAAAACGGATCATTTTTCTTCACGGTTTAACCTTAGTTTGGAGACAGCATTGTCATTTATGAGTTGGGAAATGTTTACAGATTTGTGTCATAAAACCCTTTTCAAAACTTAATAATATAAAAAAAGAACATGACAGTATTTTTAAACATAAAGCTAAATTAAGAGATATTTTGATATTCAATTCAATTAAACTTTCTACATTAGGAAGAAAGAAAAATACTGTTAATCACAAACCTAAAAACATCAAAGGCCATAAACTTAAAAAAAACTACAAGTTGATATATATACAATATTATTATTATTATTATATTAATGATAAGCATAATAATAACAGTGCATTGATAATGAACTATGCATGCCTCAACAACAATCTAAAAAGATGCATCTAAAAGATGTCAAATGCAACACCCAACGCCGGAGCTATTTATACCTGTAAGCTGCTTTTAGCACTTTGTTTGTGCTATCCAGTCTGTATTTAGACTATACTGTTGCTTCCCAACGGCTCTCACTAACATCCTCCTTTAGAAGTGCAGGTGGCTCAGACAGTCCAGTGTAAATGATTGATACTAAACCAGTGGTAGACAGCTGAATATTTAGAAAGCCACAGTGACAGAGAGCTGAAATGTAAGTAAAGTTGATGTGATTTTTAGCAGGTGGACAGAAACATAGAAAAAGTCATAATAATGTAAGCAGGCAATTGTTTGCTAACATATTGTCCATAAATACGCACTTAGTAAGCCATGACTGAGTGCAGGCTTCTGCTCCTGTGACGTTGCTGTCAGGTCAACCAGAGGGGTTATACTGCCATTAGGCTTAGGCCAAGCAGTGCTTTAAGCTAAATGCTATTGCTAGTTACAATTAGGACCTGCTGCTGGTAGATGAACTGTCCAGTCTACCTGACGGGTGACAGTTTGGTGTTTTTAAAAAGAGATAGAAGACTGAAACGACACGTTAATGTTATATTTAGTCAATGCTTATGTCATATTCAGTGGTTGAGCGGTTGGAGACTCAATAACGTCTCCACAACCGACCAACAGACCATCAATACAGTGGCTAAACACTAAAAATGCCTCTGAAAAGTGAATACAAATACTGTTTAGCCTGAACGTTTCCTTCCTTGTGTTTGCATGCCACGTATTTTAGTCTAACATACGTGCTGGAAAACACTCATTATATTACAGTAAAATAAACTCATGCTGTGGTGACAGTTTGTACCTTTGTAACGACAAAGAAAGCCTTTTTTCATGCTAACTGTCACCATGCGACTCAAATCCTCGAGGCTGATTGCCTCCCTCTTCACCTCGGCCCTGTTGTATGATCACCTTTGACCTATAGTAATACCTCTTGGAGATGAAGTAATAGGACGTTTCTTCTCCAAGGTATTTTTTTTTCACCTCCATCACTCTGCAAATAAATATAGCTGTATGGCTGGTGCCCTCAATTTCTCCCACCCATCCTTCCATCTCCACAACATCCAATCCAGAAGGAGAAATTAGTAATAGATGGAAAAACATACAGTATTTTGTGATAGATGATCATCACCAAAATGTGGTCATTACCACAGAGGCGATTGCTATTTTGATACATAGATATCCTTATCGGCTTGCCTAGAAATTTAAATGAGATCTGAATTTTTCATGTTCCTCCAAATGGCCGGGGCTGTTAATGTCTTGATTTCCATGTGTGAGCTTTGAGGGAGCCTGAGCACGGTGACAAGAATACCTCAGCAGAGTATAAAGTCTCTCTGTCATAGTCAAACCAATAATTAACTCTCCCAAGACTTGATGCATTGGCTCTTTCTTGTGAGCAGCTGATGTGATAGTAATTCACCGGGGACATATTTTGATGATCATTATGTGAGGGGAGACAATCAGGTTTTGCTCTTGTGTTCATCAGCCTTGAAATAGAATGAAAATGGGAGCTACATTTGTGAAACCCATTCAGAGATATAGCGCCCCTCCCCAGAAGGCATAGCTTTTACTCACATTCTGCTATTGGACTACATGAAGGATTTTGCATTGCTTTGTGACGTCTTATCTGTGTGAATATGTCTTTCAGCGTGCTAATACCTCAGATTCCTCAGCATTGTTCAACATAGCATTTAGAAATGAGGAACCAGCAAAAGACCTCCATGTATTCTTAATATTTCATTGCATGCTGGCATGAACATTGTTGTATTGACCCTCTCACCATCCAGTGGTCCAAACTAGCCACATTGCCACAGTGCACAAGGTGTTTCATTCATCAGTTGGCAATGCCATTTAGATATTTCCTGAGACTTCAGTGCAAAGGCTCGGGGCCACATCTCTCAACAAGACTGCATTCTCCTTCTGCTATTTTATGCATCAGAGACCTTTTTTTGTAGGTAATGTGGGATGCTATAAATATTTTCTGTTTAACCCTTAACAATATTAGAGTGTATTGTTCTGTGATAAGCAAACATCTTTATAATGAGAGTTGTCAAATGTGACAGAGAGCCCCATTGGAGGCAAAGAGTGATATGTACCTTTTGTTATCAGCTTCTTTAACAAGCAAACAAGGATGCATTCTCCCCCATAACATGGTTGACTTTAATAACTCATATTGGCCTGTTTCAAGTGAGTGTGAACATTAGATGTTTGGTTCGGGAAGTTACAGTTATTGTCAGACCACCCCCACCCCCATTTATGATGTCATAAGGCTTTGGGGGAGGGGCTACGGACACTGGTTGACCATCCAACGCACTTCGGTTGAAGCTTACTTACACCTTAACCATTCATTAACCATAACGTATTTGCCATAACCACAATCTTTTTCTGAACTGTAGCCATACTGAAATTGTATATTATTGTATAAAATACATTTTGAAAGTTTAGGCATGTAAGAAGAAAGAAAAAGCAACCTTGTCCTGCTGAATCATCCTATACTGATGTTGTGTGGAGGTGGAGGTAATTGGGAAAATCTGCCTTTAGTGAGCACATTTCTTTTTCTCTTCCCACATCCAGACCATCTGAATCTCGCAAACTTCTAATCAAGAGTCAGTGAACTTCTTCGTACTTCTTCTTCAGACAGCACTTTCTGTGTATTCTTATGTAAACACTAGATTCAGAGTACAATGCAGCTAAAAATTACCTTCTTAGTCCTTGCAATGTTTTTGACAGAACCTTTCTCCCTAGGCTCAACCTTGTTCAGTGTCACATTTACACATAGAGAGGACACAGGACATCAGGTCCCTGGGGCGTAAACCTGTGAACAGCAAGCAGTGAAATGTGAAGCTACTGTTGTGGATTCCCCTCAAATTGACCTGTCAACTCTGGCTGTGGCTTGAGATCTCCTGGGGCCCGGCATACATACCTCCAGTAAAACTGAGAAAAACACAGCAATGAAGAGTGGATTGAAGAAGGACAGTCATAAAGAGAAATAAACTGAAAGCCAGAGATAGAGGGAGAAAGAGACAGATAAGTGTGCCTTTGAAGAGAACATCAGCAGGCTTCATGGCACTCAGGCAGACCTCTCTCCTCCCTCCTCGCAGAGGACCCATCTCAGCAGATGAAAGCAGGAGCCTCTTTGAGGTGGCGCCCTTGCATTATCCCTGCATCAAGTAATTGAAAGACCTAAGAGTATGGTAGGGGGCCCAAAGAAAGGGGGGTCTGGGCTGAGTCACCCTTGCAAGTTTTGGACTTGCAGAAAAAGAGAAGACTAATTGGTTTCTACTAGACGTCCAGTGAGCAAGGAGCTATAAAAAGGAAAAGGAGAGAAAGGACTTATAAAGTTCCTGGTGTTTTTAAACAATATATATTCGACCATACAATGTAGCAATATAATGTAATGTCTCTTGTCAGGCAGAGGGACGAGGAACAGAAAATGTTGAAATCAGCACCAGGGAGCTGACATTTCAGTAGAAATGTGGAACAAAGAAACAGTTTATTATCACAATCGGATAAAACATTTGACTTTAATGTATATATAGTAGTATAAATAGTAGTAGCAGCAGTAGTAGTAGTAGTATAAATAGTAGTAGTAGCACTACCAGGAACAGTTGTAGTGTTAGCACCAGCAGTAGCAGCATCAGTAGTGTAGTAGTAGTAGTAGTAGTAGTAGTAGTAGTAGTAGTAGTAGTAGTAGTAGTAGTAGTGATAGGAGGCAGTTCCTTGGAGTTCCTCTCAGGCTGTTACGGGTAAATCTTTACGTCGATTGGATTCAATGGTAATAATTCTAACATCAGCACATGTTTTGCTACCTTTCGACCAAAAGTGAACATTTTGGGAATAGGTTGTAAGTTTAAAATAGTTTTTTCCACTATAGCAGTGATGTCATCCACTTTAGCTCTGAACATCATGTCCAATACACACCCGTTATTTAATCTGAAATGGTGTGGAAATGTAATAATTCAAAAATCGTTATCAAAAAGCTGAACCATCATTCAAGAGTTAAACATCTTGTAACCAGTTTAAGGTTAAAATTAAGTCTGTAGATTAAAGTATGTGAAAGCAATAGCATCGCAAAGTGTGGTATATTTAAGAGGATTTTCTCCATTGAGTTGCATTGTAAAGAAATCATGAAAAGTATCAGGGAAAAGATTAATATTTCAATAGCTGAACGGTTTCTGTAGATGAATGCGTGCAGAAGAGTCCGAAAAACACAACGAAGAAATAGACAAAGTTGAAAAAGTTGAATGCTGAATCAGCATTCACACTAATAAATGACAACATTATGAAAACATATTCTAAAGGCAGAAGATAGAGAACTCAGCATCTACAATATTCAGTATTCAATAACTGCCACTCCTTTCATAGTGGATTGGATATAACACATGTTGCGATGTGATGGCTGCAGGTGTCATTTAAACTGGCCTGTTAACATTAACTGACCAAATGAGGCAGAAAGGACACGTTGGCCTACACACAGTAGAGGACATGCTGTCATCTGTTGTGTGTCAGAGAGCGCTAGAGACAGATCAAATATTATATCTGGGGGGGATTGAATATGGGATGGTCCTGAATGAGCTCAATGGATCAGAGTAATCTCAGTCAAATCAGTGTCAATGCACTGTCTGCTCGCTGTTTAATCCTCTCTGGCATGGCATTTAACACGTCGTACAGATGAATACACTTTTGAATGTTGATCTATACAACTGTTGAAGGCTGCTCTTGCCCCATGATACTTACCTTTATACTGCTGATAAATAAGCACATGTGAAAGTGTCTATGAATCAGAGGGTAAGGAGATGTGTCCTGACAGGAAAAGGTCCCGTTTCAAATCTTTCCTTTGACCAGATATTTGCTCACAGTCATCCAGGTCACTCACATCCTCGTCATCTCTTCTCTTAAAGGTCTCTCCCCTCTGGTTCCTTTCCATCCCCACTCGTTTCCCTCCCTCACTCCCTCTGTTTTTTTTTTTTCTCCTTCCAATGTATGAACCAGGACATGGTTTCTCATCATCAACCAGACTCCTCCCTCTCTTTGACTGGTGGTGTTTCTCCTCCCTCCCTCTTGCGTGGAGAGCTCGGCAGTGAGCGTTAATCCCGGATTGTACTGCCCTGTCGTCTGCATCCCGTTGTTGCTGGGAGAGCATGGCATGGCTCCAGGACCCCTGTGCTCACACAGGGAAGAAGTGAACGGATGAGAGAGAGAGAGAGAGAGAGAGAGAGAGAGAGAGAGAGATACTGTTTCACGACTGTCACAGCTGCTTGAGCACTGCATTGCACTGAGTGTTGCTGAGTTTCAGTCACACACACTCTCTCACATAAACAAGGGAGAAAGGAGAGAAAAAGGAAGGATGACGTCCGGTTTGTCGCAGCTGTGGGTGCAAATGTGAACGAAGACGAGGAAACCTCGGTCACGTCCCGGGTTCCACCACATTGCCAACTCTCTCTGCTCGGCGCTGCGTCTTCCTCACTGCTCACACTTAAGAGGGATTAAACTTTTGTGTGTGTTTGATCTCTCGTTGGTACATCTGGAACTCTGTGAGACTCGAACATGGAGTCTCCCACCAAAGAGATCGAGGAGTTTGAAAGCACGTCCCTGAAGTACCTGCAGCCGGAACAGATTGAGAAGATTTGGCTCAGGCTCCGTGGACTGTGAGTATATCCACTTTGACTGTTTCCAACAAGAGTGTGTGTGTGTGTGTGTGTGTGTGTGGTGCGAATGCCTCTGTGTAAGGGAAATCTGTTGTGCTTGTGCGAAAGCTTTTAATATTTACACGTGAGTTTGAACTTGATCTGTAAAAGCTTGATCACAGGTACTCTGATATAAACATATAGGAAGGAAACAGGAAAAAGATTTTTTCATAATAAAAGCTGCACCTCACTCTTGTTTTGTTTATTTGTAACTTGCATTGTGTGTGTGTGTGTGTGTGTGTGTGTGTGTGTGTGTGTGTGTGTGTGTGTGTGTGTGTGTGTGTGTGTGTGTGTGTGTGTGTGTGTGTGTGTGTGTGTGTGTGAGATTCAGGTTGTGTGTGTGCGAGAGAGAGAGAGAGACAGAGAGGAATTATTCAAGCCAAATAGCTCTGAGCTACCTTCTTTGAACTATTTTGAAAGACTTGTTTACATTATTGGACAGCGAGGTGGAAAGTAAATGTTATAGCTGAGTGTTAACTGAGGGTTTCTCACAATTGCACCCTCATTGCATGTTCATTTAAGTCAAAGTACTTTTTTTTACTGTCGTGCATCATCATTTTTTAAAGAGACGATGATGTCTCTTCATGCTGCTTTCCCTTTTAACACCTGTTGTCCATCTAGAATTATGATGCGACAAGACATGCATGACTGAATGTGCATATTGTTGATTTAAGTTAAGGCAAATTTGATATTTTTATCTATTTTGTTTTGTTTCTCTTTTACGTCTTATGAAGCCACACTGTTTCTCTTTAAATAATACGAAAGCCTCCTCAAGCCTCACATTTCAAATGTCTACCAGTTCCTTTTTTTATTTTTTAGAAACCCTCAATACCATAATATTACTTTCTCACACCCACCAACCAACCAACACCTCTGTGACCTTTCGCCCTTTGAATATATATATGTATATATATATATATATATATGTATATATATATATGTATATGTAAGTTGAAGTGGGATTTTTTTTCATATTCAGTTCTCCTCCCTCTCACTCAGCAGGGGGAGGAGACGGCAGTGCTGCTCGGAGGTTTGCGTCAAGAAAAAAAATATTTCATGTTACTGCTGGAGGTCTGAATGAAATGCAGTTTCCTTCTGCACCACAGACGACAACTGAGTGAATGAAGCGTTTCATGTGGCTGCAGTTCATCTATCTGCCTTCCTCCCTTCCCCTCTCACATCACTCTATTTTTTTGTGTGTTATTTTCACGTTATGGCATTTCTATTGTTCCATGATTAGTCATTGTTTCTCTCTCTCTCTCCTTTGAGGCCGATATGTGGGTCCCTCCACCATCATCCGCTGCCACATTCAGTTTCCTCGCATGACTTCATTGTCTCTTCCTTTGGTCACTGTCATGAATTCCCTATCATATCCATTTGTCTTTTGGGATATTTGATGGATAGTGAGTCAGATGAATGTAACAGGGGCCCGGCCTTTATTTATTTATTTTCCTTTTCTCATCACGACAACGCGGCGGTCTGCTCGGAGCTCTGAGGGCTCCTGTTGCGTGTCAGAGATCACATTAGCCTTTAATCTCACAAAGAGCCTCCATCAGAAGAGAGGGAGCTCCAACCGGCAGGCAGCCCCCACAGATGTTGACGCTTCACAGTGTATGTTTTGTGTTTAAAAGGGGGAATCGACAGCATGCGGTACACGGTTGTGTACGTGTAATCGGGAAAGGTTGAATGTGCATGTGCTCGTGTGGATGATATAGATTGTATGCGTATTTAGCGGCTTGGTGACATTTACTGCATGTGCTGCCAGCTCATCCTTGGAGATTTGCTTAGCAGCTGTATGATGTGTGTGTCTGTGTGCACGCGTGTGTGCCGGATGGCTATCGCAGCTCTCTCTCTGGCACGGTGTGCCCCGCAGAGTACACCAATCATCCATGGATAGGCCGAGGGAGCATTCGCTTTGGACAGCTTTCCCTCCGCTCAACCTTGAATGGCGCAGTCCAAAGCCCGGGGACGTCCACTGATCAAGGCGTGAACAGCGTCTTGTGTTTTATTACTGCCCCCTGACAAAAGGCCCATTTCTGTTTTTGTCATCGGTGAATGGATTCCAATGGATTTCCATTGGTAAATAAGATCTCTGCGACAGGCCCGACCTCGCCGTCACCCCCTGATTAATGGAAATCAATGAATTATTTAATCACTTGATCAACAGTTCATCACAGATAGCTTCCCTTTAAGGGAAGGGCATCTTAGATTTGGTCAAAGGGGGCTCAAGGAGGCCGTGTCCGCTTTGTGGAACCAACCGATTTGCGAGGCGCTGACTAAAATAAAATAAGATAATCCAAGACAAACAAACAGCTGTTAGCCATCCAGCCAGCTGTTTGAAAACACCACCGAAATATACAGGTTGAAATGCTGCTTCCTGTGACCTTTATAATTACAATAATTCTTGGAATTTCCATGACCCCTTTCAACCCACATCCTCATTATGCCGAGGACATTGCATTAAAGCCTGCTCATTAGGAGGAGCGCCGTGTTGTTGACACACATATTTAGATATAAAGCCAGCTCAGCGGGGGGGGGGGGGGGGGGGGAGGGGCCCAAGGTGGAATCAAATCAGGAGAATAGGACATGTCCAAACTTAGATGTTTCCCATTTTATTATTTATTCTTATTTTTCTGTCTCTTCTGTGATTTTGTTATCCATAACATTTTAAGCTTTACACTCCTTCTTCTTGTTCTTTGTCTGAGTGTTGGGAGTCAAACGGCAACCATCTCACCGTGACACCTCTTGTCTTTTTCATTTTAATAGCTTGATGGGCCTTAAGTGAATGATTTAATCTTTTTTTCTTACTAGCCTTGAGGGAGCTCTTAACATATCTTTTACAGGGAATAACTTCCTTAGCTTGCACTTTTACATTGAGCTCGAGGAACAAATCAAGCAAAGTGCTATGAATTCTGCCTGACTGGAATTTTAATCCATGTCTGTTGTGGAACTGCAGTGGGTCCATCCATTCCTCCACTTGGCATTATGAGTGCTTTAAGTGTAGGTCTCTCTCTCTTTCTCTCTCTCTCTTTCTCGCTGTGTGTGTGTGTGTATGTGTGTGTGTGTGTTTGTATGAATTATGCTTTTAGAGCCACGCTGTTTCCTCTTCATAAAGTTGTGTGTGTGTTTTAGGCCAAATATTAGAATGAGTGACTTGTGTGTTCTTGTGTTATTGTGACTGTGTAGGTTCCACGAGTGTGTGTGCGTGTGTGTGTGTGTGTGTGTGTGTATGTGATAAATTAGGTAGGATGTCATGGCGTGAAGTGGTGTGTGTATGTGTGTCTTGCATATCGTTATGCCTCTCATAAACGCCTCATCTGTATAAGTGATTGTAGCCATTTGCATTATTTCTAAATGTGAACACAACTGAATAATACAACTAATTTTTTATTTTTATTATTTGTTTTAATATAATGCCTTAATCAGATCAAGTGATCTGCAGTATAATTATCCTGATTGCTTATCTGTATATTTTTTGGGATAATGTCAGATGTTAGAAGCTCATTGGCTCTCACGAAAGAACATGTTTTTATTCTTACTTTGCACAGTAGAACAGCAGCCTGCATAAAGAGTCAGCTGTTGGACGTAGAGATTTCTTTCCAAACTTTATTGGCAAACCATTATGTGGATGTCATAGAAAAAATATTTACTGTGGTATTATATTTTAACATTAAGGCATTGTGATAAGTCAAACCAGGTTTTTTCTCCGGTGAAGTAAGACGGACTCTCCGCTCATCACTCGTACAACCAAAGAACATTTTAACAATGAGATGATTTTGGTGAATATGAAAAACTCTGAAATTGTGGTTCTTACGTGAGGCCCAATGTCTTTCATTTAATTTCCATGTTAAATAGAAGAAAACAACAACATGGAAACATTTCAATCGATGTCTCACTATCCACATGTTTTGTCTCTCTGTCAGGCGCAAGTACAAGAAGACGTCCCAGAGGTAAGACTTGCTGCTGGGACACTGGATCTCCTCCTCCTCCTCCTCCTCCTCCTCCTCCTCCTCCTCCTCCTCCTCATACCTCCCTCCTTTCCGTCCCATCTCTTCATCCTCCTCCTGTACACTCCCCTAATTTCTGGATTTTCTCCCACTCTCCTCATCCCTGGACCTCATCCTGAACTTACTCCATTTATTTTTCTTTCCCCTTTATTCATTGTTTCTTGTCTTGCAAAGCACTTTGCAACTCTGTTATGAAAGTGCAATTTGAATGACAGATATTATTATTGCTATTATTATTATTATTACCGTTATTCTCCCCTCTTTTCACCAACCTTCTTTTATGAGGGTCACAGATCTCAGCTGCACTATTCAAACACACTTTGTCACACATGTATGCCCAAATAAATACTCTTGCTTTCTGTTGCTCTTTACTCTCTTGTGTGGATTCAAGTGTCAACTCATATCTCGCGCATAATGAATAGAGATTATGGGGACGCAGTTGTTTGAGAACCATAAACAACTCACAGCATGCTGAAGGTTGACAAAGAACTCGAGTGCCGTGCACGTTATCTTCTTTATTATGAAACTCTCATTTGTTTAGTTCTGTTGGAGACGCTCAGGGGAAATCAGGCCTTCCATTATCTGAGACTTGCATGCATTAATTTACAAGCACGAAAGCAAGGATTCATTAATGCCACTGGATGCGTGGGTTATGCAGATTTAAGTGTCATTTGTTAAAGATGTTTCTGTATTGATCTGAAACATGCTTTTAGTGTCCCATTATTCATCTGATGCAAATTACATATTGTATAGCTTTAGAGGACTCAAGAGACCTCGTCAATGTGTAAAATGTTTAAATCACAACTATAAAAATGACAAAGATATTTTTGTATTATAATATTTAGTTTACGATCTGATTTAGAAATTAAACTAGTCAGATACTTTAGTGGTAAGTGGTTGAATCTCACAGCTGTATATGTATTGTCTGCATGTCTGTGTATTCATACTTACTGGATGTCCAAAACACCTTCTCTACCCTCACTGCCTCTGTCTCAAGAAAGGATGCACAGATCCAACCTGCCAGTCCCGATACTGACTCTGATACTTTTGGGCTTTTGTTATCAGCCGAGACCAACGTATAATTTATAAGCTGTGTCTCACTGTGTGGAAGTGACTGGGATCCTTCTAAAATATGTAAGGCAATGACTGGCTTGACTTAAGTATAGCTTTCCTCACTTTGTAAAGGAAAATCACACACACACACACACACACACACACACACACACACACAAGAACAGAAACATCCAGTGTTCTCAACCAAAGGCAGTGGCCAAATCCCCAGAAGGTGCAAATCGTTAAAATCAGGTCACAAACATATTGACTAAGTCATTCCCTAAAACAGCTGGGCACTGCAGTTTTTAACAAACATTAGTCAAACAGGAGTGGATTTGTCGTGGACTATTTTCAGACGTGCATTGATACCATTCGGTGCTCTAGTGCCTATTTACAGCAGCAGGACCGTGTATGTTGGATTGACTCTAAACACTGGCCATGTTCATTGTAATGAAGGAACCTGTCACATGTCACAACAGTGTGGCTCATTGATGATTTTGGACAACAATGGAGCTCTACAGCACAGAGGAATACACTCTTTCACTCCACAAGCACTCGATAGTAGGATTAATACGTTGTTGATTTCTGGCTTAGTCATGGTGTTTTTTATCACCAGCATTATCCTTTCAATTTGCAACAACATCATATGTTCTCAGTTTTGATTTAAATATCCTCCAAATATTTATCTTTATCATTTTCATACTAATACTTTGACCTCACTCTAAAGACGGTCTATTATTGCATACATTACAATCCACCCCTCACTTTGTGTTAACTCAGAAAATAAGAAATTGTAACTGCTCAACGAATGAAGCTGAGAACCAAAATAGGTTGCTCCAACACTGTTTCATGGCATTTTCCTGTGAGCTGTGGGATTGCCGCACAGTAATTGAATGAAACTCTTCTCATGCTACTTATTGGCACAGTGTGTGGTCGTTTGGAGTGGTATAAAGCTAGCGGTTGGAAACCCTCATTCTCGCTCTCTCTGCCTCGCTCGCTCACTCTGATGGGTGGGTGAGTTCCTGTGTGGAGGAGCCGGGTGATTGACAGCTCCATATGTGTCTGTGTAATTACGGCCGGGCTAATTGGCAGAGAGGAACACTGGGACATTGTCATTACTGACACACCAGTACAACCCCTAACACATGCAGATGGAGGGAGAGATAGCCCACTTCAATATCGGGAAGGATGGAGGGATGGCGGAGACGAGCGTTTGTGTGCAAAGAGAGTTAAGAGAGATGGAGGAAAGGCTGTGAAGAGAGGAAACCTTTCTGTTTACGCCTTTTTGATCCTGTGTTTTATGTGGGTTTGGAAACACTTTGCCCCGTTACTATTTTGGTCACATGGTCACCATTGTGCTCTTTCAACAATTTACGGTTTGCTCAGCCCCGCCCCCCTTTGGTTACTGTTGCTATGCGCTGTCAAACTTTCCATTCCCGCGCGGCACGTATGCGGTTCACAGTGGTAATGGTGGCGGATTTACTCGCGCGCTAACATAACCCTGTATGCATCCATAATTGATATATTTACACATGCAAGTAAGAAGAACCGGTGAAATGTGTCTTCTATTATTAGTTTTATGAAGTATGTTTCAGAATAATCTTTAAGTATGTCTTTGTTAAGCGTGGTTATGATCGAGTATGTAGGGAGCTGTGATTGGACAATCATCCTGGGGATGGGTTTGGTGAACGGTCGATTCATAATGTGTCACTTCTTTCACAAATCTATGTTTAATCTCATGCTGAATGTGCCAGAGAGTAATTTGATTCAATCCACTTGCCAAATCAGAAAAAGCCTACCCCCTTTTTCTTACAAGGTTTACAGAAAAGGCATTGATCACCCAAGCAGCACCACTTACACCGATTGTTCATCAACAAAGCAACAAGTTGATGGTTTGTGTGTCTCTTTGTCTTCCCTGACAGGAGCCTGAATGCAGCACTGAATGAAATAGGCTTTTACTCAAGTCTAAATATGCTACAGTGGCCCCTCCTTATAGCCCAGCTTTCAAAGGCTTTAAGTGTTTTGCCATCTTATCCAGGCAAGCCTCCAGCCTTAAATGGCCTTATGTTAGCCTGCCCAGTTGCCAACTCTGTTGAGAGTGTGTGTGTGTGTGTTTATGTGAGAGTTTGTGTGTCTCCTGCATACTCCAAAGGCTGCCTTGTGTGTTCAAAGTGCAGGGCTACAGTACATGTTTCCAGTGGCAGTAATGACTCAGGTATCCATCCCTCGTCTCTTCCTCACTGTGCTCCAGCTTCAGACACTCATAGGTGAATTCATTAAAAGATTGCACGGCTTTGGCGGCCGATACACCTGCACAAACAGCACATTTGGGGAATGCTCTGCACCTGTCCGTCAGGACCTTGGTTTGAAAATTACATTTTACTTTTTCTCCCTAACATCATTCCGGCTACTGTGTCCTTGGCGCCAAAGCACATTTTATTCTTGGCCACATGGATAGTTGCAATAAGAGGGCAACATTATGGGTGTGTTTGCGTTGTAATATCTGCAGTGTCATTTGGAAATCGGACCTTGAGGCGGGGTAGATGTTTCATGTGACGCTCAATTCATAGTGCTATCTTCTGCCGTAATTCAATCATTGAGAATTTGCCCGTCAATATGTGTTTGTGCAGGACAGATGTTTTGAGATTCAGGGGCAGTGTCTTTGTTTGTACTTGGATATGTCCACTTTTCATTTCTGCAATGTGCAGTGTTTTGGTGCTTGTTTTTATTCCATAGCTGTGTTTCAGTCTTTTATGGGCCATACGTAAATAAAAAAATGCACTTGCATGAAATTAAGTTGAATCACAGGTTATTCTCAAGTTTATCGCTCAACTCACTTTCATTGGCATGTTTGTATATATGTATATATATGTGAAACAATAGAAGAATACAATCCTGGCTATGGGTCTGTAAAATGTAACAATTATATTATACAGAATGTCAACTAATATTTAATAATCAAAAAAGGAATTGGCAGATATAAAGTAAAATTACTGCAATGGTACTAAATGTATCGGTAGCTCTTGGTCCTCATAGATAAGTATAACAGTTGCATAGAAATTACCACAAAGGGAACAGTGAATGAAGACATTAATACATTGACAAAAGAAAGAAAGAGAGGCCAAAATTGAAGAGCAAATCTTCTAGGCACTGGCTGCCTTTCAAGAACAGCCCATTAGATGCTATTACCCGAGTCTCGCTGTCTCTCTTTGCTGAGGTTGGAGGCCATTGGTCACCACCGCTATGGAGCTATTTATTGGAGATGATTCATTTGGGGGCAATATTCAACGGTGCAATACTGTTATTGGTTTGGCTTTGGGATTAGCTGGCTATGAAACAAATAGGACCGCATGCATCTCATGAACCAAACAAATAATTGGCTCTTGAGCAATAGGGATAGGGCCAGGGATTACAATAAAGATGATGCTGAGCTCAGATAATGACTGAAAACATAATGATGCTGCACACTGTTTATCAATTTACTCTACTACTGTCTATACAGGAGAACTATTTTAATGCGTACTTCGTGCTTATTTGCACTCAAACTGTCATTAATAATTTATTCATTCATTAAATTCCAAGACCAAATTTTGGTCCTGGCGTTTACAAATATCACCACTTTAATTTGAACAGTGTATAGATTATAAGGCATTATTACAGGGCAGACCTGAGCCAGCCCTATAAGCGAGTCATGAGTTGCCACCTTAAGGGCCCGATACATCTCCTGTACGTCTGAGGAGCCAGATGGAGCTCCAGTAGCTTGGCCAGGAGAGCTTTGTAATATAAGACAGAGGTGGTTGTTCCTGATATCAGTCTGTGGGTGACAGCAGCTCCGACTTTAATTTCAGCCATTAATAACGTGCTGTTTCTCCTGTAATTGTTTTGTAGTGCCGTTGGTGAGTTATGGCTGGTTTTTGGCTCTTTTTATATTTTGATGTGGTCATTTTGTGTGTATTTCAGCCCAATGCTGACTGCCATAATAAGTGGAGAATGTTGTGATTTTGTCTTTCATTTTCTTGCGGTGGTTTAAAGCGTGGATACACCACTGATTATGCCTCTCTTGCTGTTTCTTTTCTCCCTCCGATCTCTCTTCCCCTCCTTCCTCCCTTCACCCCATCTCCTCCTCTACTACCTGATGATTAGAGGGGTAATTGCCCAGCTCAAACGAATCTCCACGCTTTGGCTAATTACATTCCTCTCAACCGATCTTTTTGTTTTCTTTTTGTTTTTCACTTTTCCTTCCCCTTTGCTGCACATCAGGTGCTCCGTTCTTTTCTGAGGTAACCGTCTCATTTCACACTCTTCACCGTTCTCTAAAACCCCACAGGTGCCGAACGACACCCTTCAGTTTGTGCATCGGTACATATGCACATACTAAAAACATAGAAGACACACATTCTCTGACATGCAATACCTGCACACATGCAACTCGTGCAACATGTGCAGGTATGGACAAGCAGCTGCTTGTATATACTGAACAGTGATGGATTTGTCATTCAGACCAAGCAATACCTTGCAAGAGCTGCACACAATGGGGCAAATCACTTTGAAATGTGTTTTTTTTACTCGCTGGACATCAAAAAAAGCGTATATGTCAAAGTGGTGCATTTTCGTTCTGCAGCAAAGGGCTTCTACACTGATTTCTCTCTCTCTCTTTGCCTACCTCAGAAGGACATTATTGAGCTAAGTGTATTGCGAGTCTGAAGATTGATTACAAAGGCCTAAATGATAGGCTTTTATCCTATAGTTGAGCTATACGCTGGAGATGAGAACGGGGACGTCACAGGCTTTCTTGGTGCCAGCCCAGCCCACGAGCCTTCCCCTTCCTGCGCCTGCAGCAGATAATATTGCAGATTTATGGTGCAGATTTTCTCTTTAATCTGGACTCCATCCCACCTCTACCCTGTACCCTGCTGGATGTTTGTCCTCAGGGTATTACCCCAAGTAGATGTAGAGATAGGGCAGACATGTGTGACTTTCTCAGTGCCTGTTTGAGCAGAGAGAGAAAATATTTGGTCACACTGTGTGAGTGATTGCGAAAAAATAGGCTGTGCGCATCCTGTAGTGTTTTGTATACTGAATGAGTGTACTCATGTGTGATGCCCGACAGCAATCTGTGTGTTTGCGTGTGTGTGTGTGTGTGTGAGTGCTGCATGTGCGTTTCTTTCCATTCAGCTATCTATCATCTCACCTCATTCATCTCCAGCTAACCCAGTCATTTTGGTCCTAGTGGGAGTCGTAGACCTTACGTATAATGTATTCAAATGCCTTCTGTGGCCCACAGCCTCTGTCCTGTCCAATGTGAAAGACCACGCCGGCCAAATGTTTTTTTTTTGCTAAAGCAGGAGATGGATAAAGCCAGAAAGAATGCATGGATGGATCTAAGCAATGTTTATGTTTACTGAGCCTTCCAGTGCCATGAAAGCCAATTTGAGTGCCAGAAAGGAATGAGCTCTGGGTGATCTTGCATGACCAGAACCGGGAAAAAATAAGATAAAAATGATGTTGTGGTGATAGTCTTGATTTTGTTCAGAGGCTGTGAATGAATTGCTGTAGTCGGTACAAACAGCAGGAGTCTGACACCAGAAGAGATCAGGTGATCGCATCCTAATAAGTCCAGTTTGTGGTTTTCGTTGCATGTTAACAAACACATTGTGTCTCACGTCACTGCAGACTTTTCTCTGTATTAAACCATTAAGTGCTGCCGGCCTCATAACATAACAAATAAATAAAACAAAAGCTCAGATATTTGGGCAATAAGCCACCACAACAGTTTTTTAACAGCTGAATACTACTAATTTACTATTACATCAATATATCCTAGGAATAGATAACAATTCCTTTAATTGTTTAAACTACACATTACAATAATAATAGTTCAGTAACAACTGCACAATTATCTCTCTTTAAACGCCAACTAAACTAAATAGATTGGAACAAATGTCGACCTGTACTCCTGCTCCTCTCAACAGAGATGAGAATGGAGCGGCGTGGCTCACTCATAAGCT
Source organism: Cottus gobio (assembly GCA_023566465.1). NCBI lineage: Eukaryota > Metazoa > Chordata > Actinopteri > Perciformes > Cottidae > Cottus > Cottus gobio. The sequence goes on along the minus strand of CM042230.1, from coordinate 6,713,641 downwards.
ACTTCCAGAGAATTATCTCCTGAATCTGCAGCGCCGCTCGGCTTTGCGCAGCTTCATGACAAGTTCCGGCTCACCATCTCATAATTGTTCTGTTAAACATGCATTCAGACACTGTTGGACAGTAGCCATGCAGATAATGGCTTGATTAGCGATGTGGTGCTTTGCAGCTTGCTGCTGCAGAGCCGTTATGTAAACAGCGGACAGTGAATGATTTGGCATCGTAACGTGAAGCGTGCTCTTTGTCACTTGGTAGAAAGCTCTTTTGTCAAATATGGAAAGATTGATAAACACTTCAGCCGCCTGTTTGTTTGTGTGCGTGAGAGAGCGCGACAAGTTTGCAAATATCCTCATGTGCTTTTCTGAGTTTGTGATTATTGAAACGTTGTATGAAAGTGTGACCATGTGAATAAACCTGCTTTTTTCCCCCCTTTGATGTTAATTTCGGAGGAATGCTGTGAATCACAGCGGTGACGCAGTTAGGTGTCTGTTTTCTGTCACCGCTTTTTAAACGCTCCTTTGGACAGGCTGGACTAAACATCCTTTCCCGAAAATAAACGGTTCAATTCACGGGGACTTCACACTGTTTGCCTCACACGTTTCCTCAAACATGGTCAATATCCCGACACGTATACGGTATAACAGGCACATGCTAACACAGTCAGGTTTAGAGAGGTTTAAATTATTCTCTTGACTCATTGAAGAAAAAAGCAGGCACTACAGCACCATGCACTACCAGATGATATGGAGATTATTCCATCGGCAGGATAAACGCTGAAGAAATGATTCATAACACAGTGTAGTTCTGAGCAGATGTTAAAACATTTTAAAAGTTTTGAGCTTGAAGGTTAATGATTGACTTTGGAAATATTAGTCAGCCACATTTTGTATCTTTGAAAACAAAAACAAATTATTTTTATTCAGTTTTTTTGTAGTAAAATAAAAAAATCCAATCATAATATATCTGCCGATATCTTTTAACGTAAACGCGTAACACAACCAAACAATCTCATGAACTGCTTATGGAAATACACACCATGGAGCCAATATACACTCCTATGTACTATTGTTTATTTTTTTTGTTTTAAAGCCTCAACCGGAAACTTCCTCTTCCAGTCTGAAAAAACATCATCTCTTTGTCACCAATGAGAGAACTGGCATAACAACATCTGTATCAGCACACATTATGTAATAATAGAGAATAATTTAACATCACCCGGAGTGGCTGTTCCTTCAGCTCTCTCTACCTACATATTTATAGCCCACAGCTGAACAAAGGCAAGAAAGTGCTTTACTCAAGGCACTACATATATTGTAGCTACACTGCGCTGTGTTTTCTGAAGGACAATATAGTGATGGATATCTCTCTGCAGCATTATTGAATAATGGTGAACTCTAAAGAGAATTCACAGCGCTTGCTCTTATGAACAGCTGATTGCAGTGGTGGAACAAAACTAATTGCATTTACTTAAGTTACAGCACTAAAGTACAGCTGTGTGAATCTTCACTGTCCGCATAATCCAATTTGGTTATGATTCTTCTTGTGAGGATCCGCAAGGCACCACCGCCAGGGGGTGCCAAAGCAACCCTGGGTGCGGCCAGGATGTGTGTTGTGCAGGTAGAGGAGGGGCAGTTGTGAGGAGAGCGCTCCGCAGCTGCAGCGCATGACGGCGACACAGCTGCAACTCATCCCGGCTCATCAGCGGCAGGATAAAGCCAGCTTCCTCCCGGACTCCCGTGTCGGGTTATTACGGAAAGTGCCCCTGTCCTGAGGGTTTCTCGCCTGGAGCTACGCCTGGAGCTACGCCTGGAGCTACGCCTGGAGCTACGCCTGGAGCTACGCCGCACTACGAGAGCTTCAGCGAGCCGAGCTGCGGGGTCGTCAGCAAGCCGAGCTACGTGGTCATCAGCGAGCCGCGCTACGAGGTCATCAGCGAAGCTACACGTCACGAGTCAGCCACGAGAGCCGCCAGGACAAGCGGCTGAGTACATTCTTTGTTTTTTCCCTTTTTGCCTGGCTGTGACAGTTAATAAACCTTTTTGTTGTTTCTCACCAACTCCTGTTTCGCCCGCGTCTGCTTTTGGGTCCCGAGCCACACCGAACCCTGACAGAATAACCCGACCAAAAGCAAGGACCCAGCAAACCCGGACGCTGTTGAACAGTCACAGACCAAGTTTTTGTTTCTTTTTTTTTGTGTGTATTCCCCGGGCACATGTTGAGCTCCAGCCCGGTCAGGCAGTATTTGGCGGAGCTCCACGCTCTTGGCTGGTGGTCCTATAACCCAGCTGAGGACTCGGATGAGGACCCCCGGTACTATGACCCTAGGAGTGAGTTGTGGAAGGGGCCCCCGTTGGCATTTGGGGGCCCTCGTAGCCTCCAGCGGGCTAGGGGTTTTGGCCCGGAGGCCAGAGCTTCGGGCCCGCGACGCCGGAGGAAGGGTCGCGCATCCCGGTCTGCGGCTGCAGGGAAGCCGGTCACGCTCGCTCCCTGTGATTCACCGACAGCCTGGACACCCCACGATGATCTGCTGGCCCCTGCCCCGGATCCGGCACCTACGCCACGGCCAGTCCCGGACCCTGTGACGGCGCCGTCGCCAGCCCTCGTCCCGGTGTCGGCGCCCCGGCCGACTCCAGCTCCCCGGGTCTTGTCGGCGCCCCAGCCGACTCCAGCTCCACGTGTCCTGTCGGCGCCAGGGCCGACTCCAGCTCCACGTGTCCTGTCGGCGCCAGGGCCGACTCCAGCTCCACGTGTCCTGTCGGCGCCAGGGCCGACTCCTGCTCCACGTGTCCTGTCGGCGCCAGGGCCGACTCCTGCTCCACGTGTCCTGTCGGCTCCCCGGCCGACTCCTGCTCCACGTGTCCTGTCGGCTCCCCGGCCGACTCCTGCTCCACGTGTCCTGTCGGCTCCCCGGCCGACTCCTGCTCCACGTGTCCTGTCGGCTCCCCGGCCGACTCCTGCTCCACGTGTCCTGTCGGCGTCCCGGCCGACTCCGGCTCCCAGAGTTTATGCCACCGTGCCTTTGCTAGTCCCGGTCCCAGTTCCGGTGCCGCTGCCAGCCCCGAGCCCAGTTTCTGCCACCGTGTCGTGTTCAGCCCCGGTCTCGTGTCCCGCCACGGTGCTAGTCCCGGTCCCAGCTTCACCAACAGTCCCATCGGCGGTCCGGCCGACACCTATCTCGTCGGTGGTCCGGCCGACAACTGTCCCTCGAACCCCATCGGCGGTCCGGCCGACACCTGTCTCGTCGGTGGCCCGGCCGATCCTAGTCCCAAGAGTTTCGTCGGCGGTCCGGCCGACACCTGTCTCGTCGGTGGTCCGGCCGCCACTTGTTCCCCGAACCCCATCGGCGGTCCGGCCGACACCTGTCTCGTCGGTGGCCCGGCCGATCCTAGTCCCGAGAGTCTCATCGGCGGTCCGGCCGACACCTGTCTCGGCGGTGGTCCGGCCGACCCTTGTTCCCCGAACCCCATCGGCGGTCCGGCCGACACCTGTCTCGTCGGTGGCCCGGCCGATCCTAGTCCCGAGAGTCTCATCGGCGGTCCGGCCGACACCTGTCTCGTCGGTGGTCCGGCCGACCCTTGTTCCCCGAACCTCATCGGCGGTCCGGCCGACACCCGTCTCGTCGGTGGCCCGGCCGATCCTAGTCCCAAGAGTCTCATCGGCGGTCCGGCCGACACCGGTCTCGTCGGTGGTCCGGCCGACCCTTGTTCCCCGAGTCCCGTCAGCGGTCCGGCCGACACCTGTCTCGTCGGTGGTCCGGCCGACCCTTGTTCCCCGAGTCCCGTCAGCGGTCCGGCCGACACCTGTCTCGTCGGTGGTCCGGTCGACCCTTGTTCCCCGAGTCCCGGCGGTGGTCCGGCCGACACCTGTCTCGTCGGTGGTCCGACCGCCACCTGTTCCCCAAGCCCTGCCGGCAGTCCGGCCCGGCTTGTATCCTGGGATTCTTGTCGGCGGTCCGGCCGACACATGTCCCTCGAGTTCCGTCGGCGGTCCGGCCGACACATGTCCCGTCGGCGGTCCGGCCGACACATGTCCCTCGAGTCCCGTCGAGGTTCGGGCAATATCCGGTCCTCCGGGTCCGGTCCCGTCCCCAGTCCCGTCCGGTCCAGTCCCGTCCCCAGTCCCGTCCGGTCCAGTCCCGTCCCCAGTCCCGTCCGGTTGAGTCCCGTCCCAAGTTCCGTCCGGTTGAGTCCCGTCCCAAGTTCCGTCCGGTTGAGTCCCGTCCCAAGTTCCGTCCGGTTGAGTCCCGTCCCAAGTTCCGTCCGGTTGAGTCCCGTCCCAAGTTCCGTCCGGTTGAGTCCCGTCCCAAGTTCCGTCCGGTTGAGTCCCGTCCCAAGTTCCGTCCGGTTAAGTCTCGTCCCAAGTTCTGTCCCGTCAGGCCCCGTCGCGAGTCTAGGGTTGGTTGGTCCCGTCCGCCGGCACGTCCTCCTGAGTCTCCGCCTGGTGGCCGTCCTCCGGCCCGTCCTCCTGAGTCTCCGCCTGGTGGCCGTCCTCCGGCCCGTCCTCCTGAGTCTCCGCCTGGGGGCCGTCCTCCGGCCCGGCCTCCCGAGTCTCCGCCTGGGGTCCGTTCCCCTGAGCTCGGTGGTCCAGTGACTTTTTTCCTGTGTTCCAGGTCTCTCTCCGCGAGCCGGTGGTCGTCAGGAGTGTTGTGGCCCTCCTACCGGACCCCCATCCACCCACCCTGGTCCGGTGGTGCCATGGACGCCTGGAGGCGTCCGTTAAGGGGGGGGTACTGTGAGGATCCGCAAGGCACCACCGCCAGGGGGTGCCAAAGCAACCCTGGGTGCGGCCAGGATGTGTGTTGTGCAGGTAGAGGAGGGGCAGTTGTGAGGAGAGCGCTCCGCAGCTGCAGCGCATGACGGCGACACAGCTGCAACTCATCCCGGCTCATCAGCGGCAGGATAAAGCCAGCTTCCTCCCGGACTCCCGTGTCGGGTTATTACGGAAAGTGCCCCTGTCCTGAGGGTTTCTCGCCTGGAGCTACGCCTGGAGCTACGCCTGGAGCTACGCCTGGAGCTACGCCTGGAGCTACGCCTGGAGCTACGCCGCACTACGAGAGCTTCAGCGAGCCGAGCTGCGGGGTCGTCAGCAAGCCGAGCTACGTGGTCATCAGCGAGCCGCGCTACGAGGTCATCAGCGAAGCTACACGTCACGAGTCAGCCACGAGAGCCGCCAGGACAAGCGGCTGAGTACATTCTTTGTTTTTTCCCTTTTTGCCTGGCTGTGACAGTTAATAAACCTTTTTGTTGTTTCTCACCAACTCCTGTTTCGCCCGCGTCTGCTTTTGGGTCCCGAGCCACACCGAACCCTGACACTTCTATTCTAATGCAAATTCTCGATGCATCTCATTGTATTGTATATATACTGCACATGGCTACCTTTTCATTAATACAAGCAGTCAGATAAATCTAAACTGATTAAGGTTTCTGCAGCTTGACTTGATAGCGAGAGTAACAAGTTTACTGCAGAGTGCCGTCTCACTACTTCTTCCTCCACTGGTTGATTGACAGGTGCAGATGAGAACAAAGTCATTTAAAAAGAAAGTAGTCCCACTACCACTCACTGGCAACACCAATACGTTTATTTAAAGTCGTGGCGCTTTATTCAAAGATGCATCTTTAAATACACTTATGAGTGCTGACAGTTTTACTTCTGGCATCTCAATGGAAGCCGGTGCTGTTTATCCTTCTTTTTAGCACCACTCGCAGTTCGTTCCCAGATCAAAAGACATTTCTGAGCATTAAAGTTAGTATTTGAGGGTGGATTTGCGTCGCCCTTTTTGCTCCAACAAAGCAATTCAATTGTGAAAGTAAGAATGATGGACTGACAACTTAACTCCCAGTCTGCTCGAGGCTTCGAGACACGACTGTCGCTGTAAGTGAAGAAAAATGTGTTGAATTAGGGAAAATGGAAAATGAAGTGATGAATGTTTTAAAAATAAATATATCATTAAAAAAAAAGGAAAAGTTGGAGTTGACAATATAAATCAGTGAAATAATGAATGGGTGAGGAAAATACGTTAATTATTTATTTCTACAACCTATTTAAATTATTGAAATACTCCATGAATTATGTATGTTTTAATTTATACTCTCCTAGTTTATCGGCTCGGAAAGAGAGGGTTGAAAGTTTATTGAAAAACTGTATGTTCTACCTAAGTTACATTTCCCCCGTTCTCTGCTAGGCTGGCCATTGTGTTCATTTAAGCTCATAATAGGATTGTATTGACTGTGTACAAATACCCAAGGACACAAACTCTTAACTCAAGAGTTTTCTGTACGAAAGCTCAGCATAAATATTGATATAATTCATACGTTACCAGGGACAGTTTCGGGTGTTGAAATGCTCATATGTGAGGCACTCCAACTGGACGGAATAATTATTCACTGGGGACAAACACTGCGGTTGCAAGGTCTTCTGGGTTGTGTGGTGTGGCCCATCGCCAAATAAAGTGCACTCTGATGTCTTTGTTTTTTCCAGGGGTTGAAGGACAGAGCAGCGATGACCTCTCTCACCACAGTGCACCTCTTTTCAGCTCGTATTGATCCATCTGTGTGTGTGTGTGTGTGTGTGTGGGAGACAAGGACAGAGATAGCTGTGATATCATGTCCCCTCCTTATCTCTCTACATCTTTCTCTTTGTGTTTTGGAATGAACCAGAATGATTTCATGAACATATCTAATTCAGTTTAAGAGGATAGGGCCCTGTGTTTGGGACACAGCTTTTGTTTTCGACACCTGATCTCATCAACAAAGTGACACGGAGGCAGACGTACTTACTCAGCGGTTATTACTGCCCTAATAACCGCTGATAGACTCTGAGCATTTTACATCTGTTGTTATGTTCTGGCTGGGAGTCAAACAGAGAATCTATTTGAAAGCGCTGTTTATTCTCTACCTCCCTGATATGTGTGTGTCCATCCACAAGTCACCTATGCTATTTATTTTTTGCTTCAGGGATGTGATCACCTTTACATTAAGTACAGTATAAGGTTACGCCATCTGCAACCCCCCTCTGTATCTATCAATGACCTTCACATCTGAACTGCTCAGGCCTTCTGGTTCTTTATCACTGAGATAACACCCATATGTAAATAACCCATGAAAGACCAGTGAAAGTCGATTGTCACGCTCCGTAATCGCTCCACAATTTCCCCAGTTGGACCGTCCCTGGGGTCCCACTAAATGTTAAACCTTCTTGAATTGTCTTGCAGCTCATATATTCCTCTGCTGTGGTGGTTGTTGTTGTTGCTATTTGTACATCTGGTTAGAGCTGGAATACATTTCCTATAATACATGTCCAAATAACAGTACACTTGACAAGCTTTCCTTTAATTACATATTCACCCTATTTTCATTCTGCCCATTTCAGACTGACCAAATTACATGCACATAATTATAGTGTGTGGGGTTCATTGAAAACACCAAATGTGTCAAGAACACCTGTTGCCAGGTGTAATATTTTGGTTTTATAAGGTTGTTTTATCCTGTTGTCGTTAGTATATAGGGGAAATGTCATCAACTGTTCTTATGGTGAAGAAGTCAGACTGGTGTGACTGAAGTTGCATCCAGGATTTAAAAACTACGATTCATATAATTTGTTCATATGTGTTTGTGTTGTCTAGAGATCGTTGTTATATAGCCAACTGTAATTAATCTGTTATTGCTGTAACTAACCTTCTTCTGGCTTGGAGTTGGGTCAAGCCTTTTTTGCATGTAGCATGGGACGGATGATTGCAATCAGATTTGTGATCATGGCCAATGGAGACATATATGTATAATATATATGTATTTTAGGAGTCTTAATATAATTTGTATTCTGCGAGCGAGAGAAGTGAAAGCTGAGGAGAGTAATGGGGGAGGAAGAGCGGAAAAAGTGAGAGCAATACTGAAGAATATTTTTCTTGTTCCGATGTCTTTCATTATAAAATGCAGTAATAATTTCTTAGTGTGAAAGCTAGAAAAGAAAGATACACAGCATGTATTAATAACAGAAAAAAGCCTTCCTAACTGGCAGACTCAGCCTCACCTGAATTGTGTGTTTGTGTGTGCGCTGTCTAGGAAGTAGTTGTTACGATTGCCCTGGAGGTTTTTGAGTCCCTCTGCCAAGCCAACACAACTCAGTAGAAACTCTGAAATGATCTTCCCACAACGAGACCCTCGCACAACCACAATGCCGACCACATAGACAAAAAGGCTCCTCCGAAACAGGCCAATGACTTCCACCACAATGCTGGTCCTTTCAGAGCATGCTCTGATAAGCGAGGAGACGTACCACAATATAGTCAAATATCTGTTTACGGTGGACACAAACAAAGTATTTTTGGTCGAGATAAATACGTTAGCCCAGGAGTTTGGACATGAACATTCAAAGTCTGGGAGACGGAGGAGACGCCACCTCGGGCCCCAGACAGCCTTAAAAAAGAGCAAGTCTTGAGCTGCAGTGATTTGGCCCGTAAGTGTGAGATTTCGGCGGAGATTACTTTCCCAGGTGAAATTATATATCACCCTGGAGAGCAGCACAGGAGAAAGGGTTTCCCCAAGTCTCTCAAATTCTGAGAGGTGATGGAGACCTTGCATATGGAAAATTGCTGAAATACTTTGTGATGATCTGCTCAAGGAAGAGCCCAGCAAGGAGGTGTCAGCCCAGAACAAGATGACCTTGTAGAGCAATGCAGCAATGAATGGTTCCTGAGGGATGAGGCCACAAATCTCAAATTTGGGGAGTCAGAGGAGAAGAGGAGGATGATGCAGAGGTCCTCTGTCAACGGAACAATCGGTCAGCAGATCGAAGACATGAGCAACGGCAAGGTGGTTGGATGAAATGTGTCACAGGAGGATCAGGGAAAAAGAAGGAAAAGCAACAGGGAGTCCAATATTAACAGTGAACGTCCGATACCATCAGGGAGAGGAAACTGGGTTGAAATAAAATGACCCGGTAGCAAATGTGGTAGTGAGGAATGTAATCAAATTGGGATTGCAGATGTTGAGGTAGCGGGTTTCTAAAGGCCTGTAGAGACCCAGGAAAGGGGGTCCACCCTTTTGCAGTATTTCCAAAGGTATCTTCTATTTTCTTTCAAGACATTTGGGGGGGATTACCTTCCCTGCTTTCGGGAGTCGTCTCTGTCACACTACATCGAGTGCAATCAGTATTCCTTCTCATTCATTACCATAATTCTCATCTTTTGTTAAAAACAGCAAATTTGAACAATATATTTCAACAAAACATTACTCATTTCAACTTTCATTAATCGTTGACTCCATTTCCACATGCAAACTTTTGAATAATGCCACTACCACTCGCTACTGAAACAGACCTTTTGCGAAATAGAGTCTAATTTAATTTCCTCTAATCTGCGATCAGCTGAGGAAATGACTGTGACATGCACAAATACTTATCAATAAACGTCCTCTCTTCCGTGTCGTCTGCTAGCACTGTGGCCCACCCTCCTCCATCTGCCTGTGGGACGGCTTTGTTCGGTTTATGCTTTGTGCTACTTCACCTGATTTACCCCAGTCTTCAACGTCACCAATCTATTTATTTTTTAGCGAGTCATCTTCACTTTCCACAGCGTGAGATAACTTCTTTACGCATCACAGTTGCCGATCGGTTGTTATTATTCAGAGATTTGAGTTGGCTGTACTCAACATGGGCTCAGGTTGGGGAAAGATCCATGGTGTAATTGTTAGCTTAGCCGTAGCATTTGGCAATGACAACACCTGTTGCTGGCATCCACTGTGGTGCTAGCTAATCCGTGACGGAAAGATTCCTAAAAATAACATCCGATGATTAGACCAGTGTTGCAGGTGGATTGCTTTTCTGAGATCATTAAGAAATGTAATGTGTTGCGCAGCAATTAGATCTAATTGTAGAATGTGAGTATTTTGTATTTTGTGCAATTAGTTCTGGGTTCAACGAGTGCAAGTCTTCAACAACACTTTACTTAACATTGTTGGCCTCTCGGTAGCTGCCTGCAGGTTATTTTTGTGCTTTTGGCCAATGAGCAGCATTGATGGGACAACTGGGGGTTAAGTGGTTTGCTCAAGGCCAGCCTGGCTGTAGTTTGGGGTTGAGGAACCACTTCTCCACTGTGATTTGTGAAGACAATTTGCAAGGATTTGAAGCAGTGAAACATACACTTTCAAAATTGCTTTTGTAAACTCTACCATTGCCTGCAGGTTCACAGCTTTATGTGAGTGTAAGGACATACGTATTTGTAGGTGTTTGTGTGTCTTCGTGGCTATCAGATATTTAATCTCCAGCCTGTATGACTCATCTAACATGGGAATTCAAGTCTGGGTTTACCGTATTATATTGTTGTTAGTGAATTACTGGCATGTAATGACCTTGTTATGAATTAGAGACCTGGAGGACACTGAATGAACTGGCAAAACATGGCCAAACATCATTGATCAACAACATAGGAGAACCAGTTTACAAAGGGAAATATTAGAGATCACTATTTTACACAATTAAAGGTCCTATGTGGGGTTTTCATTTTACTCAACAAAGCAAATGGGCCACATTCTCATTCAGCACAAATCTGTGTTTAAACGGTGTGTACTGCCTAATCAGGGATTCATCAATATATGTCACCTTTGGCACCTTTAAATGTAGAATGATTCACTAACACACAGTGGTAAAAACATAATTTGCCGGTGCACATGTGTCGTGAATTCTGTGGTAATATTGAGTTTGCACATCTTTAAATGTGTAAATATCATAAAGTTGTGTATGCTGCAGACCTTTTCTGCAATTATCCAAAATCCAAAGTACAAGTCCCCCTTGGCATTTGCTCCAGGGAACCAGTGCAAAGCTAACTTCTGGGTTGGCCATACAAAAAAACTAAAGAAAACTGAAATATACTGTGAAATAAAAAGGTTCACGTTGTAATCCTGTTTCCCGATGTGACTTGTTCAGCCATTTGTAAAATATATGTAATCTAAAAGCATGTTGCTATCTCACAATCAATCTCTTATCGCCCTCCACTCTTAATTATAACCCACATGTTGGTGCATATATATGTAAATTGTATCCATATCTCGAGGAAATGCCAACTTAAACCTTTTTTCGTTTTTTAAATTAAATTCCAGTATGCTAGTTAAAAAATTGGGTTCATAAAACATTCAGACATAGTGTCACGCTCATGTACACGTACAATGTATCTCTGCCTTTGTCTCCTATAGACCTGCGCCGGCCATTGGATGCATATTTTTTATCTTATATAACTCATCCCTACAGACGTCATGGGCGAGAGCGGGATTTGACAGCAGCCAGGACTGTAGGTATGGTCACTGGAGAGAAATCAAGTTGCAAATTTGTATGTGAGATTAGAGATGCTGTGGTGTTTATTCGTTTTTTTTTATGTTTGGTTCTTAATTCTCTCTGAGACACTCGTAATGTATGGTGCATTCAGAGTGGACATTATCCTGACACATATGGTGCAAGGTCAAGGGTGTCTACTGTAGATAAAGCGGAAAGGAGAAGCATGCAGCATGTTCCATAACTGTGTTTTTTTTAATCATTTCCTCATGTGAATTGTTGGAATCGGAGCTGTGACCTCGGCGAGGTCGATTCCTGCAGTTGGGTTGTTTCGTGTCCGGCCGCTGATTACACACCAAGGACCGACGGACTTGAGATCCTGTGTGATAGCGTGTTGGATGTTTGGTGGAGCTGCTTCACTCAGCTGGCTTTGCTAATCAAGTATCACAGAGAGAATAACAGAAACATTATCTGGGTGCTGCAGTATATTTCCAGCTATTTATGCAAATATGAACTGCGTGTGGCTTCACAGTGGTGATTTTAGATGTCTCTCTGCTCTTCCTGCAAACTATGGTTTTAGGTTTTGGTGAAAAAAGTGAATCATGAATGTGATGTTTTGCATGTGTTTTTTCTTGATTTCACACACTTATATATAAAATGTGGTTTACTTATACATCACTGCTGATTCATTTCTAGTATATCACACGTTTGTAGGATATTTTAGATTTTGTAGGTAGCCACAAGTTTGACAGCAGACTAGAAACATGTTTAAAGTAGATAATTAATCATTATGTAATAATATATGTTAAAGCTATCATTGCACCGTGAGGCTGGCTGGACCTCCTTTAAAAGCTTTGCAAATGTTGCAAAAGTCGCAAAAAAAGGCCAAATACACTTTATCCTCAACACAACGCTGATGTTTGACAATTGTGTCTTTTTAAACTTTTTACAGTTTTTTTGCATATTTGTAGTCATTCTAAGTTTGAATCCTGTTTATTGGATGAAACTAAGCATGTCAGGCACTCCTGTGTGACTGTGATGTGAAATGAAACATTACAGATCACAGCACATTTCAAAAACCCTTTCCCTTTTCCATAATGTCTTGTTGAAACCACTTTAAAATAAAAGGGCAGACAATAGTACAGTCATTATTGAGCCCATTAATTCCCTAATTATCCGATGGTACATTCCAATGCGCTCGTATTTTTTACTGTAACTTTGTTTGGGTGTATTTGACCTCCTCTCCCTCGCTGCCCATTTCTCCTCTTCTGCTAATTAATGGCATGGTCACAGCATTAATTGGCCATGTCTGCCTTCTTTAGGTTTCATGCATGTTAGGTGATTTGTGCTTTTCACGGTGATTATATTTGTGCATATTTCACCCTGGGAAAGGGAAGAGACGCATACTTGACTTACAACAATATGATGTGTAGTCATACTTTATGCATTGCATTTATTCACCAACAAATAGCCTGAACTGCACATTCGTTGACGTTACATCGCTCACAACGCGTACCGACAGCACCAACACATTAGTGGGCTGAGCGGAGACGATGTGCTGGTGGTGGTGGCAGATTGGCAGCTGAATAAAATTATGTGGCTATTAACTGCTTTTATAGTTTGGAGAAGACCCAAACACTCATTGTCCATCTCTCTGAGTTCAGCTGCCATAACATCCCATCAATGCACCATCACAGAGACCAGAGTGTCTGTGTTTATGACAGTACTGTAAATCATACTGCAGGATTTCTAAAAACCTCGTCATGCTGTAATGCCTTACCGCTCCGACCCTAAATGTCTATTGTCTGTACAAAGTTGACCCTGTCCATTACTGAACTTTGTTTTTTTTCAATAGAAAAGGCATTTTGAGCGAAACATATTTTAAATCAACGTTAAAAAAGTTTTAATAAATGTTTCTTCCGAGTCCTAAATGGTGATACTTTTTTTCTAGACACCTTTGCTAATGAATATTTGCTCATAGCAAATAAAGTGACATATATTATATGTTTATGTTTAGCAAGTAAAGTGACATATATTATGTGTTTATGTTGTTTGAGAAAAATCATGGTCTTGGTTAAATGTTGAAAAAGTCAAAAGGGATTTGAAGCACAAGACAGGACGCATTATTCAAATTATTTAATATCAGAATGTAACTGATACCAAAATCTCTTCCTAACCTTAATTAACCCAAATTGCCCTGAGAGTTCACTTAAACCAAACCACCATTCTACAATTTGTGTGCATTTATCACTCCTTCACTCAAAAGTCTTTTGAATTGATACGCATCAGATAATAACAATTAGTAATATATTAACACAATTTCTTGGACTCAGGGTTGACTGCAAGCTAATTTCATATTTGAGTGAATCACCTGAACCATGTGTTCTAATCATAGCGTTTCATTAAAATATTCCTCATATTTTCCAAGCAGGTGTAAAATGCTCCTCCAGTTAGCAGTGTGTTGGTGTGTATTCTGTCACATGAGGACCAGATCATGCTGACACACACACACACACACACACAGGTTCACAAAGCTTGATGTTGTAATGCTGCGTGTGTGCAGACTCACTGTGTTAAGCTTTTGGCTTTGTTTTATTTCCCTGCACTACAAATTACTTCCAAGAACTCTCACGTTGCTTACTGGGATTACAGGAAATGTAGTTTGGATTTAGAAAAGGTTTTTGATTCTTGTGCACTAAACACAAATTAATAATTAATTTGCACTTGCTCATTAACACACTTACAACAGTACAACTCACTCACTTACACCCACCGCATACGTATTATATTCATTAGACTCCGATCTCTGGTCAGAACCTGTTCTCCCTCTGTGTGGTCAGCCTGCATAGAGGTGAGGCGCTGCTATCCATTAAAATGGCATCGTTTTTTAAGATGGTGATACAATAGGACAGCATTATACTTTTCTGTCCTTTAACAGGTTTTGGTCTGAAGGATATTCTTCTCACACATTCTCAACGTCTTCTGACCTAACTCAATGGATGAAGGTGTCATTAAGTTGTATCACTACTGGCTGAATGGGATTTATTTCTGTCTGCACGGATTATTATCTTATTTCCATAGTTTTGCCTATTGTTACTATTAGAAATACAAGCATTGCACAAAGATTAAGACCTGAGAACTCGGACCACAACAATGTTTTGAAAACAATATCAGATGGGGATTTTCCCAACACCATCAACTTCCCAACACATAAAAACATAAATTTGACAACACACAAAAACCCATGTTTGATGACGCACTAAATATCAAACAAACAAACAAACATACATTTGATGACATTCACAACACACAAAAACAAAAATTGGATGAGACATGAAAATATTAATTTGATCACAGACACCCACATCAATTTCGCGACACATGGATACCAAGCGGCAAAATTAGACCAATTGTTGAATCCTCCAAAAACTGTAGATTTATCTAAATTGTCACTTGAGGCTGGTTCAAAAAGGGAGTCAGCCCCAATAGACCTTAGGTTTGATAAGTTGACGTGTTCCCAGATCTCTAAAAATTAAAACACCCTAAATAACACCCTAGAAACTGAATTATCTTTCAGGTGTTTAAACAAACATTTGTATTTTTATTTGGATTCTACTGTGAAGTAAACCATATCTGGATATCAAGAGACTGCACTTGAATTGACATTCTTGGGTTGCAATACAAATTCATGGTGCTTTATTTCAGAGTTAAGCGGGACACTGAAAGCCCATATGGTCGATGAATGCTCAACCTTTTAAAATGATGACTTGGCTGCTGGTAAATCAAACACGCACCCTCCCAATGGTCCGTCGACTCTCATTGAGTCACCATGTGCAGCCTGGAATTTGCTGCTGTTTTTCTTGAACGGCTTATATCTCCACATTGATGTGACCATGGACACATCAAAAGATGATTGTTGTCCTGTTTCCAATGCTCTGTAATATCATTATTTAAATTTTGTTGAAATGGGTCATATTGCTGATATAGCAAAATAATAAGTGCAAATCTCACTTCTCCGAAAACACCCCCAAAGCAGTCTTTTAGGATTCATGACAGCAGCAAGTAAATAGTTTAAATATGTTTGATCTTCATAGCCAGACATATCACAGTGAGTAAACTCCACCAGCGCTACATTAAAGTACCATGTCCAACCTGCACAAACATCAGCCACACTTAATTTGAATATTATAATACATCAACAATCCCTTATGACTGGAGTTTAATTGCAATACTGCCATGTAATCATTAGGCATCAATAAGCTCAAAAAAATGATGGCCAGATTCAAAAGTGGGTGTGGTTTGGGGAAGGGCGCCATAAGTAGGGTGTAGGAACTAATCCGTTGGTTTTGAAAAGGAAGCAAAATTGTCTGAAGTGAACTGTGCTGTTTGTTTTCTACAGTTTTGAGACATTTAGTCACTTTGGTTGTCTATTTAATAAGTCGGTTTGGTTTTTCTATGTATTCTGTGTGTGTGCATGTGTGTTGATACTGCGAGGGTCTGTGAGGTTGGTAGTTTTCCACGACCGCTGCAGAGCAGTAAAGAGGAGGTGAAGCAGGAGGGAGATGGGGGGTGAGGTTGAGGGAGGAATGGTGGATGTAAATACTCTGAGGGAGAAACGGTTGTCCAACCTGAGCAGAACAAACAGCATCCTCCTTCCTCCTCCTTCTCCTCCTTTCTGTTTCATCAAAGCCTTCTCTATCTTCTCTTTCCTTGTTATCTTCTTCTACATTTTGCTTTTCTGCAGCTGTCTCTCTTCAGTCTTCTTGCAACATTGTATAACTGTTTTACTGTTTATTTATACTACCTGATTTTTTTTATTACTATGTGTCTCTTGTGTGCACTGCTGCTGTAATCCTGCAATTTCCCCACTGAGGGACCAATAAAGGATTATCTTATCTTATCTCTTATCTTAAACAAGAAGCCTCTCTTCTTTTCTAACATTCTCAGACAGAGCTCCTCCAGGCCCTCGTTCTCGTCCACCCCCCGTTTGACTTTTGTCTCCCACCTCTGTTCTTCATTGGCCATGTTGGCCTTCCTTCCTCTCCCACTGTTTGTTCTTGGCCGGCTCCTTCTTCAACTTCCCGCCCAGAGCTTTGTGGTTTGCCTGCCAAGCTCTCACTCTGGTCTCCCAGTCATTCTCTTTCTGGGCCAGGGCCTTGAGGCCTGAGCCCCGGTAAGCCCGGGTATTAAAACGGTCACACAGTCTGCTTATATTTACTAACCTACCTGTCAGAGTCAAAAGACCTCCATCCAGTTTCCAAACCAGACACCTGAAGTTAATTTGAGTGAAGAGGGAGCATTCAAAACCTTTGATCCGACCTTTGGCCTTCACAATCCACTTTAGATAAGACTATTTCCCTTTTTACACTTTAACTGAAGTTCAGCTGCCCTAAAGGCAGTGGAAAAAAACAAAACTGTATGGCCTTATGCTCCATGATGTAGGATTTTATTATGATCCCCAGATCATAGTAAATCAGAAATCAACAGATAAAAGAAGGAAAAAGAATAGATGAGTAAATAAAAGTAAAATTTAGTAATATATATAATAGGATCCAGTGCAAACAGCCATGAAGTGTCGCTTCATTTGTTTTTTTAAGCTAGCTTTGTTCTGGGTTTTTAAAATATGATCTGGATATGATACACCCAAGGTCTTTGCACATTATTAGTATATAATGATACATTGATTATTTGAGTCTGTCATGGCAACTTAAAATTCACTTCTGTCCAGAGTGATGAGAGCGAGTCCACAAAATGCACAAACACAACCTTCATCTATCAATTCTCTTAAAGATCTTTGATGCGTGCATGCTGGAGTCTCTCCTAGTGACAGAGCCATTCCTTATAAAGTAGATCAGACAACCATAAAAACATCTACAAGCTATAAAACACATTCTTGTGCCAGGTTCCCTACAATATATGCAGGAAATCTCATCCTCCTCCACAGCAGGAATCTAATGGATGAGTGCTGTGATGAGGTCAATTCCATCTTTTCTAATGGTGTTCTTTGTGTATTAGTAGATTCACACAGACAGAGTACAAAACCACACACGATAATGGGTTATTCTTTATATTACTGTTGGGTATTCACCTGTTTTAAGCTCTTTTTAAATGTACATTAGTTATACATTATGTTAACAATACATCTTTTGATGGTTTGAAAGTGACATTGTTTTTTTAAATTAATAGATTTGTTTTAAATCAGCTTCGTGTGAATGATGTAATCGTGTATTACATCATTGCTATCTCATTGGTATCTCAAAATAGCTTGTGGGTTTCTGTTTGGTGCATAACAGTTAGATACTGAACAAACAATAGACAGTAAGTATTTGACAGTGTCTTATCACTGAATATAGTCTCTGTTTTTCTTTTTGCTACATTAAACTATTAAATAAATTTCACCTTCTACGGTATGAACAAAGGATTTGGATCCAACGGTTTGGTTCTTTCCATCTCTCTCTTTAATTTTGTGCTCATAGCGTTATAGAGTTTTTTAATTTTCTTTTTTACATTCATCTTGTGGATTTGATTGGCAGTCTTTGACACGAGTGGGCTGCATTCAGCCAACCACTGATCTTTTTTAAGGTTTTCTTCTGTCCCCCCCGCCATTCTTGTCACATCTGTCATTTGCAACTTCCCACGGGAAAGGTTTTGTTTAGAACAGATATGGGAACTTTTAAAGGAGTTACCAGCACTGTGACTAAATGGTTAATTTCATTTAGAGCCATCAACAGCAGCAAAAAACCCTCAGCCGGTGCCTGCTGTGGCTCTTCCCACCCAAAACTAAATGGCCAACTCGATGTGTTCAGTGTGGGCGTCGCATTAACATTTGTGTTTACATACTATTTAGGCATTTAGCTCACGTTCCACAGCCACACTGAATCAGAGAGGAGGGAGGGAGGACATTTCATCAGGACACAATGGCCTGTACTGTCTGCACGAGGAATATTTTGTGAATATTTGCCATTGCACAAGAATACATTTCATTTTAAAATATTTGTCCCTCAACAGCTCAGAGGCAACTCATTCATATATTCTAACAAAATAAATCTTTCACCTCATGTTCTGTAAAACATGACTGCTTTTATTCATGTAAAGTTTAAATCATGTATTCTTCACATAACTAACTTGTCTGGTTTTATTTTTATTGGAAGTTAATTAAATGTGGTGTGGTAATGCAATTCAAACTCATTTTTAATCATTTGAAATATCTACTGGTGATGTATGGTAAATGTTTGGGTCAAACTATTTATATATTAATGTTTACTGCTTGACAGAACACTAAAGTAATTTATTGGACTTTACAAATACCGTATGCTCAGGAGCAACTGCTGCATGTGTTGTGCTCATGAAAACTCTTTGAAAGAGTGGAAAAACCTTGAAGAAAACAAAATCTCTTTTCACAAATACCTCCTATTATGTGATTATAGAAAAGTGGGTTTAATACGTGCATTCATAAGAATGTAACATACAAAGGCAAACAACAGATACACATTCAAAAAGTGAGATCTTGTCAGAAAATAGTCCAAATTAACCCTCACAATTTACCAGGGGACAATCACGCCTTAAAATGTTTTGTTTGTCTAACAGTTCCTAAATTATTCAGTTTACTTTCTCGTGAGACAAAATGAAGCAACCACTTATCACAACTGAGAAGCTGGAAACATAATTGCACATTGATTTTCTATCAGTTGACAGACTTATGGCTTCACAATTATTTAAAAAGATATTTTCTTGCATCACCTTTATTAAAAATAAATTCTGTCTACTAACTATAGGACAGAAAGTATCGAAACTCTCCTACATAAGTAAACGCAAACTTAATTTGGCTCCATCGATTTTATTCTCCTTCAAAAACAATTGTATACATACAAATGTAAATACGATACAATAACTTCAAAAACCTTTCTCTTTCAAATACATCATAGTATTCTTCCAACAGCAAGCCACTTCTTGATGTGGAGGAAATCCAATAAGTTAAGTGGGGTTGAATTGATTGTTCACAACAAAAAACAAGTTCGACACAGCTGTTTTCTGTTGATCAGAGGCCAACTGCAGATTAAACCATGACTCAGGTGCAGGCCTCCCCCCATCTGTCTTGCTACATCTCAGGACTCTATATTATAGACGAACCTCTTCCCGGCCGCAGTCACCAATCACGGTGGAGGCTGCAGAGTCCGCGGTACCGTGGCTTAACTTAGTCATTATGTTTTTACAGGTATTTTTCCGCTTATCAGCCTGAAAACCTGTGTGTGTGTGTGTTCCCTGAAAGCGCGCTTATCTTCCCGGGTGATTACATTGACCCCGGGCCATTGATTACACACCGTCTACGCTAGAATGTCATTAGAACACAAATGGCGACCAATTTTTTTTTTGCATCCTGTCAGGACTCTCCGCTCAAGCCAGCGCCGTCTATTCTATCCTCGTTTCTGCTGCGTGGAAAATAGGTTCTCGCTGTTTCTGCGGCTTCGCAATCCAGAAATGAGCCGGTTTTTGTATTATGAGATGAGTTAGGTCCGAATGGAAGACGTTTGATTTCTTTTTTCAAACGCTGTTCCCTGTGGATATGCAGGGAGTGTTTTTTTTTGCTTGAGTGCCAAAGCAATTGTTGGAGGAAGGAGAAAGTTGTTGCTACGTTACCCTCTGCTGTTTAATTTCTCTGTTTTTCATGTTCACTTCTGGCTGTCACAACAGCTGTCAAGAGGTTGAGCATTGTGGAGCCCCAGTATACTGCAGGGCGGCTCTAGTTCGGCTCTAGTCCTTTCACTTTAGCATTTCCATTTTTCTTTCTGAGCAGGTCAGTTGAAGCTAAAGAACTGGCGTCAATAAGAATAGAGGAGATACTGAATACCTACTCTAATCTCCTCCGTGCTCTCCACTCACCCTCCCTGAGGGAAAACAAATACATCTCCATTTAGATATACTGGCAGACAGCTGGAGGCTCATGTCTCAGTCACTGGCCTGCTTAACCTTGGCCACTGCAATTTGTCAATCTAGTGATAAAAAAACAAAAAAACATCTTTGAGACAATCTTAAGGATATATTATTTACTTTGGGGATGCTGCATGATTGTGGCTGATGAGAAATGTTTCCTACAATAAGAAGAAGAAGAAGAAGAAGAAGAAGAAGGACTTGACGGGCCTTCTGGGTTCGCACATGTTTTTTTCTGGGTTCTGTCTCCCACAGTCCAAAGCAAAGTAAATTGGGAACTCTAAATTGAAAATACTCTATTTAATGTATTAAATATACTATCAACATGTATAGATGTGGATGTGAGCTTCCCAGGGTGTAGCCTGCCTTTGCCCAATGCCAGCTGGGATCCCTGGAATAAAAAGCAATATTCAGCAGTACTTTGTACAGCGGCTTTCTGCTACATATTCTGTGTACTCTGCTAAAAGCAAAATATTGCTTTTCCACTCATAAATGCACTTTTCCCACCTAAAAAGCCTTGTTACTCTGACTGAAAATTGTCCTGCTACACTTTCCAGCCAGCAGAGACTCACTGTTAGACCACTTCTAGTTCACATATAAAGATCAAAGGGCTGTGATGACACACTGAACGTGGCACTTCACCTTAATATCTCGCATAATTACAGCTCAAGTAGACATGCAATAATTTTTAGGTGGATTTCAACACCATGATATCAGCACTCTAGCTGGCCAACCTTTACCAGCCGTTCCTGTCCAGTACCCAGGCCTAGCTGTTCATAAAACATTGAGCTTTCAAGCTGTGGAAAGCACATCACAAATCTGAGAAGGCAAACAGCAAAGACCCTGAACTGCAGCTGAGAGCTGTGCTCATAGGGCTGTGGACTGCTTCCTCCTGCAGCTCCAGTCCAAACTGCATCAGTTTGCAGATGACAGTCTTGTTCATATGTAAAATAGACAGGATTTGCAGCTGCTTGCATTATGAAACTGAGTTTCAGCCACAATAGTTTCATAATATAATTCACAAAGTTGTCTTAGAGGGCTTCACAATCTGTAGAGAACATATGAATGTATGTGTGGAGATGATTGTAGATTTCAGAAGAATTAGCAGCCTCTGTGTTTAACCTTTTGATGATGCTCCGCTCGAAATCTATCTTTTTGTATTTTAATCTTTTAGAGAGAACAAAAACCGTGATCGGCTTGTATTCATGTTGGTTCGAGTGAATTCATATTATTTTTGCTTCTGCTGTGCTCGGCTTGTAACGCCTGTGCTGTATAAAGGTTGGAAGTCACATACAGTCACATGCTATGAAGCACTTGGATGGAGAGTGAGAAGTTGATAACGAAAGGCATTGAGACAATTCGTTCACTGTGTGTCACTACGTGCCAAACCATAGCAAATCACATGGCTGTTGCTCCACCAACCTATTTGGCTCAGACTGAATTTCCCAAGTTGGATCTGTGCCTGGGAGTGACTTTGGGCATGACCTTTGCAAATGAGGCAATTTTGAGACATTGATGTATTGAATGTTTAGGCACTTGGCTTGTCATCAAACATCTTTGTTGTTAGTCAACTCATTTTGAATGGTTGTATCAGATTTTCACTACAGAATGCTATTTTAGGGATGTGAGGAAACAAATCTTTCCCTCTAAATTGTTTCTGCTTTTATCTCGACACTTTGAAATCACATAACATTAATTCTTACTAGAAAGCCCTCCCGGAGGCTCCACATCTAGTAAATTATCGTTTGAGTGAACAGCAAAAATGTATTGTACATTCAGTTTAGTCTGTTGTTAACCAAACAAAAGCAATGAGCCTGAGAGAGAGCATTCAAACGGAAGCACTCACTTCTGTGAAAACATCTGTGCTGATGTCATTCAACACGGGCTTTCCAAGTAAGCACAGTGTGCTAGCACCATCAGGCTGGTAAGTCACAGCAAATGACCAACTGATCAAATTTTAACATTCATGATGATTGGTGATTATGGGGGATTATTATCTGAGAAGCTTTGTTGAAGGAGGGAGGATATTTTGTATTCTAGTGTATTAGCAGGAAAGCTCACTGGCACAGCTGCTCTTAATAACCATCATTAGTGCCAGCCAAATGACATGCACTGTGATTTCTGAGATGCAGCTTACTCTTCATCCATTCACTTCCTCGTGATTCTTAAAATAGCCGAGCGGTTTTAGATTTCTAGTAGCTGGATGTTTTTAGTTCATCTTGTGCAGACCTACAAATGCTGTCACACAGGGACGCTAATAGTTAACCCTTTAACCGTGAACCGGCAATACTATCTTTGACCAATTAAGTCAGAGTTAAATGGTTAAAATAAATATTACAGGATTTGCTTGTCAGGAGAATGGCTAGTCCACCTTAACGGTCAGTCCACCTTAAGTGAACATGAACTGGAGCTGTTGCTAACTTTAATCGGCAGGTGGATAGTAAGACAGGAACTTGGCTTTGGTCTTGTGGAGATGTAATATTTATTCACAAAACATATCTATCATTCAGAAATAGTATTTAGGGTGTTACGTATAGTAGCTTCAATAGTAGCTTCTGTCACATTATTCCAGAGATCAACAGGTGGCCGTAACTCGACAAGATATGCTGCAAATATGCGACGTGAAAGCAAACTTCTGCAAGCTTGTAAACAGAGAATAACATTGCTGCATTGTAATAAAAAATCAACCCAGCAAATGTTTACGATGAAGGAAATACACTTGAGACATTAGTTAGACCTCAAGGATACGCACAATGCATTTGTGTGAGTAACACTGACTGTGAACATTTCCCTCTGCAAACAAGTGAAACTGCAGGGCCTCTCCAAAGGATCAGATTCAACACTAGCCACATAGCACTAGAGATGGCCATGTGGCCATGAATTGGTTGGTTGGTCAACAAATGTCTGATTGTTTGCCACGGACGATTGTGAAAACATTCATTGTTCTCAGACGATGTGTTCGAATGATGTTTGTGATCCTCTGCAGGTTGGTATTTGTCTGTCAGTGGTTTCCATTGATGCTCTGCAGATAGATACAGAGATGGATTGCATGCTATCTCATTTGACATTCAAAATAATAATAATAATTATCTGGTATTAGAGGGTGTTTCACTGCTATTCACACAATACAGCAGCCCCCAACCCAATTTTGGCCATAAAAAAAAAAAGAATAAATGGAGCCGTACTACGTTCATGAATATTTAGATTGAGGGTTTTTTCCAACCTTTTTCACAGAGACATTTTGCAGCGTTTACTTGGTGAAAATTGCTGCCGGGGAATGTAATCAATGAGAGCATCTGAAACCTCCTACTCTCTCCACCTTTCTACTTAATAATTTAACAACATGCATAGCCTCTGTGGGCATTCACTGTGAAAGGGAGCGCATGACCTCCAGCTCAGCAGCAGGTGGTATGCTGCAAGAGGTTGCAGTGTGCAGAAATTGATGTTAAGGTGCTTTGCTCTTCGGCGTCTATTTATAGTGTTTTTTTTCGCCAGGGCTCGAGAATATTTGGATCAACATTACACAGATTGATCTATAGGCAAAAGTAAATAAGTGTTAATATACAACACAGAGAAGATAGAGTTGATTTTTTTCAGTTACACTTTTGCAATGTTGCACATTTCAGGTAAACCTAAACCACATGATGCATTTTGCATGTAGGAAAACGTCCTCATTCTACTGCAATGTATCACGTATGGGTGTAATCAGTTAACTGTACATACAACACTGCATAAAGCTAAGTGGTATATTTGGTGATTATCAGTATTTCTTTGCAAATGTTGAAGCTGTCAAGCACAAAATCAGTAATTGCTTACACACCTCTGCCACCACAATGTTTCTAAAGCACTTTACTGTCTTTATTAATTACTGGACTTACAAAAAATGAATCGGTCAAGGGCAGAAAAAGTATCACTGATCCAGTTATGCATTTTTATAAAATGGAATGGATGTTATGAAAAGCCACATAATAGAACTGCAATGTTAAAGCTATTTTAATTTGAAATAGCCATTACATGCAAATGAGCCCGAGCAGAGTCTGCAGACATGTTGGGTTGTCTTCAGAAGGCATGAAACCAGAGCTCTGGAGCTCGCTGATACATGAGCCACTATATATGTTATTTATTACCACGGTGTGGTTGACAATTCAGTTTCTCTGATGAAAAGTGTTGTACTTATGCCAAGCTAGTAGATGAAGACGGATAAAGTAAATATCAGAGTGTATCTGCATCAGAAGGAGAACAACGTGGAAATATGTCCCACCCTAATGCAACTTTCTGGCCCATATTATTTTTATACATTTATTTTTTTATACATTTAAAACAATTATATTTTGACCAAGAGGTTTATTTACACAGAAGAAAACCAAAATGTTGCTCAGTACACCAGGAACTCAGGCCAGATTCATCCAATATCAGTTGCAATTAATGCATCATGTTGCGATGGCGGGGAAGTAATCCCATTTGTTAAATGACTGCTGCGTCTCTGTTTTAGATTACGATGTCTGGTGAAGCAACTGGAGAGAGGAGAGGCTTCCCTCACGGATCTCAAGAAGAACCTGGAGTACGCAGCGTCGGTGCTAGAGTCTGTTTACATCGAGGAGACGAGGTACGTAGACAACAGCTGTCCTGACGTGGTTCATTTAGGGAGAACAGGAGTGCAGCGCTGACCACGATGATCATCGTCTCCTGGGCTGTAATCTGGTTTCATTTGAATCATTTCATGTTACAGAATCACACTCCATTATGACAAATGATAGAATAAATGTGTAACTAAGTGTGTAACGGGCTCATTGGAAACCGTAACTCTGAAATACTTTTACAGCGACATTTTTTTACTTTTTACTCCACTCTATTTATCAACAGCTATAGTTACGACTAACGTGTCATTGTTCCCTCTGCCAAGGAGGTTATGTTTTTGGATCAGTTTGTTTCTTTTACTTAAAAAAAAAAGATTATTAAAAAACTACTGGCTTGGTGGTAGGGTGTAGTATTATTTTAGAACTTTCCGTGTGCCCCTCTGTTTATAGATTACACAACCAAAAAGCATATGAAGCAATTCAAGTTACCTCCACCATGACCAGCTATAATATTTAAGTACTGCTGACATTTGAATGCATCAAAAATGAATGATTCAAGGCCACTCTCAATTCTCAGACCTTCGCCAAGGCTAAATGCCATATCGTAAACCTAATGAGTCAAAAAAATGCAACAAACTTCCATTTGATTTGATTTAATTCTGCACATTTACGTAAGTTGCTTTTTAATGCAATACTTCTAAATGTAATGGAGTATTTATTAAATTGATTTAAACAACCAAAATACTTCTTCCACTGACAAATATGATGCTTACGGTAGTGGAAAAGTCACGGAAGGATCGCTGTTAAGACACGGTGAAGGTTAGGGAATATACAGATTTAATATATGTCAATAATGCAGTGCAGGTCCAGAATCTGAGATATGACCAGGCTTATGGAATTATGTAAGCCTCTCGTCATCTAGATCCCAGCAGATTAGGGCCAGCGGTGGCAGGACCACTCCAAGATGAAGGATGATGAACTATCCGCTGCAGAGTCCATGTAGCGCCATGATTATCAGTGTGATGTGAATGCTTTCTCTATGCCATAAGAACATGTATTTAGTTCAGAGGGTGGAGACCAGCAGGCTTTGATCTTGATCCGCTGTACATGTAACACAACAGGATAGCTGTGGGGAATTATGTCACACAATTGGATTTAAATACTCCCCATCACGGGGTTTCAAAAGGCCTGGGATGTTTTAATGTTACATAAGAGGTGGTATTATTTGATGGACAGCGCTGCAATGAAGTCTGGATATTTTAGTAAGCCTTTCGTCTCTCTCTGCATCTGTTCCCTTTTCTTTTCTACTTGTCTATCCCTCCTTTCTCCCTTCCTCCAGACGTTTGGTGGACACAGAGGATGAGCTCAGTGACATCCAGTCGGAGTCGGTGCCCTCAGAGGTGCGGGATTGGCTGGCCTCCACCTTCACCCGCCAGATGGGCCTGATGCTGCGACGCAACGAAGAGAAGCCTCGCTTCCGCAGCATCGTCCACGCCGTCCAGGCTGGCATATTTGTTGAGAGGTAATGTGTCTGTGACGCTCAAGCACGCAGCCACATTCAAATAGCGGCAGCTAGTCGTCAATGTTAAATAATGAATATGGATCGTCATCTTTGTCTTTCCTCTACTGAAGTCACAAATCAAGTGCAGCCCAGACTTACAGCAGTTCTGTCGACATCTTCAGTTCGGCCTTGAATAATTAATCCACATCCATGAGTGGATTTTCTGCACCTACACTTTTCATGACTGACATTTTGCAGGACGGTTGGTTGAACAAGACAATACACTGAAAGGAAATGAAACATTTTTCACATTTTTCTGATGTTTTATAGACCAAACAATGAATAATTTAATAATATAATAGTAATAAGTAATTGCTAATGAAATCAATTGTTAGATGCAGACAATGGTGCACTTTATTTACTCTTTGCCATTTAATTTGAGTGTCGTGATTCTTTCTGCAATATATAGATGTTACAGGCAGAAGTGAACGAGGGAGGGCTTTGGTGCAGGGAATCGTCTAAATTAGATTATTGTTGATTGCATATTTTTAAAACCTCTCTGAACTGTGTACTTTACAAAATGAAAACTAATGGCAGCCGAGAAGCTGGACAAGACATTTCCAAACTAGTAGGACTGAAAACTGGTCTGGTCCTTTAACGTTTCGATCTGTTGGAAATATGTTTTATGTATTCACTGAACAGTATCTCACTTACCTGAGTCGTCCATCACGGCCTTGGCGAGCCCCGCTCGACAACAACAATCATTCAGAGAGTCGCAAACAGCTCCCCCCAAGACTGCCTTATCACACACCAACATGCAACATGCATTTGTTCAAATCAGTAAGCCTCAAACATGTAAGCTGTAATCTTTCTTAATCTGTTTTTACAGAGGGCCGTCTGTTTTCAGACATTTACAATGAAGAAAGATTGGAATAAAGGGAGGATGAAAATGAAAAGGTGGAACAGTGATGAAGCACGAGGTGTCCACCATTTTAAACCTGGACAAATGTCTTGTTCTGACAAAATGGCCAGCTTGATATTGCATTGCGTTCATGGAGGTTATTGTATTCTATATCCCATCCTTCACATTCGAGAAAGCCTTCAGCCATTAACTTGGGGAGTGAATCCTTTTGAGGGTTTACGGTTTGTCTCGGTGGGGAACCTTCCAGGTTTGGGGCCGGTGTGGTGACCTCCGGTGTTTACGCTCCGCGGCGCGCTTCATTTCATGTTTTTATCTCCTCCAAACAGGATGTACCGACGCACCTCCAACATGGTGGGACTCAGCTACCCCCCTTCTGTCATATCTGTGCTTAAGGTATTAACACGTGCACATACATCCAAGCGGGAGCTCACAGATATGAAATGACAACTTTGTGCACCTGTGCTATAATCAAGACAACATACCCCGAGTTATTTACAAGAATTAGATTTGCAGCATCACACATCTATATCATTTTGTTTTTAAAAAAAAAAGATGAATACGTTATTTGAAAATGTTCTTCCCCTCACAGCATGTTGACAAGTGGTCGTTTGACGTGTTCGCTCTGAATGAGGCCAGCGGAGATCACGCACTTAAATTCATATTCTACGAGTTGCTGACAAGATACGACCTCATTAGCCGCTTCAAGGTAAAGTCACAAGGATAGAACATTCATAGAGGGTATATATATACATATATATATATATATATATATTCACACACACTGTACTGCTGGTCATTGCGTTGTGGAGAAACTAGAAATGTCCAGTATGGATCACAGTAACCTTCACAGTAGCCCTCCACCAGCCCTGATTGGATGGAAGTCAGCACACTGACTTCGCCGTCTCGGATCGTGTTGTGTTTAAACGATGACTGCATTATGAAGGGGGATGGACATACACTACTTTATCTCATCTGATACTGATGGTGCTGATTTTCCACAGCATCGTATAGCTGAGGACACTTCACTTTAAGTGACAGCCTCTTAGAGTAAATGACATGGGCAATGAAGCCGACATGAATATGTAATCGTAGTCTGCAGTAGCCTAAATGATTCACGATCCATGATTTTATGACATCAATTTCAGATGCTGCGGGGGACTGTGCGTGTATTGAAATTGTATGCACTCATCATTCCAATCGCTCAATAGCTTGAAAAAGTTTCTTACTGTCTGCAGTGTTTTTATTTTTAGCTGGCAGTCATTTGTCGTTGTTGTTTTGTCTGCCATCAGATCCCGATCTCCGCGGTGGTGTCATTCGTGGAGGCCCTAGAAGTGGGCTACAGCAAACATAAAAACCCCTACCACAACCTGATGCACGCGGCTGACGTCACACAGACTGTACACTACTTGCTACTCAAGACGGGCATGGTGGTGAGTAGGATCAGGCGGTAAAAGGACACGTTAGACACCTATAGAAAGCCTTTGAACAGGCGTAGCTTAGGCTCCCAGTAGGAAGGCTCAGTCTATATAATCACATTATCCACATGACTTCAGAACATCTCTGTCAGCTGCCGTATGCCAGCCTCCTTCTAGCTTTGTCTCGTATGTCATCTTCTGGTGATAGCTTCTTTTTTTTATTATTGGAGAATCCATTCATTCTTTGCAAATGCGTCCCCGTCTTTCTCAGGGTAGGTTTGAGAACATCAACCCACATTTCTGAGAGTATTTGTCAAAATGTGACACTCATTACGGTCATTGTCTCAACATTTAAAGTCTTTTTTTTTTTGTCTTCTGGCCTAAACGTTGTTTCATTTCTATCCATCTACTTCATGTTGCTTTTGTTCTTTTTTCCTCTGGTGACCTATATTCCACTGCTTCCCACTGGTGTGACTTTAGGGCATTTATGATGCTGCATTCATTGCAAAAGCCGAGTTCAAAGTCCCCATCCAGCCAACTGCAGCCAACCAGCTGGCCGCCCCCGCTTCCAGTGTTTTTATTTAATCACCGTAATAAGGTGGCTGCGACAGCTGTCGACATGGTGTGTTTCTTTGGGCGGTGCCTTGCAGAATAAACCACATTACTGCTAGAACCACGGGCTTCTGGGAGAGCAGGAGAACAGCATCTATCATTTCGCAGGGCCTCTAGACTCCATTAAATCAACAATCAACAGGGCATTCATAAAGCCGGCCCCATGAGGAAAAATACTAAAGGATGGTTCGGCCATCTTGCCCACACCCGCCTCCCGATCCCCACCCCCCTGTTCTTAATGACTCCCCCATCATCCCCACTGTTGATTAGTCACCAATATCGAAGGGGCGTCCTGAGCTAAATCCCCACTCTGTGTACGTGAGAGCACTCAGATGCATACACATCAGAGGAAAATTCCCACTCACAGGTGTGTGGATGCTGCAAACACTCACAGGTTAAATGTGAACGCCTATGAATAAAAAAGCACTCATTATAATGAAATAATTAGTTTTAGTTGATAAAAAAATCGACAGAAAAATATGTCATCAAGCGTCCATGCTTGTTTTTTAGAGCTCAGGACTGAGACTTAGACTACATTTAAAAAAAAAAAAGCTAACACAATGAACGCTACTCTGTACAGTAAATACAAAGATACCAAGTTACCAGCAGCCAGTTAGCTTAGCTTAGCTTAGCATGAAGAGTGGGGACAGGGGCAAACAGCTAGCCAGCGCTGTCTGAAGGTGACAATATCTGACCAGCACCTCTGAAGCTCACAAATGAACACATCACATCACTTTGTGTGTGTCAGAATCACAAGCCAGGTTAGATGTGTCCCTCCGGCTGTAGCATACATCACACAGACAGAGTGTGGTATCAATCTTCTCATTTTACTCTCGGCAATAAAGTGCATTTCTCAACACGTTGAGCGATTCCTTTAAGAGTTACTTTCACAACATTCTCTTCTTTTCTGTTGTCCCTAAAAAATGTTTTAATTTGATCTGAACAACTTGGATGGAAAAGCTTTATGGGTATCCTCACCGTATCCAGTACATTTTTTATTATAGCCATTATTACAAAGCATACCTCAGAGGGCTAAAAACAGCAATGAGCAACATTAGCTAAACGTACTGAAACGCAATGTTTTCATTTATATTTGGCAACTGGGACAGACTCTGTCTGGGAGGACAGGAGGAAGGAGTGTTAACGTGACAGTTTAAAATGTGATTCTCAGTAGAGCTTGTCTTATTTAAAGCTTCCTTTTTGCTTTTCTGACCTTTCCTCTCGTCTTTTCCCCATTTGTTTCCTTTTATCCCTGACGGTAATGTATTCCTCATGCCAAACACTTCTCTATGCATCCTTTCTATCACTTTTCTCCTCTACATCTTTCTGTCGTTATGTACTATTCTCTCCATTTGCCTTTTTTCCATTCACTGGCTTCTCATTCCTCTTCCCTAAATTCTGTCCATTCTATCCTCTTCTGTTCATTACTTACCTTCTTTCCTGTCAATGCCGCTGTCTTTTCCATCTTGTTGCTTACCCCCCCGTCTCTCTTCCATATACTTCCTCCACATTATGTTCACTTCACTCCCCACCTTCCTCCCTCCCCCCCTCCTCTTTTTGTTGTTGCCTGCAGCATTGGTTGACTGAGCTGGAGATCTTTGCCATGATCTTTGCGGCAGCGGTGCACGACTACGAGCACACAGGGACCACAAACAACTTCCATATTCAGACAAGGTAATGGATCATTCAATCATAAATGCATGGCTCTGACTCACCCGATCAATGTTTTCATTTGCAGCGAGGGGGCTTCACAATCACACTGAGATCGCCTGCAGTGCAGTAATAACACCGAGGCAAATGAACTCCAAACTCTTTGCTCTCGAGCACATTGGAACAAAACCTTGCTTTAATAATACAAATAATTAAAGTTACTCTTTGTGTTGATGAAATACTTCAGAAGTTTCCAAATATCTCCTTATTTTCACACTTAAAGTAAGTTCCTACAATTGTCCAGATTAGTTTAATTCACAAATTTAAATAATTATATAAAATACATTATCCAAATAATGTTGTCCAGACCTGAAGGTTTCTATTCATGATACATTTCAGACAGAGGCATCTTTCAGTTGAATCCTTTCTGTTCTGTGACCAGCCTGTAAATATACAACATTGTTAATGTGCTTTATAAATATTATTGGTACAGTAGCCCCCTGAGTCTGGGCCACATCCAGGGATCAGTTATTTCTCTTTTAGTTGTTTCTTTCCCATGTGGATCTGTGGAACGATTGCCTCGCTTTCTCTTCGGCAGGTCGGACACAGCGATCCTGTACAATGACCGCTCAGTGTTGGAGAGTCACCATGTCAGCGCGGCCTACCGCCTGCTGCAGGAGGACGATGAGATGAACATCCTCTACAACCTCTCCAAGGACGACTGGAGGTCAGTGAGAGATATATATGCACAGACGATAAGAGGAAGAGAGACAGAGATGTCCGTCGTTAGAGACAGATAGAGAGGCAGACAGGAGGAAACCAGGCCAGTCAAGCAGAACAGTTTCACAATGTACATTTACAAAAGCCCCCCAAAAAAAATCTCATTTCTTATTTTTCAACACCTTTTTTAACAAATGTGCTCAGTGGAGTGAAAATCTGAAAAGCTGGGTTACGTTCAAGGTTCAACAACTTTGTGATAAATGGAACTGTTAAGTTTCATAAGAGACAGCTGAAATCCGATTTCTCACCGCATAAGCTTCATTGTGTCAGGGCAGATATTATAAGTAGCTCTCAAACACTGTCTTGTCATTTACTTTTATCAACTTCAGAAATAAGTCAGCTTTATTACCTGTGAGTTTGACAGCACATGGCTCATGTTCATATCTCCTTCTCCTTTGTTTCATTCAGAGAGCTCCGGGCTCTGGTGGTGGAGATGGTGCTGGCCACAGACATGTCCTGCCACTTCCAGCAAGTTAAGACCATGAAGAACTTCCTACAACAACCGGAGGGGTCAGTCGCCTTGTCCTTCGCTATACTGTTTACACTTCCTGCCCCTGTCCCAGCAATTTACATCCTCATTAACCTTCCCATCAAGCACTGTGTACTGTACTCACCTCCAGCTGTTTACAACCCAATTATCTCTGCCCTGAGGGTGCACTCAAACATCCACAACACAACAAGCATTCATGTTCTTGTCAGATGGACTGGGAGGATATCTGTTCAGGTGTTGTTTACCCCAAATAAAACATTGAAATGGAACGAGGATCTAGTGGCCAAATAGTGCCAAACATCATGCATTATACAGTACAAGTATAAAGCAAGGTGTTGCCCTCTCAGGCACAAAGACGGGATGGTTTGTGTGTCTGTGCTTGAAGTCTGCAGCAGAGAATCGGCATGGTGAAATGTATTTGCACACAACAGTGAAAAACAGCCGGCGGCCGATTTATTGCTGGCTGGTTTGCTGGCACACGATGGGCTGCTACTAGATAAGATGACCAGATAGAAAACGTTATCCCCCTCCCCCCCGCAAACTATGTATTATTGTCTTTTTCAGCACTAATATGATGCTGCTTGTATTTTGCTATAGAAGCATATAATACACATTTTTATGTTATCAGAAAATGAAGTATGTCGTGAACTTTTTATTATTTTATTTTTGTACGTTTAGGAAAATATTGTGTTTTGTGTTCAAATAAGTATGCAAGTTACGTAACAAAAGCACAGTTAAAATCAATGTTTCACAAATGACATGAACAGCAGTTTCCCATGTGAAGTCTTGGGTTTGTTTGTCCCATTCATGGCCTCGTCACCTAACTCACACCTACTTTGATACCGTCTGAATTATTACGGGCACTAGAGGTCGGCATCATCTTCTTGTTTTCGTATCGGTGGTCGATGTGAATAGAGAATAACAACCCCGTATAACCCACATTCATGAGTCTGATCACCTCTGATTACACCCATCCAAGCGGCTGATAACATTTAAAGCAGGTGCATATAAACCACTTTTAAAAAAACTCTTAAAAAGTTGCAGAGTGTTGGCCAATATTTGATTTACTTTAGTTGTCCTCTTCATGGTAGTATAGGTTTCCCTTTAATGTAAATGTGTTAAGCATTTCTCATGAACAGTTGTATATCCACGTTTTTCCAGTACAAGCAAACAAGCTAGCAAGACTTCCAAAGAGTAGCCCACTGATGTCTTCCTGCTGTGTCTGTCTCTCATGTGACCTGTGGCCTTGCAGGTCAAAACGAGAGTCTTTTTGTTCGGCTGACCTAGCCTGCAATTAAAAAAAAAGAGATTACATCAATTATTTTTCAATTCAGCAAGTTGAAGTTGAAGTTCAGCAAGCTTGAACTCCGTTCTAGGAGTATTGCAACAGGAAGTGATATGTTTCAAATGAATGCATTTTCGTTTGCTGAGGCCGAGGTCACCAGACTGCAGCCAGAACTTCCTGATCACAGATGACCAGGTCATCCTGGTGACCAGGTCATCCTGATGACCAGGTCATCCTGGTGACCAGGTCATCCTGGTGACCAGGTCATCCAGATGACCAGGTCATCCTGGTGACCAGGTCATCCTGGTGACCAGGTCATCCAGATGAACAGGTCATCCTGGTGACCAGGTCATCCTGGTGACCAGGTCATCCTGGTGACCAGGACGGCTCTACATGCCGACACAGAGCTGTCATTCGCAAACAGAAATAAAAGTCAGCTATCAAGCAAACTATCGTATGACGTGATGAGTCATCACTGCTCATGTAAAAAATCCGTTGACCTTTACGGTATTCTTTTCACTGTGATAATATAATGCACAGCACTCACAATTAGAAAGACTAGAAAGCAATGATGTGGAGATAAATAGCTCCCTGACTACATACTGTATGTAGGATTCAACAATGTTATGCTTTCTACTATTTTAAAGTATACTGACTGTAAAGTAATCACAATGCTATAGTATAAGGTGCACACACATGCATGCAGATAAATGAGATTGCAGTCTGCAGGACGCTGTAATGCTGAATAGACTCTAATGTGAAGTAATTCAAGCCAGTCTGCTGCAGGGCTGCTGGGAGTGCACTTTAAGACTCAATCTGCCACAAATGGAATGAAGGGAAATTTGAGCCAGTCTTTCTCACCTCTGTTTAACCTTGTGCTGTGTGTGTGTGTGTGTGTGTGTGTGTGTGTGTGTGTGTGTGTGTGTGTGTGTGTGTGTGTGTGTGTGTGTGTGTGTGTGTGTGTGTGTGTGTGTGTGGGCGTGTGTGGGCGTGTGTGTGTGTGTGTCTTTTCATTTGTGGGCCTATTTTCCATATTGGACTGTGTCTGTTCATTCATGCATCAGTCCATTAAACATGATATTTTGATACGGTTATCAAGTGATATCTCAGACGGCGCCGATGTCTGATGAGGTGAGAAGATGCTTCTTCACGCCAGTTCCAGTGTGGGAAACTGATTTGCGTAATTGAGGTCGTTTCTTTTATTTTTTTATTCTTTTGGGATGGAGATGCTTCTCTGTATTTAGGTAACTGTGCATCTGTGTTTTATGCACATGCGTATATATATATATATATGTGTGTGTGTGTGTGTGTGTGTGTATAGTTCAATATCTGTTTAATGAGCATTTGTAGAGAATTATTTTTAGCACTATTTGTGTGTCAATAGTTTGACATTTTAAAAGGTTGTCAAAGCCATGAGTATTCCCATGAGTTAGCCTAATCTAGTGGATATCCTTCAAATTCATTTTAAGTGTAAAAACATAACTGTATAGCCATTAGTGGTGAATTGTATCCAAGATTTTGATTTTGTTTCCGCCTGCAGCCAGGCACCATGTTGAGCATGACTTACAGGACTGGACTGGATTTTTCTTCACATTTTATTGAAAACTGTTCTGGCTCAGAGTCCATTTTTGTGGACCGACTGCTGTAGGAACATTTGCAGCTGTGCCACATTTCTTTTCCATTTTTCTTTTTTATGCTCGACCTCGCTGTTTTCAGGGACACTCAGTGCCTTTGAAGTTCTTGATGTTCTTTCTCTTTTGGTATTTGGCAATAACCTTGTTGCAGATTTGTCTTGAATATTTGTTTGACCTTATGATGTAGTTTTTGCCAGAACAATGGCTAAGCAAGGGTACGGCCAACCAGATACAGGTGCATTGGACCTCAAATCCCATGTCAATGTTGATACCTTATTATGGTACATTGTAAAATATTATGGCTTATTAAAACCTGTACCTGTTCTTACAATGATTTGTCTCTGTCTCTTTTTGCAGCATTGACAAGCCCAAAGCCCTTTCTCTGCTGCTGCACACAGCAGACATCAGCCACCCGGCCAAAAGTTATGACCTCCACCACCGCTGGACCACCTCCCTACTGGAGGAGTTCTTCAGACAGGTGAGTGGACGCACCTGCAGGTCACGGAGTAATGCATGGTAGCTGGTCCGGTGTATGCTGCAGCATTGGTGCATATAGAGAGGCACACTTTCAGGGCCCTTGAACAAAATAACTGAATGAAATGCAGACATTATTAATGTTGCTGACAAAATGATCCACTTAGTTGCTGCTCTTGAGCTTTGGGTCGTGTCATGTGATCTTCTTCAGCAGGTGGTGTTCGCCCACTTATTGTGGAATTTTAGATGCAGAAAAGAATACATCTTTTTGACAATTTTGGCTCAAAAGTTGAGATGAAAAGTTAATTCTTGACCTTCAAAAGACACCTGTTCTCTTCCTGCTATGTGAATATGCTGTGGTGTTTGGGAGGAAGTATATTCCTTACATTTCTCAGAATTGCAGAATGATAAAGTTTAAATGATTCATCTTTTCTCAGAATAATGCACAAATGGATTTTAGCCGCATCATTAGTGTTGGTGTTGAGGATTGTACTGGCTGCAACAAAAGCCTTTTTTTTAAATATATATGGTTAGTGACATATGCCAGTCATATTCATAAGTTTGATGGCATTTGAGGCATCATTTTTTAACATTGATGCCCCTGCCTAAGCCCAATAGCAGATGCATATGTAGAACATTACCTATTTGATAAAACAATGCAATTGGCTCTAAATAATAGATTGTGGATTGATTAATGTCAACAAGAAGGACAGTCGTCTAACCGGTGCCACGTCGCTTTCATCCCCTCCATTATTAAACCACATTATTCTCATTATCCGAGCTATTGTTGTTGTGGTTGCTTTCAAAAGGCCTTTATCTCTCGAGATATGAATCGCCAATAAATAGCCCCTTTCAAGAACATTGCCTCCCGACTCTACATCTCGTGTTTTTGTGACAAATCAGAGGAGAAAATGAAAGGCATTTGTGGCACAAAGCACTTGTTGTGGTCGGGGCCAGACAAACCCAAAGTGTATTGATGGAAGTGGGAGCATATGGTGTACAATGGCGGTGTGTGCGAGTGTGTTTACAAGTGGCTATGTGCGTGTCTGGAGGGTACATTTTTATAGAAACCCCAAAATGAGATACATTTACCGAGGAAGCTGCTGTATTTCCAGGGGGACAAAGAATCAGAGCTCGGCCTGCCGTTCTCTCCGCTCTGCGACCGAAAGTCCACAATGGTGGCCCAGTCCCAGATCGGTGAGTTCAAATACACCCCCAGCATAATAGTGTGTCTGTATGGGTTCACTGGTTCTGCTCCTGCATCACTTTATTTCAGAGAAAAATAAAGTGTTCCCTTTGAAAGGATTTCTTAAATGTGTAGTTGTGCT
Source organism: Cottus gobio (assembly GCA_023566465.1). Classification (NCBI taxonomy): domain Eukaryota; kingdom Metazoa; phylum Chordata; class Actinopteri; order Perciformes; family Cottidae; genus Cottus; species Cottus gobio. The sequence goes on along the minus strand of CM042230.1, from coordinate 6,676,788 downwards.
TCCCATGATAAAGGTATAGCAGTCTATTTGCTAGAGAACTGACTTATGATTAAGAAACTGAATGTTTCCTGTGAAAAATAAAGTTTATTTTCAGAAGCGTGCACGTAACGAGCGGGAAGTGACAGCCGCCCCTGATACCCAGGTGGTATTTAGAGCTTCGTAGTTAGAATTTAGCACCACCGAGCAAACGGTAGGATTTGACAAGTTGGGAGAGAGAATATGTTGCTCGTGTAAAGCCCAAACAGCTTCCACCAGGAAGATAAGTCAGTCCGTATATTTTGGCTGAATCCAGGGAACACGTCTGCAAATGACTTGCTGTTCGCTTGGAAATGTGAAAGCAGAAGGTTTTATCCTTCACTAATAACGACAGGCTCACGTTTATGCTGCACTTTTGCACAAAACGAGGACTGTGCATTCTGTCCCTCATCTCTCACATCAAAATAGCATCAGGGGCCACAGGAGGAAAAACTACAGCCACTGAAACAAATTTCAATGTGAAAATAGGCATGTGAGTGTTGTTTTTAGATAGACGGAGACAATTTGAACCTTTCCTTCAACAGCTGTCAGCGCACAGACGACTGAGCTTCTCCCATCTGCATTTTGCCAGCTGGACAGTCTAATGCCGCCGTTAACACATATGGACTTCATCTCCTTTTGTAGCTAAGATTTGATAGTTGATTTTATAACATTCTTGAAATACATTTCAATCTTAATTTCATAAACTGCAGCGTTACAGTGCTTTTTGTCCAAGTACGCCTTACACAATCCGATGAGAATACGTATAAACAGATGACACTGTGCTCTGAATGTGCTGATGTCTTTGTCACCAGGGTTCATTGACTTCATTGTGGTGCCCACGTTCACCGTGCTGACGGACATGATGGAACGCATCATCAAACCTCTCATCGACGAGGCCTCCCATTCAGGTTTTGCCGGCTTCAGACGCTCAAGGTTAGCCGCAGCACTTTCTCTGGGAAATCATTTGGAAACTAAGGGTTTATCTATTTTTTTTTCTATGCCGCTCAGTAGCAGGACTGAGCAGATGGACGTGGGCAAATGTATGTAAAGCTGAGTAAATTTTAATCACCCAGCCTGCTTAAACAAGAATTAAAAATCTACCGTTTTCTACCCTTCACCTCTCATACCTGTCTGAGTAACTGCTCGCTCAATGACGGGATTAAACCTCAACAGCTCCCCTGCAATAACAGCATGTCTAATGGAAGAGAACAGCAGATGAGTCTCCCATGAGTAATCCATTTCTGTGCGTGGAAATGTCTCCACCTTTCATCGGGCAGAGCCACACACCTTGAAATTGATATTTGAGAGATGCTAAACTCGTTGTCCCTGATCAAGAGTGGGCCTCAGTGCTGGATCAGCATATGCAATGGCCTCTTGAGAAACCAAGCAGTGGTTTTGCCTTCACTGGCTTCCTTAAGTACTTTTCCTCGTACTAAATCAGGTATATGCAAGGCTTTGTTAATTAAACTACCCAGAGAAAAAAACTAGTCTTTTATTAGTTGTTTAAAGTGAGCTTGAAGTGGGGAAATACAGCCGTACTTTGGGAGTCTGGTTTTGCATCTTCTGTTGCTCCTGCACATCAATATCAGCCTCCTCGTCCTCCTCAACCGCAGTCATTAGCATCACTCAGTCACTCAGTGGGCCTCCAGTCGAAGTTAACCGAGTGGAAAGCTCAGATAGTGTTGCCACTTGTGCAGTCTTCTTGTCTTCGTACACACCTGAGTGCTAATGGGTTTTCTTGGACTGTTTCTTCCCAGCATTCAGAGCAGCTTTCAATCATCTGTAACATCTGCTCCCTCTGTCTTCTTCTGGTTATCTACCTGTTTTTCTCTCTTCCTCTCTCAATGTGCCTCTGACTCTGAAAGCACTTGTTTTTTAAGCCAGAAAGTTGTGGCATCCACAAGAGACATATTTTAAAAAGAATGGTCAGAATTGAAGCAGCAGAGGGTGAGATATCTTGACTTTTAGTCTCAAGTATGGGTTAAGCTTAATTAACCCTTGACGCCACATTTCCCATAATGCAACAATACAGCATCTTTCATGAGACCCCTGCCCACTTTAAATTCAGTTTGTAAAGTTCCCTCCGGGAACAACAAGTACATAATTAAACTGTTTCCACACCAGCTGAGTTTAGCACTCTTAATAATAGACAAACTGAACTTCATGTGTAAAATAGGTGGAGTACTCTTTTAACTTTTCGTCTCGTACCATCAGGTCAAAATCTTAATTTGTTGGTTCATGACCAAATTCCTGCAGAACTATGGACGCTGACATCAGCGCCAGAACTTTGTGTTCAGCAAATACAGCACGCTAAACTAATATGTGATTAAAGTAAACATGCTAAACAGCAGTATTTAAGCATTTGTCTTTGTGAGCAAGCTAGCATTAGCATTTAGCTCAATAAGCACCACTGTGTCCGTAGAGCCACACAGAGCTGCTACATCGCTGTAGGCTGTAGGCTCTTATTCCTTATTCTGTCCAGTCTGAACAGTATTAGCTCAGACGAGGCCAAGAGGCACAGCGTGAAGAGCTCTGATAGCGGCTCGTCGGGACCAAGCTCTCTGCTGACGGTGGACCTGAAGAACTTCAAGGCGTTGTGGAACGAAGAGGTGTACCAGAACAGAGAGAGGTGGAAAGCTCAGGCTGCGAAAGGTACAGTTTACCCATGCAAACACATACAATATACAGATACATTGAGGTGATTTCAGACACTAATATTCTAGTAAAACTAAACTGTCCCAACAGATCATGAGATCTGGGGAAATTATTTTTATAAAGCTGCAAAGCTCTTAGCTCACTCAGAGGGAGATTTGCCTTACGTTAGTGTGGGATACACAGTGATCTGTATGGCCACATGCATCGTTTTTATGAATATTTGTAAGAAACATGTGAAGAAATCATTATGCTGTATACATCATTTATAAGTCATTAATAAGTACAACGTTTAGGTTTTCACTTTAAATTCCTGTTGTTGGTATTTATCCTCCTCCATCATGACACTTATATCATAGAGCTCTTCAATCAATTAATTAACAATTTATTATAACAATTATTGGGTTATTGTAAGAAGCATTTATTGATACATGTTTTACTTTTCTAACTGTAGACTTGGTAGCCTATAAGGGAGAAATAAATGTGCATTTAACAGTTTATTACCAATATATGTTACCAAATAGAGTAATCCACAGTCCACTACCTGCTCTGCAGCAAACAGCAGACAGACAGTTAGCTGGTGAACATAGTGGAGCAACTAGCAATTAAAGTGCCAGATATTTGCCTCTGGATTTGGTAGAAACAAAAGCAGTACCCAGAAACCCAACTCTGACTGAATGCTTATGTTGCTCCGTAACAGCTGGATGTGTAAATAGGCAGCTGTTTGCTAGTTTACCACGTCATCAGAAAGCTGATAAATGTTTTTTCAGCTTGTTTCTGCTGCCCCCAAGTGGCCAGAATCGTATTTGTTGCAAATTGGTCTTAATATTCATGGTTTGGTTTGATCAAACTGTCCGAAACGCTCAAATGAGCTCCCTCAACGTTTACTGGCTTTAACCTCTTAGGACCTGGCGTCCACATGCGTGGACATCACATTTTAGGTTGTCTATACCATACTACTTAATTCTGCTTAAGGGGGGCCTGATGTCCACATACGAGGCTAATGACTCTGCCATCTAGTGGTGGCAGAAGAGTAAAACACATTACAGGTCAAATTCAAGATGTCAGGGAACACCCCGGGAATTTTGGATGGCCACTCCCGACCCAACCGTCGACCAGGTACGAATACCAAACAAATTTCGTCGCTGATTCTTGTGCAGATATGTATACAAGTGTTGTATGTTGGCCATGGCATGTAAATTTGGTAAAAGTTAGTGATAGTAACGATCTACTATGCCGCTAAACATGGTGTCCACATACGGGGACAGCGGAATTTAGTGTTGTTGAAAATGCTAAAATGTTAGCTAATATGCTAACAACAAAATGTGAGTGTAAAAACGTAGTTTGGGAAGATTTTGGTAGAAAATAATAGTTTACAACAGTACAGACAGATATAACATGATTATGAATAAATGTACATGGTTTTGTATTTGATTAGATAGAAAGATAGATAGCTAGCTAGCTATCTATCTAGCTAGATATACTTTTATTGCCATTCAAAAATATATAGCTACCAGTGCATATCTGAGCATAATAGTTATAAGATCAAATCAAAACAGCAGCATCTGAAGAATAAATATCCATTCATAATGATTTTTCTCATGATTGGATTTCCAGAGCATATTCCTCTGTCAAGAGCAGAGCGGATACTGGGGACAATTGTTGGAGACGACTCAGAGATGGAAGATTTGTCTGACATCGATGATCCTGTGGAGGATGCTGATTATCAACCTCCACCAAAGGCGCTGAACAGCAGTGAGGAGGACGATAGTGGGGATGAGGACCCCATTCCACAGCCCAGTGAGCCCAGCAGGGGACGTAAACGTCACTGTGGTGAAAATGAAGAAGCAGAGAGTTCAGCGACTCGCAGACGTCGGCGTCAGACTGAGCAGGTTGAAGCTGATGGCTCAAATGATGGCCCTGAAGAGCCAACACCAGGACCAAGACGTCAAGGACAGTCCAAGAATGGACGTGGAATGCGCTGGACTGCTACTCCGTTGACACCAAACCTAGTTCAGTTTGAGCATGAGGAGGAAACCGAGCATGACAGAGAAGGCTGGACCCCACTGAACTATGTGGAACAGTATATTGATAAAGATTTGATCAAAATGATTGCAGATTGCTCTAATGCAACATCACTGGCTAGAAGTGGGAACCTACTCAAAACAACTGTTGACGAGGTGTATCATTTTTTTGGTGCCTGTATTTTGATGTCGTGTGTCCCATACCCGCAAATAAGAATGTACTGGTCCAAAGCCTTACATTTCCCTGCCATCACTGAAAGATTCACCCGCGACAGATTTTTCAGACTGAGGCGATCCCTCAAGGTGCTCATTGATGATGACGTTCCAGAAGACCTGAAGAAGTGTGACAAATTCTGGAAAGTGAGACCTTTTCTTGATCGCATTCTAAAAGGCTGCAGGTCTCAGGCTCGGCCAGAATGCGTATCTATTGATGAGCAGATGATTCCATTTACAGGAGCCTGTCCGTGTCGCCAGTATCTGCCAATGAAGCCAAACCCAGTTGGCATGAAAAACTTTGTTTGCGCTACAGCAGATGGCATTGTGCTGGACTTTGACATATATCAAGGTGCAGATGCACTGCGTGAGCAGGTTGAAGAACCAGAAGATCTAGGTCTTGGAAGCTTGGTCATCGACCGTCTGTGTCAAACTCTGCATCCTGGTACAAAGTTGTATTGTGATCGGTTCTTCACAACCATTGCCGGTGTGGAACGAATGATGAAGAAGCAGGTCTACGTGACTGGTACAGTTATGAAGAATCGGGTTGCTGCACCAGTGCAGAAGCTACCAACTGACAAAGCAATGAAAAAAGCTGGAAGAGGCACCTCAGCAGAAGTTACCACTGGAGATGGAAACATTGGCGTAGTGAAGTGGTATGACAATAAACCAGTACTGATGATGTCTGTTGTTCATGCTATTCAACCAGAAGACACCTGCAAACGATGGGACAAGAAACTGAAACGATATGTGACCATCTCACGACCAAGTATTATCCGTGAATACAACTCCAAGATGGGTGGGGTTGACTTGGTCGACAGAATGATGAGCTATTATCGCATGAACATCCGCACTAAAAAGTGGACACTGCGGATGCTAATGCACTTCATGGATCTGGCATTGGCCAACAGCTGGCTACTGTACCGCAAAGATCTTGCTGTATGTGGTACACCAAAGAAGACAATCATGCAGTTCCTTGAGTTCCGCATGGAAGTGGCTAAGGCGTTCTTGGACCAGCGTGACAATGGTGTACCAGAAGACGATGCAGACCTTTCAGAACAAGGGAAAAAAGGTCAAGTGAAGGAAGTGCCCCATATCTCAATCCGCAGAAGGGCCAATGCACATCTTCCAGAGGTGGTCAACCTGAAGAATGCAGCCCGCTGCAGAGCGGCAGGCTGCTCCGGGAAATCACGAGTGCAGTGTGGGACATGCAAGGTGTTTCTGTGCTTGCAAAGGGATCGCAACTGTTACTCTGCTTTTCACACATAGGTGTGAACATGTTCATACAGAAAAAAGGGCATTGTTTGAAATAGTAATAGTTTTGAACTGTATTGTTATTGTTGATAAAAATGGTTTTGCAGCACTTCAAACGAGCCGTAGTGTCGATGTGACTGTGCTGAAGGGTGCAACATATTTTTTCTAGTTTTGTCCTTGCATTTTTTGTTCAAAACATGTTCAAAAACATGTTCATATGTGTTTTGAATGATTGCAAAAGCTGTCAAGAAAAAACAGCTGTGTTCAGGTTGGTAAATAAAGAGTAGAACACTTTATTTCACAATGATGACTTTTGTGTTCTGTGGGAATTTAGACCGAGTGTACACGTATGTGGACATCATTTTTCTCAAAAACTACATCATGTCAAATGATAATTCTTAGTTTGTATACTATTCAGGTCCCAATAAGCCCAAATAGCAAAGAGAAATTAAAAATGCACACCAAATAAAAGCTTGGGTCTTAGGAGGTTAAGTCAGAATAAAGCTGCGATGAATGAATGCACGTACACGTGGACATTATATGCTAACCCCGCCTCCACCCTTCATGTGACCTCAGAGGCGGAGGAGAGAGCCAAAAGGGAAGCGGAGGAGCAAGCCCAACAGGAAGAGGCTATGGAGCCCCAGGAGGTCCACACAGAACCAGAACAGCCTGAACCAAAGGAGGACCAACTGGAGGGGGAGGAGGGGGAGGAAGGGGAGGGGGAGGGGGAGGAGTCATTGGAGGTCAGACCACCAGATGGTAACATGGAGGAAACAGAGCAGGGAGCGCTGCCTGGGAGCGCCACACACAAGAACCCTCCACTGCAGAACGGTACGTCCCGCTAACTGTGAAATCCCCCAGCACGAGGCGGCGTTAGGCAGTCTACCTACAGGACGTTGACACGCATACCTGAGTGATCGCACGAGCTGCAGGGAACGTTTCTATCATTCATTTTTATTATCAGCGGCACAGTTTGGATTTGTTCATCTCCCGACCTTTAGTACCCATTTAGTACCCACCACCCTTTCTTTTAAAAGCCGATGAATAATTCTGAGATGCTACACCGAGTATATAAAAACGGTGAACCCGAAAGGTTGCAGTAATTGTTTTGTCAATGAGACGTTATTTCATGTTTTAGAATTGAAAACAAAGGTTTGAACAATGTTTGGCTGCACAGCATGAGTTTGTAATGACTGACAGGTCAGTGAGCTAGAACATGTTTTTACAAACTTCATAAAGGAGCGAGAATGCTTTGAGGATTTTAATTTTTCTTGTTTGATGGAGTGCATGTCTGGTACCACTAAATGTGCATCAGTGTGACAAAATACAATGACTTTTCAGGAAACTTGTCTGAAGGGACTGTATCTCCAGAGGGTGAAGGAAACAAGAACAAAGGAGACGATGGTGAGTTTATTCCCGCAGCCCACAACTACTGAGAAAACAAATTGAAGTGTCTACACTGAGTTGCCAGTTTATCAGGGACACCAAGCTCCAACAAAAAGAGTCTAATACAATACAATGCAATAAATCTTACCTTCATGAAGGTTACACAGCAATATTATGTGTACTAACAGGAAGACGAATAGCTTTTGCAGTGTTTAAACGTTAATTCAAAGACAGCTTTTGACCTGCAATTGAACAATATTTTGAATAAGTTGTTGACAGCTTATTAATCGTGTGAAACTTTGGCCCAGACTTTTATAATCCATGAGAATTGATCATCCTCCAGAGAGATTTCCCTGTGTTAGATCATCTAATCATCTCACTGAAATATAATAGTCCTCGTTTGTTTTCCCCAAGCAGAGGTGGCGATGGAATAAGCGACCTCACTGTGCTGCTGTCGACCTGAACCGGCGAGGACTCAAACTCACACAAGAGGAAAGGCCATTAGTTGGACTGCGTCGCCCTCTACAGGACGGCAAGAAACTGACACCTTCACTTTCTTTTTGTCTGTATGATTTTTAAAATGTTTATGCTCCCCGGCTATTGTATGCAGAGCTTGCGGCTCAACCCACGTGCATTATTTTCCTACCTTCCAGCTTCCTGGTGAATACAATACAGAAGATTTAATGACCTTATGATGGGTGGGAGGTGGGGGGGGGACAACAACAAATATTAGCGTTTTAAAGACACTGAAAATGTTGCTATTCAATGTATTTTTTGCCAATCATTTACTTTGCTCTAATTGTGTGCTTAACTCAGACCACAGTCATGTAGCCATTCTATTCAAGTCACCGCTGTTTTACGCTTCTCGGTCGACACTCGTCTGGTAAAAAAGTTTATTTAGAGACAAGATGTTTGCATCACAATACTTTATTTTGGTACTAACTAAATCATATATTATGGGAAATGCAGAGTAGATGCTCACAAGAGGGACGTCTATAGCTGTTACACAGTATGTACAGGATGTGTACAGTACATTGGGGTTTAATTGACAGGTTTACGTACTCCTTAAACGCATATCTGTGCCGATAATTCAACTTTTCCATGTGCTGCAGAAGCTCTGGTCTCTTTTGTTTTCTGACGCTATTACAAGAAACCAGTCGTGGCTCATATTTTTCCCCTGAACATTTTTTGTGTGCATTATAATGCGTTTGTGATCCTTAAAACCATATTTATATTGTTTTTGTGTGTTTATGTCCTCTTCACTGTATATATTGACAGTTTGTATATGTATGGATCTGAGGAGGAGTAGAAATCCTACAATTCCACAATTCATCAACAGATATTTTCTTTTGGTTAATATTGTAAGATACTGTTGTGAGAAATGTCCAAAAATTAGAATGCAACTTTTGCATCTCAAACATATCACACATTCATGTTTTTGTAATATGTCAAATGTTTTTCTTTACTTTTCTTTTTGTAACAATCTTACTTGTTTTGCATTTGTCGTGTCCTGTATGAATCATGCACTAGATGTGTCTAATATCCTCACACTGTATGTCATTTCTTTGTCAAAAGACTTCTTCTTGATGCCTTCTTATATGTATTTAAGCTGTAGCAAAAAGTCAAGATTGTCGCTGAATTAGAGAAAAGGCTCACATATGTATTTCATTTTGCAGTACAGTTATGTTACAGCAGCTTCGCCTACGAGGTTGTTGGTGTAATGTTTTAATCGACGTGTTTACAGTGTGCGCGTACACTTATTAGCCAGTTGAATCCATCATGCTTGTGTGATGCATCCGAGGCTACGAGTCCAAACTGTATCTGCTTTTTGTCTGTACGCCAGGTTTTTATGGCTCGTAATGTCGCGTATATAGGAAATGCAAATATCGCTTACTGTGCATATGTAACATATTGAACCTTTGCAACGCTGGTTCAGCTTTTACTTAAACACTTAATAATATGTCATTGAAAGAAAAGAAGCATTTTGGCAGTATTCACCTAATAATGGATATGTTTTCCCGAAGGTTTTGCACTTATATTTTGTTTTTACTTATGTTTTACATTCTTTTGGTATGAAAATCACAACAATTATTGTGCCAAGATCCGGTTCTTGGCACATTATTTTAAAGTATACTGTACATATGTGTACTGGTAAATAGACTAAAACATAAAGTATATATGGGGTTCAAAGAGGGTGAATAATCCAGCATCTAAACATTTATATAAAACTGTAGGAATGATTTTATAGTCTCTTTGTTTTAATACACACTACTCATTTTTATATTATGACAGGAAAGTAATATATAAAGCAGTTTATCACGTAATGTAACCACATGCATCTTTCTATTAAAAAATATACTGTCAGTGGTTAGCAAGACAGCTGGCTGAATGTGTGCCTATATATGTGTACTTTCCATTTCACACCTTTCACATGTAGGAAAACTAATTTTGTGATGTCATTTGAATTTGTGCTGATCCAGGTACAGTCAAAGAAAACATGCATATCTTCCTACAATTATTCACACTAAAGAGTCTTCATCCAAGACTTTAATTTTAGACACTGTTGGTAAAGTCAGAAGTTTGATGTTGCAGAAGTATAGTATTTAAGTGGTAGATTTTTGCTCTTTTTCATTTAGAAAAATCGATTTTATCGCTGTGTAGCTTTTTTCTGTTTTAATGTTCGCTGGATTATCCGAAAGTCTTCAACATGTAATGGCATTTTTATTTTTGTCATTTTGTCTCTCCTGTCTGGTTCATTTGTCTCTGCGTGTCTTATCCATATGTTTTATTCCACCAGCTCTGAAGTCAGAAAAACAACTTAAGTGGCTCAAAACTGTAAATTCAAAGTGTAACAATCATATAAACATTAGATTTATTAATAGAACAGATACAAAACTCATTGTGTGCCCTAAATAGCCTGCCTGATACTTGGTAAAGCAGAATCTATTTTCTGTTCCAAGGGACCAACACATGTACAGTCTTGTAGTTTGCTCTATCTTCCACTTGCTACTGTGTTAGCCTACACTGTATGAATATTTAAAAATGATTTATACCAATCATAATCCGAAACATAGCTGTATTTATGACATGTTCAGACCTCTAAACATGGTGTTTTGTAATTGCTACTACAGAACACATTAATTGTTGTTTGTTTATTGCTTTGTTTCCTTGTTTAGTGTGAATCACTCGGATCTCAACCTGTTCTAGTGACCGAGGTTAGATGGATGTAAAGCGTGTGTGCGTGAGAAACTGCCGAAAAATACTTAATGTGCATTTCTGATCTCCTCACTGTGACCTGCTCTATCGATGTGAGTGTGATGACGAGAGAGAAAACGAGATTGTGTGTGTGTGTGTGTGAGAGAGAGAGACTGTGAGAGACTGAGAGAAAAATAGACAAAAAGTGATACAGTGGACTGTTTAAAGCTGCTAAACAGCTCTCAAATCATCATTATCCAAACATTAATTTCAACATTTATTTCCCATTTTAGAGATCAAATTCTCATGTTTTATATAACACATTAGGCCTATATATATATATATATATATACAGAAGAAGAAATATTATACAAATCTAATTATAAACAGTAGTCAGCTAACAAAAGAAAACCTTCACTACATCCATGAAAAGACAGACGGACTGAGAGTGTATGTGCGAGTGTGTGTATGCGTGAGTGTGTGTGCGCGAGTGTGTGTGTGCATGCATGTGTGCGTCACTGTCCCAATGCCGGCCAGGCGGCCGTGTGTGCCACCATGCTCTGTGACTGCACAGCCGTATCAATAAATCTGGACTCAAAGGGCTCAGATCATGTCTGCCTTGTCTTCATTTCTACAACACCACCACATTATTATATGACTTATTCAAAGGGACACTAAAGATTTTCAAGGTTGTATTTTTGGAGGTGTGCAATTATTTCGATGATTCAATCAATTGTGTATTGAATGTCTAAAAATAGTATAAAAGGGATACCGTCATTATTTGTCAAGCTTTATTTAATTGTATCCCGTTTTTTGAATTGCTGTAATCGTTCCTCCTCTTCATACTGACCTACTACGAGAGAGATCTCATCATAATGGGCTTATAGTAGCCCTGTTTTCCCATTTTGAAGGATATTGCAATAGTAAAGCTATATAGAAATGGAAAAATTCAGATATCAAGACTTATAAGATAGATAAAGTATGAAACCATCCTTTAAAAGTGACCATCACAGTCAAAAATCAAGTATAATGACAGAAAAGCTGTAAATCTAACAAGCTGGAACCAGAGAATATTAGGCATTTTCTGATTGAGAAACTGAATGGAGGATTTATCAATCAGAATATTAGGCAGTAATTGACTTAACAGCTAATCACCTCAGTCCATAGGATTCAGCCCTTTTGATGCTTGGCCTACACACAAAGGTTTAAAGACAGGATATCTGCCTCTGCTGAATCAGTTCAGTTTTTATAAATGCATCGTTTATTTGTGAAGATATAATGAATAGACCATACTGTAATAAACCTGCTATTGTTGGCTCAGCCCCTCTCGTTATTTCTTCCCTGATGTGTTAGTCCTGGTCATTAGTGCTAACTTGAAACACCTGGGCCTGACCAGCTCTGTTCCTCCTCAGGTGTTTCAAGTTGGCGCTGACGAGCGGGACCGACGCATCAGTGAACACGCTGGTTTTGTTGTGGCTCTGGTCCCTCTTGGGGCGCTACCAAAATGTATTCCACGCTTTTTAAAATACGCTGTTACAAGAAACAGTAACAGTCTTGCATTGCTTTAGTAAAAGTAAAAAGGTATTAGCGTAGACATATTCTTAAAGATCCAAAATTAAAAGCTCCCCTTATGTAGAATGGTTCATTTCAATACCAGTATATAATAATACTGGATTATTATTATTATGGTAAATGTGGTGTTCATCACTTTAAAGTTTCAGCTGGTTTAATTAAAATTATTTTATATACTTTTTTTTATAACTTAACCTATAATACTATTTCACAAGTTATTAGTTGATTTATATTTAGTAATAATAGTCAGATCCTGCAAAATTATGACAGCTGTGAATTGAATAGTGAAGTAAAAAATACATGTCTACTTTTTAATCAATAAATATCATCTGTCCGATTAATCTGAACTTCCTTTTTACTTATAAAGTATTTCAAAAATCAAACTTACAACGGTCTATATCATAGACATGTGACCCACCTCAGTACATAAACATACAAAACATACCCTCTTTCTGCAGTGCATTACAAGTGTCCTGTAATCTACAAAAATAAGGTATCATAATAATCCTGACAGCAGAATACCTTTTCCTGCATTGCATCTCCCAACAGGGTTAACAGTAAGTGGTTGAATTTCAAACCAAAAGTGTTTTAACAGAGCAAGTAAAAATGGCCACGACAGGAAGTTACGATTGATAGTTTGAATGCATCTCATTCAGTGTGCAAAGCTCCGCCCAGTGAAACAGTTCAGAGGAAAGGAGCGATGGGACATACTGACCGTTTCTATGGCACTGCATTGATAGGCTACAGCTTGGGTGCACGTTTACTTCCTGTTATGTACTGTAACAGAAAATACACCGTGACACATTTTGGTATGTTTATGTTTACAACTGTGAAACGATTGATGGCACATTCTTCTGAATGCTGTGGTGGATGAAGCAAAAAAAATAAATTTGACCTTCGAGCATAAACTTCCACATCAATGCGGCCCATATTCCTAATTCAACATTTTGGCCACTATGAAAGATTGCTTTGAAACCTGTCACTCATCCTGGGGGCTTTGGAGAGAGTACACAACTAGCATGACAAATAATGACAGCAAAACAAAGTAAACACTCACACTGAGCTGAAATGAAACCAAACTCCCAAATATGTCACTGCATCGATGCAGAATCACCCACGTCCGCATCCTGATGAAACTTAGAATCTAGAAATGCCCACAACATTAATATATATGTACACTAATTAATAATATAATTGATTTTTGTTACATTACATTACATTTCATTTAGCTGACGCTTTTATCCAAAGCGACTTACATGATATATAGAGCATACATTAGACCGTAGACACAGCAACGGTGAGCAATGAGGGTTAAGTATCTTGCTCAAGGACACAACGACATGGACTGGCTGAGCCGGGGTTTGAACCACCGACCCTCTGATTGAAAGACTGACTTGCTAACCACTGAGCCACCGTTCTCTAATATGGACAAGACTATACTATTGTATTTATAATGTAGAGATTGTAACAGTGGTTGAGGTAACGGTAACACTGAACAAATAAGTCACACTGTATATATAAATAAAAAATTCAATACACTCTTTTAAAATGGAATTTAAATCTGGTGAAATATGTTATTTTTCTAACAGGAAGTATATCAACAGACAAACAAGGTGATGTCATTGAGCCATGTGACTCGGGGGGCAATTGATCTGGCAGCCATGATAAAATCTCCGATGCTAGAAACACTACATTACCATCGATTGTTCATGTTCAATAAACAAGATATAAATATAAATATGTTTAGCTTATTTCTGATTGGAGGAATTGAATGTGCTGCATTTGCCCGTTATTACTATTCAAGACATTGTGAACAGTACAACAATCGCGGGTTAAAGTTAGCGTTATTTCACCAACATATGTTGCATCACTGGTTTAAAGCACCACCCGGCCAGCCAGCACCCTAAGTGACCCAAATCAAACACACCCGCAGTGTACAGGTGAATGCGGCATGTCGCTAACATACCAGATGCTAAATGATCAGGATTGATTGATCCTCCAGCGGTGACTTCTGTGTTCGCTGAGGAAACGTTCCCTTCAGTGAGCTGTTGAAGAGTCTGCTGTTTGTGACGGTTAACCTGTCACAGTGGTCACTGCAGCCTCATTCAGCACCTCAGTGGACTGGTTGTACTGGTACAGAGAGGCTCAGTGGACTGGTTTGTTACAGCGAGGCTCAGTGGACTGGTTTGTTACAGCGAGGCTCAGTGGACTGGTTATTCTGGTACACAGAGGCTCAGTGGACTGGTTATTCTGGTACACAGAGGCTCAGTGGACTGGTTGTTCTGGTACAGAGAGGCTCAGTGAACTGGTTATCTTTTGCTTTTAGAATGCTGAGAAGTTGAACTTGGAGCAGATTCCCATCACTCAGACAGGTGAGTAGACAACAAACTTTACTCTGAATGTAACTTTCTCCAGCTGACAAGGTCAATGATGCTAGGCTACCTAGCGTTGTGCTTGTGTGCGTGTGTGAGCACACGTTTTGCCGCAACTTTCTTTGTGGCTTTGAGGAGTTCATATTGTTTGACTACACATCTGTTGTCTGCCTTGATGATGTTTTCTTCTGCTGCTGATTCTATATGAAGTGAATATTTAATGTATATAGCTTGATAATGCTTGTCGCACCTGCCGCGGCGACTATGTATAATGAATTAGAAGTTGTGTGCTGCAGAGTGATGTCGACAGGAAAGGAACACGTCAGTAGTCTCACAGTCAATAATCCACTAGATGTCTCTGTTAGACTTCAAATCACAGTGAAGCTCACCCAGTCCCTCAGCCTCAGAAGGCCCGCAGCACTAAAAATGATCAACGGACTTGATGTATACCGTGTCACACTCCCAAGATAGTCAGTATATAGCTCTTTATCCACCGTGTAGGCAGCTCCACAAACATTATACACACAACGCATATTTATCACAAGCAGCATGCATATTCATGGGCAGGTTGATGGAGCTTGTGGAGGGATGTGTATGAGTTCTCAGCACAGCGCTGAGTGCCGGAGCAGAAGGCGAATGTTAATTCAATTATACGGCAGCTGTTCCTTGGTGCCCATGGCCACTGTGTTTGCACTAGAACAGAAATCTTGTATTAGGTCCCTCGCCATAAAAGACCATTGCCAGGCATGAAAATGGGGACTGCCTGTAACCAAAAGCCATCAACCGTATTTTAAAGAGCATTTAATGCTTATTTTTGGCACGATTGAGCGATATGCCGAGGCTGCAAAGAAAGATTTGTGTTTTTTTGTGTTTTGTTTTTTTGTTTTGGCTTGCTGTTGATTTACAGAGCTTTTGTTTTTGGTCATTATTCTTTTAAATAATCAATCTGCTTGGAAGTAATATGTGCAAATTATTTTTTCTGGTACAAACTTCAGTTGAGGGTGGTCGGATGAACACAAGTGTGCGTCCTGTTGTCGTTGTTCTATAATTCTTTTTTTTTTTTTACATTAAACATAATTTACAGATATAGAAACTATCTTTCTTTCTTTATGTGTGTTTGTGTTTCTTCTTGTGGATTTATGTTCATGACTTTGTATGTCAACACGGCCTAAAACGATCCCATACATGCAAATGTAGTTTGGCGATGCATTTATGTGAGTGTTGGTATTTGTGCTCCACCCTACCTCCTGTCCCGGGCTCGGGCTGGGCTCCAGTACGACATGGTGGAGAAAGAGCATGATGAAGAGGAGGAGGAGGACGAGGAGGAGGGAGGGGTGTCAAGGCATCCGCCAGCCTGTTCCTTCATTACCCGGCTCCCTGAGACTCGCTCTGTGTGATTTAATCACATGGCCACTGGCGGATACTGTTGCTCTGATGTACCTGGACCTGCTAATAAGTTTGCTTTTCCTTCATCAAAAGAAAAACAGTCACACCTGTCGGGAGGATGTGCTGAACTGCACATTAGGTATTAAAATATATGCACGCATGCAAATGAAGAGGCACCTAAACATTGTTTTTATTGGTGTATATTGGTTATTATCCTCCTATCACACACTCACAGATGGAGGGGTTGAAAAGGTAGGTGTGCAACTAAAACTTAGGCTACTTTCATTACTGATTGACTAATCATTTCTCGATTAATCAAGATGTTTGTCCGATAAAATCTTAATAGTAAAAAAAAAAAATCAAACTGAATATATTAATTTTACTGGCAGAAAGGACAAATAAAAGCAGCAAAGCCTCACGTTTGTTGGTGCTAGAAAATATTTGGCAATTTTGCCTGAAAAAATTAATGAATAAAAAAAATAGCTGCCAAATATAAATAGCAAATATATACTGTAAATAAAATCTGATGCTGTCACAGCAAGGCTACAGTATGACTGCCTTTTGGGAATCCATCCCCTAACCTAACAAGAACGGACAGCATGTTCTTGCCACTTAACTGCACGCAGCCACATCACGCAGCATGTAAAGTAGACATTGCATATCAAGCTGTTTAATAAAAATTAAACCCGTCTATCCACTGGAAAGAGCACAGTGCTCTATTTAGAGTGATCGAGAGCCCAGAATCAAAGGGCCCTGTGGCACGAGCTGCTAGTGTGTCTGGGAATTGGCCCAACTCTTAAAGAGCCAAGCTTCCCTCATCTTGACTGGGGGCAGACCCCCAAATAGGAAGAAGCTATTTCTGCTGGCAGCCAAGTGGTTCCTCTCTGGAAGCCTGACAGGTGAGAGCCGTGGCTGCCAACTGTAACCCCCCCTCAGGTGGGAACAAGGGGCCGGGCAGACCCTCATCAGGGCTCCAGCATTGTGACACAGAGCAGATGATGCAAGTTGCAGAGGGCATTGAGCTCCCTGATGTCTGGAGACAAAGATCGGCTGTCAAAGTGGGAATCGCTTTCCACAGCAGTGATGCATGATAGACAATAAAAACAGAAATACTTCATCTGCAAAATTGGGATGAGTTCATGTAGAACAAAAAAAGCCTTACATCATTAACTTTCACTGGTAGGAACTATATTTTTCTAGTGCTGTACGGCAGTATAGTTTTATGAGTAACTTGTACTCCACTTAAGTACCTCAAATACCTCAACTCTATTCAATATGATGCACAAAGGGAGCCACAGAAGGCTTTATTCAACATTTTCCACATTTGCAGCAGCAATCTGGAAGCAGACTTTGATGTGTACAAAGTAGAAGTGCCAAAGCAAATACATTTAGCTAATAAAACCTCTGTGCTTTTACTTCAGTATTATTTTAAATTTACAGGACTTTAACTTGTAATGGAGTATGTTTACATGTTTGTATTAATTTGCCAAAGGATTTGAATACCTTAAATTCACCATAATGACCATAAATCAATAGGAAAAACTCCACTTATTGAATGCTAAAGAGCTACTAACAAAACATTTGTATAACCTAATTTATCATTGATAAGATTTGTATCACTGTATTATGAACTGCTCTTCATCATGCAGCACTTCCCCTTTAAATCAAACTCAAACCAATTTAACACTGCCACACCGTGTTGCTCCTTCTTGCTAAAACTGCTTAAACACAGATGGCGTGGTGTCATGTTGAGATATTTCTAGCACCATTACAATGGAGTTTAATAGAGTGTAGAAGTAGGTGGAGCTATTGTGAACAGCCAGAGGTGAATTTACTCGTTATAAATTATGACGTCTTCATCTTTCATTTCAGTGCAGAGCTGTTTTCAGTTTGAATGACAACTTTGTGAGTTTTTTGTGATTTGCTAGTTTTCCCCTGCTTCCTGTCTCTGTACTAAGCTAAGTTAAGCTTAGCAAAATACCGAGCTCAGGCTTCGACCATTAGACTGGTATCCATCTTCTCATCTAAGTCTCAGAACAAAGGTAAATAAGCATATTTGTCAAAATGTTTAACTATTACTCTTTGATCAGAATGCAAACCTACCAAAGTATCAGAGTTAGATTAAGATTACTAAATGACTCCTCCAGAGTTGTCCTTGGACTGAATGAAGAACTGAAGGTACATTGGCACCCCATCAAAAAAGGGGTCTGAAGCAATGACAGCAATAAGAACTGAGATTTAACCGTTAAGTAAATCGATGAAAAGTGTTAGGTTTTGATAAATTAACTCATGACATCTAGGGAAGTGGGTTTAAATGTTGGTCAGACTGAAACTGAAAGAACCCACTTTCTGCTAAATCAGCATTGATTTACAACAATTAATTTTGCCATGTGTATGAAGTACAATCAATAATGTCATAATGTACGATAATTTGACCATTTTGTGGTGCTCACAATCAGCAGTTGGTTTCAACACATGCTCAATCCCAACGTGCCAACTACAGACTCAGGGTCAGTAGCAATAAGACTCAAACTATGACGTTCTTTGGGATCCTTCTAGCTCCAGTGTTTGACCCATGCTCGTCCCATTCCTCCTTCCTGTGTGGACTATCTCGCTCTTTGTGTCCGGTGCTCTGACCATCTAATAATGCCATGGATGGGTTTACATTAAAGTTAGTTTAAAGCACAGTGCGTCGGTATCAGATGTCAAAGGTATAAATATGACAAATTGGGAGCGAGACCAGGGTTGAAACCCCCTTCCAAGCGCCATAACTATGTCAGCTTGCTTTGAAAATAACAAACAAAAAAATACAATGTGCGTAGATTTGCAGGTGTGCAGAATGTTGTTTGGATAAGTATTTTGTAAAATTACGCATTTAAACCTATTTGCTCTCACGGTTATGACTGGCGAACGATCATTTTCCTCAAACTACAGTCATTTGAATGCGTCTGGTAAGATAGTTCCACATTTCATATCTTGCAATTATGTGCTAACAAACAGCATGCTTTGATTAAGTTACTCTTCATGACTGAGACACAACATGTAGGACTCAACTTCTTCTTCCCCATAAAATATGACTTTAAAGACATGTATATTACAAGTTTAACATTACAGCAAAAGTTAAACAATTTAGAAAATACAATGCACAACATGTTAATTGGTAAGTTTTAGAGGGGCCGCAAGATGAGCCAATCTTACTGTTTCCCTCCGAACACTGTCTTCATATTAAGCCAGCTAACGTCTCCTGGCGGTAACTAGCTAACGTCTCGTGGAGGTAGCTAGCTAACGTCTACTGGTGGTATCTAGCTAACGTCTTGTGGAGGTAGCTAGCTAACGTCTACTGGTGGTATCTAGCTAACGTCTTGTGGAGGTAGCTAGCTACCGTCTCCTGGCGGTAGCTAGCTATCGTCTCGGTAGCTTCATATTTATTAAAGAGCTATGAGAGTGGTATTGAGGCACTTCTATATTCCAAAGCATATAAAAGGGAAAGAGCATTCCAAAGAATGTCATATATATTTGATTGTTTCACTCTATCCCTGCAATATGTAACACAATTATCCGAAAAAATAACGGAAAAAAAGACATTTCAAATAAATTTGCCCTCCACACTATAAACTTTCTTTCTGTGCACCACTTTGTAGTTTTAAATGCTGCGAGTTGACAGGGAGTTGAGGACAGTTGATGGGGGAAGAGGGAGAGAGACGTCATATCAACACATGGAGTGTCGATTAGGTGAGAAAACGACATTAGTAACCCGTCAATCTTCTTGGCTTCAAGCTTGAAAAAAAAAGCAGAGCTGCTATAAAAAATAAGCATAAAAGTTGGCAAGTCAGTGAAATCACATGCATTACAAAAACCCTTTTAAAAGTTAATTGCATACTAATGAGTACCTGCAACAATGTCCCTCATGTCAGAATATGAATAATGTGTTTATGTTTATTCACATGATGACAGTTGCTGTAGGTCAAATACCACTTCTTCTGAGTTCATCATACATTTTATACAATACTTAAAACTAAAGATGTGGCTTTTACTTAAATATGATGTCTGACACATTTTATTCATCTCATCACTTTCTGGGTATGGAAGTGTCGCTACCACAACAGATTGTAACAGCCACTTTGAACGTGTGCGAACAGATTGAGCTTTGAAAAAGAAACGGGAGCCTCCAGCAACATTTCACGTCTGCGTCCCATCTCTGTCTAAAAACGGGACTAACATCTTTACATTATACATCTTCAAAAACATATCCATTATTCATATGCCCATATTTTAATACTATTAGCGTTTCTATGCCACCCACCTAAATACCTGTGTGTGTTTCTTATCAAAGAAGCAGTGACAATCAGAGTAACTTTGTTTGGGTGTAAAGAAAAGCATTGGGATTCAGAAAGTATTGCGGACCATCACACAAAAATGAAATGAGCTCTGTGAGGTCATTATATTATTGTACGCTATGAAATATTGGATCCAAATACAAATGGGCGCAGGAGAAACTTTGCTTTTACCTTCACACTGGAGTGTTTGTGTTGTTTGTATAGACAACAAAGGCAAACACACACAGACACACACAGTGCTCCCACCTGTGTGGGTGGGAGGTGTGGCCACTCAGCAGCTGAGTGGGGCAGCATATGGAGTTTCTAATTGGGTAGAACAGCACAGCTGGAGGACACCAGTCCAGGACCTGGCCTCTGGTAATCAGTCCCACAATCGTCAGCCCTCCTCTGCACAGCCACCCTGCTGGTGGGTGGTTGTGGGTTGTTGAATGTATGAAACCAAGATGAAGCTTGTCCACCAAGAGTTTTGATCAACTTGTTTTCCATTTTTTAACAAAGGTCGGATTTAAATTGTGACTCTGGCCATTGACAGTCTGGACTTCCAATTCCAATTCTTGGTGACATTTAGGTCTTGTTTATTTTGAGTTTGAATGCACTAATTGCAAGTTGCTTTGGACAACATCATCTGCCAAATGACTGTGATGTAATGGCCACTTAATTTCCCTTTCTTATTAATTATTCTGACTGACTGAGACCAAACATTTTCACTATGTACCACTCATTTATTATCACTGAACACACCTTAAAATGTCTTCCTCCCAAACACTGATTTCTTGCTCATTGTGGAGCAGGCGATGGTTTCCCTCATATACCTGTGTACAGATATACTCTGAGCTAATAGTGTTGTACACATGTAAGGTTCCCTGAGTTACTTGTGAAACAATGTAGTACTTTAAAGATTAAATTAATTAAACTCAAATCAAGTCAAGTGTTTGGGATAAATAAAGCCCATTTAGTGAATGGATTAGTTTTTTTCATGTAGATTTTTGACAATTAAAATACCTGTATGTGCATTTTGATTGAATATCTTTTATGATTTTTTACGCAGTGTGTTTGGGATTATTTTGTAGACTGTAAAAGCTAGCATGTCTGCTTGAAACTACATTATATATGCAACAGAAAATATGTTCAGAGGGAATATTGTGACAATATTGTATTAATTTGTTTGACAATATTTGCTCAAAGCAACCCAATTCCTGTATACTAACAGTCAGGGGGTGACATTGCCTTTTACTTTTGTGTTTCGACCCTCAAATGAAGTTAGTCAAAAGTGACGTACGTTTTCATTATTAACATTTAACCAAAACCACAAAACTGCAGTTTTTATATCCACAATCCACCGACCACCTGGGACTCCCGTACAGAACAACAATCTGGCTCTTGTTTCGGTCTCAGGCCTTGATGGACTCTGAATTGTGTTGGTCTCGGGCTCGGCTATAGACAGACTAGTCAAGTTGTTTTTGTACACAACGTTGTCTGATTCTATCAACACAATGCATGAAGAAAAAAGAAACTCCACCTCTTCCTTAATGGATCTGTCGAAACCTGTAAAGGTTCTCAAACTTAAATGCTATGCAAATTCATTTTAAATTATAAGATGTATCAATGTAGTTTCTAGATATTATTTCTGCACATCCTACCTCCTTAATCACTATATTAACATTGGAAAGAAGCTATTGCCTATTGTGGTCTCAAACAGGACTCGATTTTCTCTGGACTCGGTCTTGAGTCGGACTCGACTGAACCTTCTCTTCCACATGTCTTGGACTCAATTAAATTGATCTTGACGAAGGCCATGACAACAACAACTTACACACTGGAACATAATCAAGGCAGCAGTCATGTTTTGTCAAAAAATACATCAGATACAAACGTTATTTCAAGGAGATAGGGCTGGTATCTTAATCTGACTTCTTGTTGGAACAAAGGTTTTCTTTTTGTCTTCTTTGCCAGATCCCTCTTAAAAAAACCTAGATATGCTTCAGGTGATTTGGGGGTATAACAAACAAAGACAATAAAACATCAGGTCAACATCAGATTCACAGTGAATCTGAAATGACTTAACAGCAGCAACCGAGGTATCCATCTTGTTTATTAGCTATCAACAAGTAATTGACACACTTGTATTTAAGCACTTCCTTATTTAGCTATAGTAATTTGTACATGCACCTCAATGCCAAATAAATAGTGAGAGTTGTTAGATCGTTGAGCAACTGAAAATTAACAATAAAAGGCTCATTACAGAGTCAGTGTCGGGATTAAAAAAAAAACATGCTTTGCCTTTGGGGCTCATTTTCGAGCGTTCTTCTGCCTCACAGGGTTTCACTAAAGAAATGATCTATAAATAGTAATGCAGGCAATTAGATTTTGGTCGGCTTTACGTTGTATCACCACACCATTACATCCTCAACCACTTCACCGGCTCGCACTCATCTCCCAGGCACAAACTCCCTTTAACTGCTGACATCAATTGAAAAACGCTTGCGACTCAGCGTGCGATCAGTAGCGCCTTCATTTGCGGCTCTACACCACGCACCGTGCCTATAAAAGCTGATAATGTGATAATTAAAAGAGCTGACAGGCAAGAACTGTCAACGAGACACACTGATTTACCAACCTCTGCTATTTGCTTTACCTCTCAAATTACAATGCTTCCAACCTTGAAGTGTGACACGTACATCATCAATCGAAAGAATTAAATAGGTTAGGATTGTTGTGAGAGAAAAAAAAAAAAAGTTAAGGAGTCTCAGTGGACGACCGTTTTTAATGAAAAGCGTCCTAAAAATATCACAGGATCCGATTCAGACCTGAAACAAGGAGTTCTACAAGACAAAAGATCACTGCCATGTCTCTCTCTTTCCCTCTCAACCACACCATGATTTATTACCTGAAAAGACAAGAGAACTAATTAGTGGAGTAATTAATTAATATAAATTTGCATATTTGCATTTGCAATTAGTGCAGTCAACTGATTAGTCTGAGATGGGGAGTTTGACTCATCAGATGCTGGTGTGTGTGTGTGTGTGTGTGTGTGTGTGTGTGTGTGTGTGTGTGCGCGCGCTGGACCAGAACGATCAGCAGACCAGCTGAGGCATTTTGGGGGGAAGGCTGTTTTAAAGGGACGGTTTTTTTAGTTTTTTTTAGGGTGTGCTTTTGTACAGTAGGTGTTTGTCCACATGCACGCTCACACACACACACTCACACTTGCCTGTATATCTGTGTGAACACATGTTTGGTGCTCTGTCTCATGCACATTAGGGTTAAGTGAATGCACAGTCACCAGTGTGTGTACATGCTTTTGTTGTCACCCGCTACCTTGGAGTGGTCCTGCTCTGAACTCACACCAAGGTGTCGTCGGCGTTGCGGCACTCTGCTGCCGGGCTGCTGCTGCTCGCTGTCTTCTAATGTCCAGTACATAGAAACTGATAAATCGCTCTAATTGATTCTCCTTGCAACAAGGTCATTCACAGGCATACTCTTGTGTGTGCGCCTGTGTGTGCGCCTGTGTGTGTGTGTGTGTGTGTATGTGTTACACATAACTGAGGAGTGCATATACCCATATCGAGTACCAGCTGTGCCCCAGTGTGGATTTGGCAGTGTGCCACTGGGCCTTTTCCACGGGGTGTACTTAATGTCTACGGTCCTGAGGTACCAACACTGCGCCCGCCCCCCTGGTATCACACCATCCTCTGCTTGTGAGGAGCCTGCTGGAATTTTTATGTCGAGAGCTAGCAAGCGATTAGTTGATTAGACGATCGATTAGAAATTGATAATCAACTATTTTGATCATGATTTTATCAAGCAAAAATGCAACATTTTATATAAATCATATATTGTTTGCAGCAACTCTTAAATAAAGATTTACTGATTTGCTCTCTTTTAAACTGAATATCTTTAGGTTTCGTACTGTCGGCTGTAACAAAACAAAACATTTGATGATGATGAACAAGGACTGTGGCGAGCATTTTTCATCATTTTTTAAATGTTTTAGATCAAACCAATAATTGAGAAAATTATTGTATGTACTACCACATACAGCAAAGGTATTTCCTCAAAATAAAGTGTTTTCTGATCTGATGCTTTTATTGCCACAACATCATCAGTTGTCTGTGCCTTACAAAGCAGTTAAACAATACCCATGATGTGACAAGGCCAGGTGTAAGGTTTGGTTAGGTTTAAGCAAGAAAACGACTTGCTTAGGGAAAAGACCGGTGTGGGTAAGAAGGTTAGAAAAACATTACTAAGCAGCTTTACGGCTTTGTAATTTAAACTTATGCAAATTATGTTTATGGACATTTGCTGAAATGAGGATAATATGGTCTAATATGTAGAAAAGCATTGAAGTGTAGACCCCTCCCTTTGCCACAAACTGGGCTGATGATGACAAACTACGGGCAAAGCTGCTGTGAAAGAACAAATGCATCCAATCATTTTGTTTGCAAATAGAAGTCATCAGTGGACAGAGAAATGTGGTGAGAGAGGTCTAACTTCCTGTTTGACCTCTTATGAATAAACTGATACATTTGGGATGTGGGACTCGTCGGTGCTGCATATAAAGTACGACAAGTCCATCCTTGTTTTATAGATGTGGTTGGAGACCCCACAGAAGAAACTTGTCCAAAATCATGTTTATGAGCAAGAACATTTTACAGTATGTCTATATCATTTAAATAATTGTTGTCACAACATATCTTTTATTTTCCTTATGCACCTCCGGTCAGAAATATATTTATAGTATAATTGATTTAATTTGATGTAATTTGTTTAGGCCAGGTCTTTGTACAAAACCTTTGCAGGATTTTAAATCTTTTACATTACAAGATTTGTTTGTGCAAAATACATCAAATCTGTCTATCTATCTATCTATCTATCTATCTATCTATCTATCTATCTATCTATCTATCTATCTATCTATCTATCTATCTATCTATCTATCTATCTATCTATCTATCTATCTATCTATCTATCTATCTATCTATCTATCTATCTATCTATCTATCTATCTCACCTGTTGAAGTGCAACATGCACATCCCTCTTTTTTTCCAGACAAAAAGACATTAATTCATCTTTCTTACACGGGAAAATGCAGATATTAGTTGTTATCCCTCTCCGGTTTGTGTTTTTGACGGTAAACGCGGGCCTCCCGGTGCCCATTACCGGAGCTGCCAGATGATCGGTACGGAATGGAGGTCCCGTGGGACACTGAGCACGTGGTCTCGGCTGCCACAAGACGTCAGCGGCAGATGGCATGGGTACCCGCTGTTGGCATGAGTGTCATTCCTCAAAGAGAAAGGGAAGGGGAAGAGAGGGAGAAAGGGAGTGAGAGAGAGAGAGTGAGAGAAGAGGAACAGCACAACACAGCAAGTCAGAGGAAGGAGAGAGAGTGCGCGGGTTTCAGCGTTTTCCTTTAATTTGTGATTTCCAACAGAAGAAGAAGCTGCATCACAGATTCAGAGGAGATATTTGGGAACATGCAAGGTGCACGCTGACCTGAGGTTAGTACTTTATCATGTATGCTCAGTCTATATTACTTATTAATGTGTTGACTTTAAGAGTTTGTGTTGATTGATTTAAATGTCTTTTGTGCAACGCGTTGGCGAAGACAAATAAAACTAATAGGCTTGTACCACGTATCATCACCAAACTGCATGATTAGGCTTAACGCAGGGTTGCTTTTTCATACCTGAGTCCAAAGACAATGAAGTTGAGTGTCTCTGAAACGGTAGCAAGCTGTGACATTGGCCTTGCTTGCCAATTTGCCCCTCTTCCTCTTGGGAGGACCCATTCACGAGGTAATTAACTGACAACCGTCAAAAGACGTCGCTGTAGTTCTCTGTCTTCATAGTTTATGTTTTGGCTTTGATTTGACAGGAAATATGTTGACACTGCCATTCGAGGAGCCTCATTTGATGTGTGAGCCGCGGTTTGGTGCCAATTATCCCCGCGAAGGCGCACCTGAGAGTCAGGAGAAGGAGCAGAACCACGCGGCAGACAGCTCCAACTCAGACATGAGGGATGCCGAGGACGACATCTCCGACCGAGAGGAGGACGAAAGGGAGGGCGACCAGGATGACGACATGCTTCCTAAAAAGCGGGGCCCGCGAAAAAAGAGGTCCGGGAAGCCGGAGACGGACAGGTCCAAAATACGGCGCCATGAAGCGAACTCCCGGGAGCGCAGCCGGATGCACGGCTTGAACGACGCGTTGGAGAGCCTGCGCAAAGTTGTGCCGTGCTACTCAAAAACTCAAAAGCTGTCCAAGATTGAGACCCTTAGACTGGCTAAAAACTACATCTGGGCCCTGTCAGAGACTCTGAGCGCGGGGAAGAGACCGGACCTCCTCGCCTTCGTCCAGACTTTGTGCAAAGGATTATCTCAGCCCACCACCAACTTAGTGGCCGGTTGTTTGCAGCTGAACGCGAGGAATTTCCTCACAGACCACAACGGGGAGGTCATGTTCTCTGGCAGGTCGCCCTACGACGCCATGTACTCGTACCCCGGCTCAGACGTGAACACGCCCCCCGGCCACAGCGCCAGCACCATGGACAGCAGCGCCAAGCCGTTCAGACACTACAGCTACAACGGCGCGTACGAGCCCTACTACGAGAACCCGTCCCCAGAGGGCGGGAGTCCGCATTTCGACGGCCAGCTGAGCCCCCCGATGAACTTTAACGGGATTTTCTCCCTAAAACACGAGGATCCGCCAGACTACGGCAAAGGCAGCCACTATGGCATGCGCTACTGCAGTGCGCCAGGGCGCGCGGCTCTTGCGCACAACTCCATGTACCGAGTCTCCCCAGAGGGCCGTTTCCCTTACGATCTGCACGTCCGCAGCCAGTCCTTCCAAGCACAAGGGGAAGTTAATGGCTCTTTCCACAATTAATCAATCAGCTGGACAAAGTTCAAGTTTTAGAAGCGATGCAATTTCCCCCCGCAGATGTCGAGAGTGGAACGAAATGGACTCCAGACACGCTGATGATGATGATGCACTGCAAAGAATGCCCATTTTAACTAGTCATCTTGTGTTGAATGTTCAGTCTGGTTTTTATTTGAAACATGTTTAAAGTCTACAAATTAGATATGATGATTTCACTTGTTCTCAAATCTGTCGAAACAAAAAAAAAGATAAAGACACAAGAACGCCCTTGTTTTGTGCAGTGATTTCCATCTGGATTATTTAAAGAAAAGTTAGATTAAATGGTTCACTGATACTTGTTTCTAGTGAAAAACCACATATCAAAAGTACTTAAATATGCAGGTTTTTAAATTGTTTACAGTTACAGTGTATTTGTTTGTTAATGGCTGCGCTGCAGATGTCGGTCATGACTTGGGTTATTTAAAAGTGATACAGTAACTAATAAATTAGATTTTTCTGCTTATTTAATCAGGATCACAGCAGTCAGTGAAATGATTTTCGTGGAGAAATAAAATCAGCTACCGGGGAAGAACTATCTAAAGACGTTTCACCTCATCAGGGAAGTTTGCTGAGACATGATTGGAGTCCAGATATTCAGTCTGTTAGCAATAAAGGTCAATTGAGCTATGCAAGGCAGCCAAATGCAATCTTTGCTTAGAAAAATGAAATATGTCTATTTCCACTCACAAGGCGTTTCTCATAATCTAATATCTAATTAAAATAATCACAATTACACTAAATTAATTATTTTTGAAAAAGCCAGTTTGGAGACGTGCACGAGTTTAGGAGACCTGATGATGATGATGATGTCATCTGAACTGGTCCTATAAATACAGAAAGTTGTGGGACGAAAAAAAAATACTCATTTGTATTTGGAGTAAATAGTGTGGTAACGAGGTGAATGTAAATTATTGTATTTATTTATTTAAGCTTATTTATTATAAGTCCGTCAATTTGAATGTGGATAATATATTATTAAATTATGTAAAATTCAAAAAAATGTTACCGTTTTATGTGAATTTCCATACATTTAAAAATTGGTTTGTTGCATTGTTGTGTATTTCACTGCCGCTGGAAGGGAAATCATTTTGTGTGAGGTGAACAATCCGAACAACATGCCTTAAAAAAGAGACGATGACCATCAATATGCAACGAAATGACAGTTTTGGATAGTTTGATGTGAACTTTTTACACTTTCTCGTTCCTGCTGAAGAGCACTTCATGTATTGCTGCACAATGTTGGTGATTGTACTCATAAATTCTGTTGATTTTGTAACTTTATGAATGATTTTTGGATGGTATTCTTTGTAGTTTATTTCTCTCTCTCTCGCACACACACACGCACACACACGTCCACGCACATTCCTGAAAACTCGTTATGGATCGAAATATTCGTGAAGTAATGTGTTAATGTTTTGTGATGTGTTTGTCGCAATAAAAGTAAGAGGCTGTCAGAGACTTATGTTTCAGCTTCTCGGCTCTCTGTGAAAATGATCGACAGTAGACGGCGATTAAAAAAAAACGTTAGATTAATGAATCAGGATACAAGCGCCCTGGGCGTAGTTGTATTTATTTATTATTATTCGTTTAATTTTGTGCATGTTAATAATCTTGCATATGAGTTTGGGCTGACACATGAGGTTATGTATAAGGCCTTTTGTAAAATAGCAATATACGATGCGAAGACTCTGTGCATAGTTTCAAACTGGAGACAATATTTTTTCTAAATTAGTTTATTTAACCACACAAAGGGTTTAGCTTCACTTAAAGTTGGATTTTTAATCAAACAAGAAAGTTATATAGATATCTGTAAAACGTTACGCAGACCTAACGCAGAGTTTTGAAATGATTTCTGTGAAAAAGGCTTGTCGATATAATTTGATTTAATTTCAGTCGATCAGATGGCTGATGTGACAAATATGCCCACGAGATATTGGCTGTCAGCCAGAGATCCCAGTCCTCCCAGTCAGGAGAGACGTGGAACTGGTATTCCCTGAAGATGCGTCACCTTCTGTTCAAGGTCCCACTCTCTAAATAGACAAAAAGAAAAGTTAATTTTTTTAAATCCAGTTGACTTTGCTTTCCTGCTCTTTATTAAATATGTTTAGGATAGTATAACGACGATATATGATTCTAGACATCCGGATTAAAACGCATGTCTCTGCGCACCTTTCATTTATTAGTTGACTCGCGGTGTTAACGTGACTCCATATAATCAGTGAAAGAAAGATCAAACCGATGTTAATTAAATTATGGGGGAAAGTAATTAATATGTGCTTATAACAATATTGGTAATCACCGGCTGGATGAACTGGCTTATTCTTTCGTCGCTTGGATTGTGTTTCACTTTCCCTTTAAAAAAATATATTGATTTCCTCTTCACGTGTCGTCATCAGTCAAAACCTGAAAACAGCTGAATCCTTCATCTTTGATCCAGCAAAAATAGTTCGTGCGCAAAGTTCATCGCGGCCTCTTACACAGAGGCTGATCATTTAAACATTGTATTATCAGGGAGCAACTTTTATCCAAATCCAAATTCTTAAATGAATTATAAAACAACACTGGAGGGAAATTATGTTCATATAAAGCAATGCTTATGAAAAAGAAAACACAAGCTGTCAGCTGTGACTTTACTGGAGTTCTGATAGTTGATATAGCCAATTATATAAAGTTAACAGCAACAAACACCTAACGACCTACTGAGAAAAACAATAACTTTCACCACCTGTTTGTAATAAACAATGTCTGACTTTCTGAAATTGTATATCATTTATATAATTGTATATAGGGACCAATAGTGAGAATGATGTGATCATATGGGGAAATCAGCTAACTGAGTTGGAGAAGGCCTGTGGGTGACTTTAGAGAGAGGAAGGATGCAATCACATGACACATTTGACACTTTGAAAAGATAAAGATCAATATTTCTAAATAATAGTTCTATAATATAGTCCTGTCAAGCTGATTAAGTTTAACAAATTCAGGTCCGTCATGTACTGAAGGCTAATCTAATGAGAGATTATGTCGTCATATTTGTTTTTTCAGATAAACATGACATTAAGATAAAAGGTTTGCAAATATTTAAACAAAGAGTTAAATCAGGAAAAACACAGGAAGCCCAAATGGAAGCTTCTCGTGGGAAGAATTAATCTGTTTTAGAGATCACAAACCAGAACACCTAACCTGCATCTTTCTACCCCAAAGTATTTCCAACTGGGTTGGGACTCGATTAAGAAATCTATGATGCTTTTAATTAATAGTTTGTTTTGCAGTCAAGAAAAAAAATTCATCTCATAGAAGAAAATAACAAACGTTGAGTTTTTTTTTTCTATCAAGAAAATCTCTTGTTATCCCGTCTTCATTCCCTCACTCATCCTCCTCTCCCTGCATCATCATAAAACTGGAGGACCGGGTTACTGAAGGTCCCTTGGGGGCCCTAAAAGCACCTCTTTAGTCCCCCATCCTTCATCACTGGCCTTATTTATCCCATGCACTGAAAGTCTCACCATGTCAGTCTTACTGCTTCTCCTACCAGGCTGTGTGTGTGCGCACATGCGAATGTGAGCATGTGTGTGTTTGTCAGAAGAGATCCAAATCCCTCTTGGGGCCTCACAGAGAGGCTGCCGAGGGTGAGGAGGAGGAAGAGGGGGGGGGTCCCACACCCACACCCACAGGGTCCACGGGGTGGCGTGCAGCAGTTTAGGACGGGGTCAAACGTGTACACGTACCCCTACATTCATGCAGCTCATTAAGCTGTGCGGAGCGAGAGAGAGAGAGAGAGGGGGAGAAAGAAGTATAGGGAGAGAGAGAGAGCATATGGCCCGGCTCTGTGTGGGAGGTGAAGGACAGGGATGGGGGATGTATATCGTATAGAGGTGAATTTGCAATCGGTGATGTGGTATCGCAATTAGTGGCAAACAAACATTGTGTTTCTATTGGAATAAGTTGCAGAAGAACAGGAATCACCTCAGAAGTTGAGAAAAGTTTCATGCATTCACCTGTAAAGAGGAAAACAAACACAAATGCATCTTCATATGCATTGTATTTAGATTATGGTAATGTATTGTAATCAGGAGCCCTTTTTTCCCTGCAATGTCTGAAAAATCTGAGCACCAGTCAAGAAAAAATGAAAATAATGTTCAACCGCCACGTCGGCAAGCATCCTCAAATTTTGTGCCATTCCCAAGCCCCAGATGGTGTGGGATGGGAAACGTTCCCCCATTAAATTCCTAATAATCATTTCTCCTGCGGAATCGGGGGTGGTGGCAGTGGGGATGGAGGAGGGTGGGGTGCGAGTATATGTGTGTGTGTGTGTGTGTGTGTGTGTGTGTGTGTGTGTGTGTGGCTGTGAAGTGAGGATTGGGTTGGTGGGTGAGGGGAGTAGAGGGATTTGGTGTTTTAATTAGACAGATTTAAGGAGCTGAACCCCCCCCCCTCAAAGTGTGTGTGTGTGTGTGTGTGTGTGTGTGTGTGTGTGTGTGTGTGTGTGTGTGTGTGGAGAGGGACTCGCTCATATTCATTTATGCTTATATTTCTGTGCGTGTGGGTGCATGTGTGAAAGAATTACACATATGAGTAAAGACTTGTGTTTGCGTGTGTGTGTGTGTGTGTGTGTTGCAGGTCACGGCAGGGCTGCTGCTGCAGCAGAGGAGACCTGACACTCCAGTACTGTGGGCCAGGATCTCATTAACGTGTCAGATTGGTGGATCAGTCTCTCTGGCAGCCGGCCCGGCCTCTCACAGGAAGTACTTTCTCTCTATCTGTGAACTTGGCACTGAGAGGTTAGAGAGGGTGGGAGGGAGGGAGAAGAGGGGAATATATTGGCCTGAAGGAGAGGGGAGAGAAAGAGGCATTAATTATAATATTTGGTCAGATTGGATAAATATTGGGTGGAGGATTGTGGTTTAAGAGCTGCATTTATCCGTCGGGGAAATTAATGAGTTACGGATAGGAGCGCAGATTTCCATGGAGTGAGAGAGTCAGACCGGCTTCTGCACTTGCACTATTTTGGAGGTGGAGATATGCTAAGTATGTGACAGGAGCATCTGCCACTACATCACCTTTGTGCATTGTGCTCTTTGTCTAGGGGTGCTCCGACTGGGTGGGTGCAAGCATGTGTGTGAGAGAGTGCAGGGTGGGTTTTGGAGCAGGTGGGAAGCGCACAGGAGTGTGATCCTCTGACACCCCAGCAACACCCTATTTCAGGCCACATTGAGAGACACACTGGTGCTACTGGGTGACGTGGTATCGATTCCCCTGACTGTGAATTTGAGCATGTGTTACGACTGCATTTTGGCGTGCGACGGATCAAATCTAAATATTCCACAAGTTTGAAGAATATACATGAAACACATGGTTTACCATTGAGTTATAGTTGTCATATACTTTCACTGTTGTGTTAGCATATTCTATATTGGATGCCTGGTAGAAAATCCGGAAGAATTCAGCCAAACGACTTCTCTCATTTGGTAGGTTTATTTCTCTGGTCACAATCAAAGTACTAGCGCTGCAGTTGCAAGAGCAGCGCTTCGCTTCATCAACACGCAGGTTGAGATCAAAACAGCACCTAACCTCAATCTCCACTTCCACCTCCAACTCCAACTCCAACCCACCCCAACCAACTCCCTCCCACCGGAAGCCCGGTGGTTTTATACATAGATTCTTCGTCACAGGTTTCATTACATCATCCTAGCATCTAATTGGCTCTAACCTGTCAACGGGGAGGAAAGACACATATCCTCCCCATCTCACAAGACTGGGCGTCCAACGCCGGTCTTCTGCAGCTGGTCTAACATAATAATAACAGATGTGGGTGTTGTGGCAGTGCTTGGCGTGTAACTAGTCTAAACACTCAGCGGCTCCTCAGGGACCTCTCTGACTCCATGATAACACTATTATTCTGGCCCTGAGCGCCCTGAACTGTTCCATAGACAAGAATGTACAATAATATAACAAACATCATGATTTATATTTTCAATCCCCCTTTTTACATAATTCATTATGTAAACTAAACAATATGAATCAGCTACAGAAACAGGTTATATTAATTCCTAACTATGTGTGGGTTATTTATTTAACAGTGTTAAAATCCTTAACATATCTATTGTAGTGGCTAGATCAGTTCATAACTATGTGTGTGTTACTCCTCTCACAGGGTGGAAATCTCTAACATATACACATATTATACCACAAGCATGGCTAAGTCAGTTCATGACTATGGCTGAACACATTACAATAAAGCTAAGCTAACCCCCTGTACCCCTTCGGGCATCCTCTAAGCACATAAGCACAATATGGCACAAGCAAAACAGTAAAGAATCATCCTAGGCCTACAATCTCACGCCGTCTACGTGTGTGCGTATGCTATATGGGATATGGTCAAATATTAGCAAAGTTACTCATACAGGAAAGGGGATTCTAACTCAGTCTCTTCTTCGGATCCATCGATGTCGAATCTTACCATACCATTTTCCTCATTCTCCTCCAACAACTGTACCTGCTCTTCTAACAAAGTCATCTGATATGGAGGGGTCAATTTAGAGTCCACGGCTGTGGTGATACACTTCAGGCATAACTGTCTAATACAGGGGATGCAACAACATCCACATAATGTCATCACTACTGTCGCTATGACTATGGAGAGAAATGCAGATATAATTATGCTCTTCCACCTGCCGAACATACTACTTAACCGATCGTTAAGGGGGCTTACTATACCTGAGTGTTCTGCCAATTCGTGGGACATTGCTCTCAGACCTTCTAAGGCCCTGGTAAAAGATCCATCTGGGGCTGTGTTATTTGGAATGAAAGTGCAACAAGTTTGGCCAAACATAGAGCACACTCCTCCCTTCTCTGCCAACAACATATCGAGCGCCATCCGGTTCTGGTAAGACATTAAAGAGGTGGCAGACAACTGTCCATGCACTCCATCTAGGGCATCTCTAGTCTGGTTGGTCAGGCGTTGAATATTGAAATGTACATAATTCAGGCGGTCTACATTTTTATTTACTATGATCCACGGGAGAATGGATGCAAATCCATCAGCTATTTGGTCAGCCAGCTTGTATTCGTTAGGGACCCCTCTGGGCACTCCTATTGCATCGAAATATATGGGGGACCCCTTATCTAAGTCTATAGTTCTCTTCTTTCTTTTCCACAGACCCACCATTCTCACCCGGGTTTCTAACTGCTGGACGTTCATCTGAATTACACTGAAGGGGACTATCAACGAGACAGAGGCGCACGTGCCCTGCCAATTAGAGGGCAATACATTCATTAGTCGTCTTCCTCCACAGAACCAATAGATATCTGCCCTGGCATACTGCAACTTTGTTACATTTTCCCAACTAGTGACGTTAAATGTGGTACCGCACCAATCTCTCTCAATCTCACCTACCAGAGCACCAATCTCGTTTTCCCTCGTAAGACAGGTGTACTTATTTTTCATGGGCGTAAACACCGGTGGGACCGCATCCCTCTGGGATCCTGGGTATATTATGTCCCACTTTTTACACCGCTGAGTTGGGTTCTCCTGTCTGTGGGCCTCTATTAAACAGTCAAGATTCTCTACCTGACTCAGGGTGGAGGGGACAGTCCAGGTACTAGGTCTAGCATTTGCACATACCACACAATCTAGAGATTTAACCCCTTCCGCCGCCGTAGTTACCCAGTCCATCCAATAATTCGTCTGCTCAAAACCAGTCTCTATTGCTAATTTCACATGTATTCTCTTCATCCTAGTAACCTCAGGAACGGCTATGCTGGACTTGCTGGTGGTCTTTGACTTCAACTTCGGAAGTATCTTAAAGTTTAGTAACCCCAGTGGGTCCCGCCCTGATACATCCACCCCTATGGCCATGGTCCATCGATCTCCGTTCGTGGGAACACCTGGTCTATCGGGGAATGGGGAAACTCTTAGGTCAGTCACAGAGAATAGGAGTGGATTCACCCCTGTCTTCCCCCTTCCAGATTGATCCCGAACCATCGTTATCTTATCCTGTATTCTAACCCCTGGCGTGGCTTTAGGCAAGACCTCCCTTAAATCCGTCTTATACCCATTAAACCCCGAGTTCCATCCCACCACCTGCCATGATTGGCACCATGGTTCCCATATCGTCTCCGCGGGTATGCACATATATACATCGTACCCCCTCCAAGCCTGGGGGTGCTCTCCACACGAAATTATTTCACATAAATCTATTTCAAATATCTGAGTTCCGGATTCATTCTTAACTGCAATGGTAGGGACTAAATCCCCCTGCTTGGCTCTTTTAGTCCTGTGTAGATAGAGCTCCTTCCCCACTAGTGGAGCGAAGGTTGTGGTGTCATTCTTGGATTGGTCTAATTTACTCAAATAGAGTTCCCACCACATGAAGGGAAGTCCTACCAAGAGACTTATGATTAAGAGTACCAGGAGAGTGGCCCTCGTGTTACATCCTAGAACAGTTTTCATTATCGCGATACCCCAGTATCAAAGCTATAGTTATTAATTATTGCCCCTACTAACCCCTGATTTTCCATCCTTATTTTTATCTTTCATCTATTTTCTATCTTGATAAGAAATACATCTATTTCTATTGTCTTTTTCTTTATTTTGTTTTAGGTTTTATTCTTATTTTACTATGCCCTTCCGGCTCCTCAGGTTATACCTCGGTTCCTCCTCGTCTTCACAAACTTCACGAACTTCACGAACTTCCTCCTTTTTCTCTGAGGCTCCTGCTCCCAGGATTTCGTTCAGCTCTCTCAAGTCACTCCTTTCATCCAGCTCTCTCAAGTCACACCTAACTTGGGCCAATGTTCTGTCTTTAGGGGCCAGACCTCGACAGCAGTGGGTCTTGTGTATCCAATTACTTATCTTATCTTCTTTCAACCACACCTTCACACAGTGTGAGGTTACCTCTGCAACCTTATACGGTCCTTCCCAGCGGGGAGCCGTCCAGTTGAATCTGTATACCTTCTTCAGTACCCAGTCATCTACTTCAACGGAAGCACCCTCCCCCTCTTGCTCTTCGGACAGGATCTCCGTCACCTGTTGAGAGATACTCATAACAGCGTTGTTCAACCGCCTCATGTAATCGGATATCTCCATATGCTGGTATTGCAACTGACTCACAGTGGTCGGTAAGGTAGAGGTCAGTGGACATGGCATTTTCCTACCCGTAAGTACTTCATGGGGACTTATCCCTAACTTAGAGTTTGGACTTGACCTAATTCCATACAGTACTATGGGGAGAGCCTCAACCCAGTTCAACTTAGTGTCTGCGCATACTTTCCCAAGCCCCTCTTTTATGGTCCTATTTGCTCTTTCTACCAGTCCCTGAGACGCTGGATGATATACTGCTCCGAACTTATGAGTGATGCCAAATGTCGTCTCTATTTCTCGTAGTTCTACGTTAGAGAAATGTGAGCCATTGTCTGATCTTATTATTTCCGGAATGCCAAATCGGGGTATGAGTTCCCTTGTCAACCATTTCACCACCTCTACAGCCCTCTCTGACTTTGTGGGGATAGCTTCTACCCACCGCGAGAATGGATCAACACATACCAACAAATATCTTTTCCCTTCAACGCGATTCTCAGTCCCCATATCTGTAAAATCTATTACTACCTCCTTCCAAGGAGCTGTTGGGGAGGGAAAGCTTCCCAACCCGGCTTTGAGTGCTACTTTGGGGTTGTGTTGGCAACATATCTCACAAGTCTGGACGTAGTATTTAGCTATATCCCTCATGAATGGATGCCACCACTTCTGAGAAAGCAATGTCACCATCCTACCACTTGCACCATGTCCTCTGCTATGTGCTTCCTGACACAACATGTTCAACAGACCTGCGGAGGCTACTACTTTCCCTTCATGGTTTCTCCATATGCCTTCCTCATCTTTTCTCGCTCCCTTCTCCATCCAAGCCTGTTTCTCTGTTGGTGCTGCCTGTTCCTGCAATCTTCTGATGTGATCTGAGTCTAATCTTCCTCTCTCTGGCTCTTCTGTTCCCTGCATCATCTGTCTCTTGGGTCCATACCCTGCTGTGATCTTAGCTGCTCGGTCTGCCGCATTATTTCCCTTCACTATCTCAGAGGCATCTGTCTGATGTCCCTTGCATTTCATCACTGCTACCTGTTTGGGTTCCCCTAAGGCATAGTAGAGGTCCAATAAGGGTTGCAAATGCTTTACCGGCGTACCTTTACTGGTCACAAAACCTTTTCGTCTCCAATGGCAGAGGTCTATGTGTGCTGCTTGTAGGGTGTATGCTGAATCTGAATAGATATTCACTCTCTTTCCCTTCGCTGCCTTACATGCTTCTGTTAGTGCTGTCACTTCTGCAGTTTGTGCTGACGCTGGCTGTGGAACTATGCCTGTTCCCACTGTCTCCCACCCGTCAGATGATCTTCTCACTACCGCATAAGACGCAACAATCCCTCGGTCTTGTGTCTGATGGCTGTGGCCGTCACAGTAGTAGGTGTCGTCTGGATCAGTCAGTGGCTCTTTTTCTAAGGTCTGGTACACCTTCATTTCATGGTCTGTTGCCTCTGCACATACATGCTCATTCCCATTGCCCATCTGTGTTGCCATGTTTTTAACTGAGGCCTCAAAATGTATGTGTGTCTTAGTCAAAAGGCTTTGCAAAGTTGCCTGCCTTGCCGCGGAGAGTGTGAAAGTATTCGACTGTAGAAACGCCACTACTCCGTGTGTGGAATGTACAACAGTCTGGTGCTCCATCGTTATATGGGCTGTTTCTATCAGTGCTTTCCCTATGGCCGCTACGTGTCTTACACATGTGGGGTGCCCTATTTCCACATTGTCTAATTTCCCACTGTAGTACATCAGAACTCTCCTATCCCCGCAACTCTCCCCCTTTTGAAACAGGACAGAATTCACAAATCCGTCCTTCTCATCAACATCAAGATGAAATGGCTTAGAATAGTCAGGTGGGTGCAACGTGGTCGCTCTGGCCATGGCTTGTTTAATTGTTATGAACGCGGCCTCTGCCTCCTGGGTCCATATCAATGGTTTAGAGTAATTTCGATACCCTGCTCCCTGTATAAGTCTCCTCAACGGGGACACTTCCTCTGAGAAATTAGCAATGAAATTCTTACTCCAGTTTACCAACCCTAAAAATGTCATCATCTCTCTCACTGTTCCTGGCTTTGTATGCTGCAAAATCGACGATTTCTGTTCCTCAGTCATAGCTTGCCCTGTTCTGGATACTATTCTTCCCAAAAACGTTACTCTCTGTCTCCCAATCTGCAACTTTGACTTGGACACCTTGAATCCATTCACCTGTAGCCACCCCAAAACCCCCTTTGTGGCCTCCATAATGGACTCCGAGCTGGTACCTGCTAGCAAAATGTCATCCACATACTGCAACAGCACCACTCCAACTGGTAACTCCAGTTTCATCAGAATGCCTTTTAACACATGGTTAAATATAGAGGGCGAGTCTAAATAGCCCTGTGGTAGGCGTGTGTACGTGTACTGCTTCCCCTGATATGAGAATGCAAACATCTGTCTTGAACTT
Organism: Cottus gobio; assembly: GCA_023566465.1. Taxonomy (NCBI): domain Eukaryota; kingdom Metazoa; phylum Chordata; class Actinopteri; order Perciformes; family Cottidae; genus Cottus; species Cottus gobio. The sequence continues at coordinate 6,637,951 of CM042230.1, read as the reverse complement.
TCAGCCAATGGCACACAGAAGAAAGCATTTGCCAAGTCTATGCATGAGAACCAAGTCTTGTCTGGACCCACAGCATTCAACATTGTATAAGGGTTTGGAGTGTCATAATTAGTCGGCACCACTACTTTATTTATTGGTCTCAAATCGTGGACCATCCTGTAGTCTGGTTTTCCAGGTTTGGGGACCGGATTAATAGGTGTGTTCCAGGGGGACCTCGTCCTTACCAATACACCTGCCTTCAACAGCCCTTCTATCGTTTTAGAAATCCCTACAGTCTGTTCCATCCTTAAGGGATACTGGTAACGATAAATTGGAATCGTCCCTGGCTTTAGCTCTATTTCAACGGGAGCCATCTCAATCAGCCCCACATCAGCTCCCCCTTTTGTCCAAAAGGTGTCTGGAAATAAAGCTAACATGTTCTCAGTGCCCCCATGATCAGTGTTCTCTCTACCATGCGTGCGACTAAGCATGTGTGTCTCTGGCCCTAACTGGACCTCCGATGTGTGTGCAATTCTGTACATGTCGATAGATGGGGAGTAATGCATGTTTTTATTCTGTGTGGGCACCCAGTCCATAGCATCAACCCCTGCTTTAACCATTGGACCCATGTTCTTCGCCTCTCCACCTCCCTGGACCAACACAGTGATGTGTGGGGCTGAAGTGTCACCGAGTGCAAACAAAACCTGCAACTCCGGGGTCAACTCTACAGCCGCCGCTACTCCTTGCTTCCCTGCATAGATCTCCCGAACCTTCACCGTGGGGTGTCCATGAACCTCACTCTCGTGTTCCAGGCCTTCCCACAGGATCTCAAAGTTCTCGTCTTGAATCAGAGAGTAGTTAAAGGTACAATGTTGTGAGTCCTCTGGCGGTGAGTACGGATGCAGCACCTTGAACCAAGGTCCCCATTGCTGTATGGCGTCATGCAGAGGTGAAATGTCATAATCAATTACTCTCCCCCACCAGACCTCCGCTTCCTTCTCCAATGTCTCTTTAGTCTCCAGTTGGATCATTTGGTGACTATTGTAGCGTGGTGTGGCACACCTTTGCTGGGTTCCATCAGGAAATGTCACAATAACACAGTCTTTCGTCAACTGCATTGTCACGTTTTGTTCACACAAAATGTCTCTTCCTACCAGATTCACTGGGCAGGCAGTAGATACCAAAAAAGATTGGTTAAAACAGAGCGATTTCCACCTACATGGAACCTCTATCGATAGCGGCCACTCTTCTGATCGACCCGAAAATCCGATTACTGGCACGGTATTCCTTGAAGCTGGTAGTGGCGTATTTATTGTGGAATACCTGGCTCCTGAGTCCAGCATGCACATATAGTCCCCCCCATTTATCGTGAGAGTTACCAAAGGCTCTGGATACAGGTCGCCGTCAGCCATCGGATCTGGGCACCCCTATGGCATTTGTGTCTGACCCGGGGCCTGATGCCACGGACCATTATTGGCTTGTGGCTGTGTCCCTAGCTGTGCGGAGGGTGTTTGTTCCGGCCATGTAATCGCGTTCTGTGTCGGGGGATGGACAACATGGGGGTACTGAGGCAGACTCAACTGAGAGGGCTCTCCCTGTGGCGCACAAGGATAAGGACAGGAAATAGCCCAATGTCCCTGCTGCCCACAATTGAAACAACCACTATTTCTCTTCCTAAACTGGCCTCTGTTACCACCACCACCCCGACCTCTCTTTCCCCACCGTCCCCTCGGTTGGCTAAACCCTCCGTAGGACGGGGCCCCATGCCTAGCCTGCTGTTCCGCCTGGTGCGGGACATATGGCTGAGGGGGCAGGGCTTGAGGTGGTGCAAACTGGGCTTGCCATGGCTGTTGGTAGACCGGTACATATGGACCCGGCTGAGGTGCTGGATACGAACCAACCGGAACCCACGGTCCAGGTGTTTGTTCTGGTGTCTGCTGCTGCACAACAGCTTGTGCCATCTGCTTTGCTTCTGTTTTGGCTTGGTTCACCTTCTCTCTGCTCTCTTTCAACTGCACTTTAGCTAACTGCAACAGTACGCTATTCATCTCCGTTTTATCTTTATCCCACATGTCCTTTTGTACATCAACATGGTGTGACACCTGAGCTGCCCAGTCACTGTAATTCATACCTGCTAGTCCCACTGTCCCTTGCAGCTGTGTCCGTATGGCCTCCGGCAAAGATGCTACTATTATCACTCTGAACAACACCTCAGTCGTGTTCACCCCCACGGGGTCTTCTCCCAGATTATTGTTCCATAAACTTCTGACCCTACTCAAGTAAGCTGCTCCTCCCTCACCATCCAGTGGTGGCACCACTGTAAGCTCTGCGGTCACTATCTTTGTCGGGTACCTATATCTAAGCTCAGGCCAATAATCACTGACCCAGTGTGCTAACGGTTCCCCATCAGCCACATCTGATGTCCCCGCAATCCTCTCTAAATGCTGCAATTCCGCTAATGAGGCGCAGGCTACAAAAATTCTCCTAAAGTCTCCCACCCCAGGTACACTCCCCGCACATTGCTCCAAAAAACCTCGGATCCAAGCTGCACCTCCTTTTTCAATTATCGGCAGCTTCTCCTTCAGCATTGACACATCTGCCAGCGCAAGGGGAGAGTATGTTGTCTTTTCGTTACCATTAGCTCCTACTGCAGTCAGGAGTGGGAACTGATATTGGGGCTCTCTGCGTGTACTTCCAGTGACCCTCCAGTCAACTGGTCTATTCATGTCGTCACATTGGTGTACATTTTCTCCTCTAACTTCCCGTCTTTGATAATACCTATCCCTGCCACGCCTTAAACCTCCTGGCTCTGGATGATGTACCACAGCGCGCTTAGCATCTCTTTCCCGTCTTTCATTATCTCTAACCACCTGCTCTTCCTCACTCTCTGTTTCTTCCTCTTCCTTCGCTAAACTCTCCCTTGCCTTTCCCCCTACTGGCTCAACATCCCTTTTAGATATCCGCTTCTCTCTCTCTGTGCCTCTAGCTCTCCCTCTCGCTGTATCCCCAGTCCGGGATGTCATGGGTCTAGGCCCGATCGCGGGACCCCCTCTTTCTACACACTCCTTTGTCTCTGCTCCCATCTCCCATTCATCGATAGTCGTCCAAAGTGGAGGGGGGAAGGGAGAAGAAGGCAATTTCACTGTCTCCTCCAGATACTGATCTATCTGTCCCTCCTCTGCTAGCTCTTGAGCGGTTACTTGCAATAACCCTTTATGAACTAACAACACCTGTGTCTGTTCTGGTTCAGCTCCTCTGCTTTGTCTTAAGGGCATTTGGTGGAACGGATTTATGTGTGTGCGTACAGGCAGCGAGTGTGCTCCGCACAGATCTGAATGTGTGTGTGCGAGTGGTGAGTGTGACCTTGAGGGTGCAGCCCCTGTTATCAGCATTTGCGAAACCTCCTCATACGGCTTAGACAAACATGGTGGCGGTACCGATTGCTCTGAACTTAGCACCTTCGGGCATATGTCAAGTGGGGTCTCGTCGTCATTTTTAAGCATTGTTTTCACTGTTTGCGGCATCTGTCTTGCCGTCTTACCCATTATCACTGCATTCATTTCCCCCAGGAAATAATTACAATCGGTCAAAAACTCTTCTGCTTGCTCCCAACTTTTCTTCTCTTTACCGCTACCTTTCCCTGTTGCTGCTAGTACCAGCTGTGATTGCTCTCTTCCCTTTCTAGCCATGCTCAGATGGCTCACCAGTCCCTGGCATGTCGGTTGGGGTGTTCTCTCCCCTTCCAGCATGCCTCTCTCTCTCATACTTTCTGTCCACTGCACATATCTCTTCGCTACACTCCCTCTATCTGCCTCTTGCGTCTTATTCATAACCCTCTCATACGTTCTCAACAAGGCATGCCCTAATGTACCTTCCGGGCATCCCTTCCACACCTCGATGGTTTTCCCCGTTCTTCCCATCTTCAACAGTTTATTTTATTAATTTATCCACACGTATCCTTGAAGCTCAGGAGAAAGGCTGCAATACCCAATACAGTGAACTCGAACGAGAAGCTTCTACTGTATCAGAGGGATACAGCGCTCGATCGCTGGGGTTTCTAACACCAGTCCACAAATATTGTTTTATTTCTCCTCGCTCCGTAGTACCATAGACTATGATTTTCCCTTTTATTCCCCTTTAATGCCCCACAGATATGCAGTCTGGTCGAACACCTTCTCCCGAGGAATTCTCAGTACACTTACGTGTTCTGATACACCCGGTTTCAGGTTTCGTCAAAACACCAAGACTTACAAAAACCACCCACACATTTCATGAAACACAACAAATCTTTCCCTGTGTCCTTATCTTCGCCTCTTGCGACATCGCTACCACAGCGGCATTATTCAAAATCCTAAACTGACCGTCACCATCATCGCTATATCGCTCCGTGACTTCAGTTACCAGAGGTATCAATGTATCACACAGATTTCAACTTGGATTTCTACCGACTAAGAGTCGACCTCCGGTAGCTCCAACGAGCATCCCTTTGTCCTATTTAAACTCTTTATTCGTATTAAATAAATCCCTAATCCTGTGGACACTTATTCTCTTCCCTTTTCAACATAACATCATAAACATCAGTGGAAATATGTGCTTTTACTTTACTTGTGACCAGGTACCATGTTATAACTATTTCTAAACTATGGGCAGAGACTCATTCAGTTGTTGACAACACAATTTAGTTTATCCAATCACAGACATTCTATTCATCCGAATAAAAGGTTGCCTGCTCACCTGTTCTTTATGAGGTACCTCTCGTTGTCAACCGCCAAACAGCCGCCGACCCTCAGCAGGGGGTCCGTACAACGGACGTCGTCACCGCTCTTTCTCTTTACCCAGGTCAAACAACCAACGTTCGGGGTCACCAAATTGTTAGCATATTCTATATTGGATGCCTGGTAGAAAATCCGGAAGAATTCAGCCAAACGACTTCTCTCATTTGGTAGGTTTATTTCTCTGGTCACAATCAAAGTACTAGCGCTGCAGTTGCAAGAGCAGCGCTTCGCTTCATCAACACGCAGGTTGAGATCAAAACAGCACCTAACCTCAATCTCCACTTCCACCTCCAACTCCAACTCCAACCCACCCCAACCAACTCCCTCCCACCGGAAGCCCGGTGGTTTTATACATAGATTCTTCGTCACAGGTTTCATTACATCATCCTAGCATCTAATTGGCTCTAACCTGTCAACGGGGAGGAAAGACACATATCCTCCCCATCTCACAAGACTGGGCGTCCAACGCCGGTCTTCTGCAGCTGGTCTAACATAATAATAACAGATGTGGGTGTTGTGGCAGTGCTTGGCGTGTAACTAGTCTAAACACTCAGCGGCTCCTCAGGGACCTCTCTGACTCCATGATAACACTATTATTCTGGCCCTGAGCGCCCTGAACTGTTCCATAGACAAGAATGTACAATAATATAACAAACATCATGATTTATATTTTCAGTTGAGAGATCAATAAGTGTTTTATTTGATATGGATTCATTGATATCAATCTGGTAGATTGGTAGATAACTACCTTGTCGTATGTATACAGCTAAATTCTTCTCCACAGTATCCCCCTAGTTAGCTTGCTTGTCTGCAATTTAGTGGACAATAAGTGATTGCTCCATTGATAAATTGAAGCAAATAGGTTTTAAAAGTTGTAAAATTCACTAAAAGTCAAATTCAGGTCTATTTTCCTCGGCATTAAAAACTGAAGACCAGCGGGCTTTGAAGCCAATTTGATGGAAAATGGAAGAATTACAATTTCTGGGTGTGTCATGTGATGCCTTGGAACCCCAAAAAATACATTTTCTCAAAGATTTACATTTGGAAGGAGATGATATAAAGAGATGCTATTTTTGTTATTGATTTTTCTTAGAGGTCCTAAAAGCCGAATGCACTAATAACCGAAACCTTTCAATCATGCAAACTGGTCCATACTGACGGCTGGTCGGGAACCTTTGGTCGTCACGTTCTAACACACATTGGGTCAAACAATGATGCTCCACCACGGTCGCAGTAAACACGTGGTAAATGTTGGGAAGTTATATAATTATAAGGAAAAAGACCAAACTTCATGATAACTCAACAGCACGTTGAGACATGAACACTGATCTTCTTCTTCACAGTTTGTTTGACAGTGTGGGTGTTTTCACTCTTTATACTGAATTATCACTCCGAGGCATTTTCTCTGAGCGTCTAATAATGACAGGAAAGTATTTTAAAGTGTCGTAACATGAAGGCCCGGTGCGTCTCATGCAGATGCTTGAGGGTGCCTTGTGCTTCGGTGTCAGACGCTGAGGGGCGTGACAAGAGTCTCTATTTGGCGCCCCGAGAATGAAGAGACCAAGCGGCTGGGAGGCGGGGTTAAAGGCTGGTGTGCCTGCTCTCTGGGCCCATCCATGCAGAAACAGTGCAGAAGAGCCTTGCCATTAAAAAGCCAAACTTATTTGGCTTCATGTGCCACTGAGTTACTTTTTAAGGAATAAACAGGCCCCGCCTCCAGCGCTGTATTCAGTTCCCTTTACACATCCACGGGTGCAACAACTGGCAGATGCTTTGCTGTGAGAAAAAAAAAAACAAAGGAGAAGACTAAACGATGCTGAATGACAACATGGTTGTGGGAGATGAGTCAACACTGGTTGTCTATTCTTTGGCGAGAATTTAATATTTGTCAACACTAATATGTGAGTATGATACCTCACTGGCAACACTTAGCGTGGCGGCAAGCTGTATTCACGGAGAATATAGTTACAGGAGGTGAACAACTTGGGAAAGGGATTTGAAAACTCTTGTTGAAACAGATGCAGATAAATCAATTGCATGATAGATAGATGGGCATTTATAAGTATTATTATTATTATTATTATTTTTTTTTTTAAACTGACAGATTAACTTTTTCTTCTAAATACAAAACAATTCCACAAATTCACCGAACATATTGAACGTGAACAACTTGCTTTGTGTTGAACCTTGATGTTCTGTTTGGAGTCCTAAACAGATCAAAAAGCAAACCTAACATTGCTTTATAACATTGATACTTCATCACTTTTACTGATATTATGAGATTTTTGTTTTAATAAACATGATTTTGACCCCAGCCGTAACTCATGAATAAATAAAAAGCTTGTTTATAAGAGTTCTAACAAGTTGGACCTCTAACTGAGCCCAAACATAACTTTACCCTCTCGGATAATGGACCGTTTCTGTCTGTGAATTATGTCAGTATTTTGTCACCTTCATCAAAAATATATATGAAAGTCCAAGTTTGTGGCAAAGAATGAGAACCCCAATACTTTTATATAGATAGATAGATAGATAGATAGATAGATAGATAGATAGATAGATAGATAGATAGATAGATAGATAGATAGATAGATAGATAGATAGATAGATAGATAGATAGATAGATAGATAGATAGATAGATAGATAGATAGATAGATAGATAGATAGATAGATAGATAGATACCTTTCTAAAGCTCCACTGACACTAATGTTCTTCCATCACCACATTCCCATTTGGAAATGAGAAATCACCAACATTAAACATGTAAGAACAAGTAGGAACTTTCTCGGCTCATCTAGACTAATTATATAGCGCTTTGTGAGGAGTCATTAGGTACATAATTAACTATCTATTAGTATGGAGAAAGAATCCATTCATAATATCTATACTAAAAGGACTCACTGCTCTTTCTTAACTCATAACGTATTGTTTCATAATCACTCCTCCTTATGATTAATAAGAATCTTGATCGACCATCTAATATCACTCAATTCAGATGGAGGCAGTGCTATACTCTCACTGTATGCAAAGAATGAAAAGTTTATTAAAAATAACTCACATTGAAGAAGTTATTATCTCCGAGCAGGATTTGTTTGTATAATACAATTTGGTACACAAGCATCAGCTGGCAAAGAGCATCAGCTAAATCTAATTAAATTTGTTGTTTCTTTTTACAGAAGAGAGTACTTCTCTGCAGTTTTACAATGTCAGACATGCAGATTTACGTTTGTGTGGAGGTGACGGATGTAACAAATGTCCAAACCTTGCAGGAGAGTCATCTGATCAAAGTATGATCTCTGCTGTAGAATATCTTCGCGTCTCTTTTTAGTATTCTAGTCCATTCTGTGCCATCACCAATCTGTCCCATACTGCCTTTCAAGCATTTCCTGTGGGACTCATGCTGTGTTCGCAAGGCCTCTCTCTCTCTTTCTCTCCCCCTCTCTCACACACACACACACACACACACACACACACACACACACACACACACACACACACACACACACACACACACACACACATGCGCATACTGTGGTGACTGCAGAGGGAAGTGAGCTGTCTGCGGAGGGTTGGATTCTTGGTGCCGGTCCAAAAATGTGTCACTCGGGACACGCATGGCCTGCTGGAGGCAGGAATTCTGTCGCTAATGGGCCCCGCAGCCGTCGGCACCACCTGGGGATATGGGAGACGGGATGGATGGAGGGATGGAGGGATGGAGGGAAGGAGGGAAGGAGGGAGGGAGGGAGGGAAGGAGGGAAGGAGGGAGAGAGGGAGGGTGGGAGGGAGGGAGTGCAGCACAATGCGTTCCTAACAAACAGGAGGATGGGGGTGTGTGTGATAAGGAAATGTAATAACTTATCTATCTATCTATCTATCTATCTATCTATCTATCTATCTATCTATCTATCTATCTATCTATCTATCTATCTATCTATCTATCTATCTATCTATCTATCTATCTATCTATCTATCTATCTATCTATCTATCTATCTATCTATCTATCTATCTATCTATCTATCTATCTATCTATCTATCTAACCATCCATCCATCCATCCATCCATCCATCCATCCATCCATCCATCCATCCATCCATCCATCCATCTATCTATCTATCTATCTATCTATCTATCTATCTATCTATCTATCTATCTATCTATCTATCTATCAAGTTATCTATCTCTCTCTATTGCTGTCTGTCTGTCTATCTCTCTCTCTATCCATCTATCTATCTATCTATCGATATCTCTCTTTATCAAGTAATCTCTCCCCCCCCTCTCTCTCTCTTTAGTTATCTCCCTTACTCTCTCTCTCTCTCTCACTCTCTCTCTCTCTCTCTCTCTCTCTCTCTCTCTCTCTCTCACTCTCTCTCTCTATCCACATATCCATCCATCTATCTATCTAGCAATTTGTCCATGAAATGAAACACTTAAATGCTCACTAAGCTGTAAAAGCAGCTTGAATCTATTTCTTTCTTCTTAAATCTGCCGCAATAAAAAGAGGAGAGTCCCCATATCCTATCCAATACAAACCAAGTTGTTTGCGTTCAATATGTTCTTTGAACTTGTGGAATGAATGTATTTAGAAGGGAAAGTCAACATTTTTCCCTGCCATGAAAGACAGCTTATAAAAAAAGTGAAGGCATAAACAGGCAGGGCAGGTGTTGACGATGCAAATGAAACGGATGACAGATGGTGAGCTTCGCGATTGCTCACTGTGCAGATAATGGATGGAGGTAATCAAATTCCTCTGAGGCTTTGGGACTTTCTTCAGAACTTTCTCATCAATTGCACCATCAAACAGTACCGTCGTCAAATACATCCCCCCCCCCCGCCCCCCGCCCACCCCTGCCTCAAAAGAAGGGAGACATACAAGATTTTATTTGTTGATAGACTTGGCCAAGTTTTGCAGCTAATGTTGAAAATGCACTTTTCGGTTAATGTTTGTGGAACTGAGGACCGCGATCAAGTTGTGGGCAAATCCAGGTGTCGTTTTATCATCATACATGTCTGTGTGTGTGTGTGTGTGTGTGTGTGTGTGTGTGTGTGTGTGTGTGTGTGTGTGCGTGTGTGCGGCTCCGAAGGGTGTCAGACGCCACGTTATAAAATGCACTGCAGCTATTATAGAAAAGCAACAACCGCACCAGCAGGCCAACAAAGCAAGTCTGCAGGGGAGAGTCTGCTGTTTCCAACCGCGCAAACCCTCCTTTCATGTTCTGTCATCGACGCCTTCATAGATTTATTCAGTCGAGTCGGGAGAGTTGTTGTTACTTCAAAACGCAGGATCATGAAAATGAGCATCTGATGTGTATTTTTCAGATTTTGCACTGGAGGGAAACGGGCTGCGGTCCCCCACCAGTGTGCGGTGACAGCCGTTTGATTTTCACAGGGCCCGGTTTGAAGGTCAGTTTAATGGTCCGTTTGTGTTTTGTAGTCGTCTTGCTTCAGTGGAAGCTTCAAAACAAAGAGGGTCAGACGACGCAATAAATGGCATCTTTTTATGAGTAAAACATGTCATAAAAAATGCAGTATGGCATCCAATAAGGCGCGGAAACTATTTTATTGCACAACTTACTCTCCGAAGAATCTATCAAAAACATTTCCGGAGAAATTGATTCGCAAACTTGGCGTGGCTGTTATCAGCATGGAAGGCAAACAATGTTGTATCAGACAAGACTTGAAAATGCCAATTCTGTATCAGAAAAGCATTTTTCCTGTCACAACACTCAAGAGCTGCAACAATTCTCCTTCACACTTCCAGCTATGATAACAGCTTCAAGTGTCAAACATATGTCTGCAGAAAAAGCGTAGGAGAAAGTATCACAGAGGCAAAGGGAAGAAAGTATGCTGAATATCACAAGATTTTATGTGTCAGGTGATGCTGTTTTTTTATGCCCATTTTTCTTCATGAATAAATGTGATAATTGCTCTTGCAAAATCTCAGGCCAGCACACCATATTGATTATGGTAAAGGTGCTAAAGCACACGCCTTCCATTCCTCTTCATGTTGGTACGATAACACTGTTTTTCTCCGACGGGTCTCTTTCTAACCTTGTTCAGTGGCACCTAAACTGAATGCAAACTCCATAATGAGGAGAAACATATTGTTCTAGAAATATCCAGCACCAGCTTCCGTAAAATAACTTTTCCTGTTGATCTGTGCCCAATCAGATCAAGGGGCACATACAGCCAAGTGAGTGTAATTAACTTTTTCCGAACTCATTTGGATAATCTCTCCCTCAGTTACCTTAGCTTGTGTGAAATTCCCAATTAACTATATCCCGGCAAAAAACATTCAACGCCATGTGAAATTTCTTAATGAATTCCTTTGTCTCTGACTGGCACAGATGAGGCATGAGAAAGGCACATGTACGGCGAGCGTATTAGTTAGGCGAGCCCATGTGATGGTGCCCGTTCACGGCTGACGGAGCGTTGGTATCCTCGGGCATGGCTGCCAAGCTGCCAGTCTGTGCCGTCACACCTTGCTGCCTTTAAAGATTGCCCTGCAGAGACGGGGAGGGGGTACGGAGGGCCTCACGTTTTTAACAACGCGCAGTCTGGCAACCCAGGAGGGTTTACGACTCAGGATCGGTGCCAAGAACTGCCCACCAGAGAGAAGGGGGTGAGGGGAGAGGGGGTGGGAGGATGCAAGGAGGTATGGGTGTGGAGCACACGGTCACATTAACGCAAGGTATGTGTGCATGAATATGTGCATATGAATGCTTCCCCTATATTGGTGTGCGTGTGTGTGTGTGTGTGTGTGTGTGTGTGTGTGTGTGTGTGTGTGTGTGTGTGTGTGTGTGTGTGTGTGTGTGTGTGTGAGGAGAAGCAGCTGGGTCCAATAGTGGGGTGTATATCCAACAAAACAGTATCGCAAATCAATTCATCAAGCTTTCTCTGTGACATGTTAAGGGAAAGAGAAAAGTGTCATACGATGTACCCTTAGAAGCATGCACACACACACACACACACACACACACACACACACACACACACACACACACACACACACACACGCACACTCACACACTGCCTTTTCTCAGTAATCCACACAAATGGCAGTGGATGGCAGAATGTAAATGAGCTGGTTATTACACAGCAACGTTCATCAAGCTGAGCTGGAAAGACTTCAATGGCCCTGATGAATATGCATGCAAATTTGTTAATTAAGTTAATTATTCTGCTGAAAATTCATTTGTCTTCCCAAGGACATTTCTGCGATGATTTTAACATGTTTCCACCATTAGTCATGCACGGTGCTATTGAAAATCACTTCTGCTCACCTTTTGGAAAGTTGCGGCCAAAAAAGGGGGAACGGAACACCTACAGATGAGGAGGAGGCGGGACGAAGCAGGTAGAGGACAACATATCAGGGGCGTGGAGTGTGGTCGGAGGTAGACGGCAGCTGGTGCAGCCTGAGGATAAGGAAGGGTAAGCCAAAAAGCATGGTCTGTAGGATATTAGCTCAGTGGGTAGAACACTGAAGAGCCAGTGCCAGGTCTGGAAGTCCACTTCTCATCGGGACCATCAGAGCTACAAATGTTTTCATTCATAGAGCTGAAAAGCACTTTGGACAGGAACGTTTATGCTCCGTTCTGTGACGTTTACGGATGCGAGGTTATGTTAGGTTGTGGGCAAAAAATGTAAATGCAGAAATGCAGGACTGAATAAATAAATGTCCTGGGAATACAGCTGTTTCATAATGTTAATAGCCTAATATGTTACTGTACACACACATTTAAGATGTATTCCCTGACATCATGTAATGTAATGCTATGTTGTGGTTTGTTATGATTGATTTGTTGATCTCAATTTTAATCCTAATATGTTACAGAGGCATCACGGGTTGAAACAGAGGTGATGATAGCATGAAGCTCAGACTGCAAGCATGCACACAACTCCTTCATGTGTCATCTATTTTCATCAGTTTCAGGATTCAACTGGTGTTATTGAGTTTAATGTTACGCAATATTTACACAATTGCTGTTAAGGTTCTTACAAGTGAATACGGTTTAACCACGAGTCATCTTGTATATTGTATCAAAATGAATTATATTGATTATCAACATTTCTTTTTTCATAATTTTTTTCTTTTATTGAAATATTTTGAAATGTTGATTTTATAACTGTTTTGCTTTTTCTATTTGAAACTAAATCCGGGTTGTCTTTTGAAAAAATATTCCTATTTTATTTCGTTGTGCATATTATCCTGTACAGGTAAGTAAAATATACCTTTCATAATGGTTCTCAATAACGTACAGCAACATCTAAATGTTATGTAACCAATGTGAACAGAAACATTAACAGAAACATTACATTTACTCAAACACAGGGGAATACGGCCATTCCTTCATATTTGAGGCCTTATGTATAATTGTTTATTCCCATGTCATGTTTCTAGAGCATTGTCTCGAGGGCTCCGTCCTCGTCGACAATCCTCCTCCCGTCATTGTCCACAATGCCACAAAGTAGCAAAACAAATACATGAGTAGTAAACGAGAGAAAGTTTCAAAGCGAGAGATTCTGTAAAAAAAAAAAAAAGATAACTAAAAAAGAAGTGAAGATACAAAAACAGCCAGATGGGAAAATTTTAGCAAGAAACATCAGGACGCACTGTTTGATAAATCAAATGGCCAGTCTTACAAGAGGCAGCTAAGCCTTTGCAGTAGGTTTAGTCTGAATATCCAGATGTTTGATTTGTTAATTAAGTCTCCATCGTAGTTAATCACTGCGTTTTTTTCTATCCGACAACAGCAGGTAAGTAGAGGAGAGCGACCCTAAAATATAGAGATATGATGGTGTTGGAGATGCAGAGACAGGCTGCATTTGTTCTTTGTGTTTGAAAATGCAGCCGAAAAAGTTGCTGACAAAAAAAAGGAAACTGTATTGAAAGCAGTGCAGCTCTTCAGGGATCACTGGTGGTGATCCTTTTGTCAATCTATAAGTTTTAATTCTTTGTGGCTGTAGATTGTTATCATTAATGCTGTCCAGTAATAAGGACACAAACAGCATTATGCCAATACCCATCTCCCCTCTAGTGGAGAAATGTATCATTGCATTGGCAAAACACGGCCAAGATGCAGCATGAGAGGTATAGGGAATTATTATTTATTTTTTTGAATTTATTAATAATCTACTACATAACATGCCACCCTCTTGGATTCATAATTGATACAAGTAAATATGTGTTTGTTCAGAGTTAAACAGTAAATCCAATTTTTTTTTTTCAAACATTGTATTCCCATGACAAATTCAATCAGGATGAGGAGCATTAGCGAAATGCCATACATGCCAGTGTATGTCGTACGAGGATTAAGTCATTCATATTTGTTCACTAAAACCGTTGTTTGTACTGATAAGGCTGACACACTTAATCGATTTCCACGCAATTTCCTGACAGTCCAGATTAACAGGCAATAAGACGTTTTCACAATTTCAAGGCATCAATTAAATTCACATATGGTTGGAGTAATTATCGTTATAGATAACTGGAATTAAAGGGGAGATATCAATGTAAAAAAAGGAGGGTGATGTGCCCTGGAGAAATGAAGAGCAGGGAGTGTACGTCAGGGCCAGGCAGTGCTAGAGACTACATAAGAAAACAACAACAGCTGTTTAGCTTGTGGCTAAAAACAGGATGGAACAACAACATCATTTGCTAAGAAAATGATCCGGGAAAAGAGATTGTACTGACTCGAAGATATGAAATAGGATGCCTTGGATTGCCTTTTCTATTTTATCACCATCTGGTGTGTTTTTCTTCTGTGTTGCTCTAGTTTTTTTTCTTCTTTTTCTCTGTGGTTTTTGATGTTATTAATTCTCATAATAAACTTCCTGCATATTCTTTTATTTGCATATTAAACTCAGGAATCAGACAAAAAAAAACACCAGCTGACACTCAAGGTAAGATGGGATCCATCGGAGGTTTGATCACTTCTCACAAATGCTTCTCAGTGCAAAAGAAAACTCTCAAACTGTAACATGAGGAACCTATGCAAGATTGTGGAAAGGCTGTTCCCCAAAATGCATCATATGGTTGCAATGCAGGTTTGAATCGTCTAGACGACACTGTCACGTACTTTGACTGCATTAAGACTAAATGCAGGATATTATCGTACGCACAACTTTATTGTTACCACAGTATCCAATTTAATGCCCACACTTCCATAATATGATAATATTCGGCACAAAACCCTCTCCCGTTGCCTGCCAGAGAATGTGTGAGCACACCAGTGACTGCTCTGCCCTTGACTTGTATCCATTCATCCAAGCGTGCTGGATGGTTTAGTTAATTAAGCTTAATCTACCCCCTGAGACAGATATGAGTGCTGTTACAGTGGCCCACTGAGATGTCCCTATACACTCTTTCCCGGACCCCCCGTGGAGCCATCAGGCCCGTGCTACTCAACCATGTTCAAGTACACTGACAGGGCTCCGGAGAAACACATTACATATAATAGAGTTAAAAGATTTGGAGCACAGAAGGGGAACAAAAAAATGTTTGTGAAATAATAGTTCAATTACTTAAACTGTTGGAATTTATTGCACACAAAAACACACGAACAAAAGCACATGGACTGTCGAGTCAGACATACTTGACTGACTAGGATTTTAATCACAAATATGCAGTCTGTTATATTTTATTGATCCTGCTGCTGAGGGCTAATTTGTTTATTCTGTCACATAGACAAGGTCACTCCAGAGGGAAACATTTCCCAAACATATTGGCCGGGCCAATGCGTAAAAAAAAAGAGAAGTAGAAGGAATAAATCACCCAGCTATAGAATTGCTTTATTTGCAGTTAAAGTGGGCACACAAGGAACATTGTCTGGTTAATTGATGCTTGCACATAATGAAGACAGAGACTAAACAGTTGTGGACAGAAATATAGCGTCTGATATGCTGGTGATACTGTTTGACATACACTTTGTAAGCAAAACAATGTCCTTTTAGGACCTAATCTTTTATTTTTGGTTACAAAAACACATATATTTACATTAATCAATAAGGAACAATGAGCAACTTGTGTGTAATCGATCAATATTCAAAACTCAGGCTTGCTTTACGAACAAATAATAACTAATTGAAAACATTAAATACAAAAACGTCAGATATAAATGCTTAAAAATAGCTTGAATCACACTATGATTGAATTAAAGATATCTCATTGTATATGTATTCATGATATTATTACATGGCATTATGAGTTAAATTGTTCATCCCTGTGTGATCAACAATCCTCGCATTGACTTCAAAGCATGAAATTAAAATGAACATTAAGCAAATCACATTTATTTTTGCCATCTTGTGGGTTGATTCGTTTAGTGCATTACAATCATGTAACAATGTGATCTTGAGTGTTGATTTGATTACAGTTGAAAACGTATGCTACAGTTGTTTTAATATATGGAGTTTTTCTGGTATTGTCATCGTCATTTAAAATAAAGTTAATTTAGTAGTAAGTCAACTTTAGTATAAACATTTCTTAAATGCTTCATTTTTCTGGCTCTTTTTTCTTTTGGAGCCAGCCACTCCGCTTCCTCTTTCTTGTAAGCCAATATTGCAATAACTTCAAAACATGTCTGTGCTTTTAGTTTCGTCTCCAGTTTGTTTTTCTCTAAACTCCACTCCCCCGCATGATTCACCAGTATTTTCATTTCTGCCTGCTCTCTGTTACTGTTACTCTGTTGCAAATGAGTTTGCGAAATTCCTTCCCCAAATACTGACCGTCCAATCACAGCTTTGCAACTGTATCCAAGGCATGTACTGTATGTGAAGCTTTGGATTGTATTAGTTTGAATGCTGTTTTTTTTGTTTACTAAAAAGCAAAAACACTATAAGGGTGAATTAAATCCTCGGTTTGGCTGCAGTCATTAGCTTGAGTGCTAAAAGGTTTGATCGGCTACCAATGGGAAGCTATCCAGTGTTGTATCCAAGACAAAGCAAAAACACATGATTAGCAATCTATAATTGTTTGTGAGTTTACACTTTAAAGCTTAAAGTTGCAGAGACATGTAGGCCTCTATGAATGTCGGTTACATTGAAGCCTTTGTCCAACACATTCACATAATGCTGACTAAAGCTATCGCTGTCAGGGAAAGCTCTTCGTCTGTCGCAATAGACCAGACTTGTTGTTTCTGGAGTCTGAGGCAAATCAAAAGGGCAGAGTCCATAGCGATGGAGCAGCGGCTGGGAGTATGGCGGAAGTATAGAGAAACTCAGCGTTCATTGGAAGCATCGATAGCGAGGACAGACTTGAATAAACATTCGTAAAGTTTTTCCTCGTTGGAGAGCGCCGACTGAAGAGAAGGGACCAAGGGGAGACATTGATGTGGTGTTACGACATTTGGACGAGACTCACAGGTCAGTCAGTACATTATATTACTTTTGACATGGCATTGCTGCTAAAACTGGGCTGAGAGTAAAAAAAGAAAAGAAGTAAAACCTGTTTTGAGCCAATTCAAAGTCTTTAGGGCGGTCCTTCATATAAAGTGCTGCAGAGATGAGTCGTAAACCAGGAGATGAGTTAGCCTATTTTTTTACTTCTAAAAGCATATTCACACACTATCATACACACTGACATTCTTTCAAGCAAACTTTTTTTCCATTTTATTTTTTACAAATATAATGTACTTGGCACATTTCTGAAATATTCACATATAAATAGACTTCCTCATAATTGTAGGGAAATATGCAGTCATAGGTGGCATCAAATAAATATGAACTATGTTACATAAAAGCACTTACAAGTGTTTCATTGCAAAAGTGAACGTCTATTCAGAGTGTAGTTCCAACATAACAGCAGAGTTTTGTGCCACAAAAGCTACATTCTGAATAACAGGAGGGCTCTGGCCAATGCCTCGCTCCCTGCTGTTCCTCTCTGCCTTTTTACAGCATACACAAATCGTAAGATGTCTTTGCAACTTTTGTGAGAACAAATACAGCAGAGGGTTCATACAGCAGTGAGAATAAGCAAGTATACGGCAAATAGAAAATGCAATCTCCAAGCGTAAGCTTGCATTGCAGTCTTTGGGTTTATACAGAGACTCGATGAAAAGCAAAATATTGTAAGGCCCCCAGCAGATGAAGAAGGCTGCAACAATACATAACACCACCGCTACAGTCCGGTACCTTTTTCTGCTTGACGCCAGTAAAACTGTCTTGAGGATGGCAGAATAGCAGAAAACAATGATGGCTAACGGGAGGAAGAAGAGCAGGGACACTTGGAGATAATAGCCCAGATTGATATCATCGCCATCAGAGGAATCCACACAAATGGAAATATCGCCCCACTGTTCCACCTTCATGTTGATAGCGTCTCTCGAGGATGCAGCACTGCTGGTGACCCAGGCAGCCACAGAGGCTACTATTGCAAACCTCTGCCTCTTTACGGAGTTGCTCAGCCAGTTTCGCAGCACCACTATTATGTAACAATCCACGGCCATGGCAGTCAGGAGAAGGATGCTACTGTACAAACCAACGATGTATGCCGCAGTCATCAGTTTGCAGGTGAACTCACTAAAGACCCAGTGGTGCAGGGAATAGACGGCCCAGAAGGGCAGCGTGACGGTGAAGATCAAATCAGAGCAGGCCAGGTTCAGGACGAAGAGATTTGTGACATTTTTAAGGTCATCATAGATGACGAGAACCAGGAGAAGACAGTTGCCCGTGACACTGAAGATGAAGATCAAAATGAAGAAGGCACCATTGATGGTGTCAAAGTCAAATATATCGTCACAAAGAAACGTCACATCAGTGAAGTTGTCCTCAAGGTCGACGCTCACTGTGGAGTTGGACTCCATTGTTGGATTTCTGGGAAACACGGCACAACAATTGCCAAATTATAATTCAAACAAAGCAGATAATTAAAAGATAATTAATAATTAAAAGAAATGTCAAATGAATCATTCCATATTTCAATATGGAGAACAATTAAGTACTGAGTTGCCAAAATATGGCAAACAATTAAAGTAACTTTAGGCAACTTACCCCGAACAATGATGGTTTACGTCTTGTGCTGGATTGCACTGTGAAGGGAAAGTCTGTCATTTATAACAGAAAAGGTTCCTCTTTTTGTTTCACATTTAGTCATAGATTCTGCAATTCAAGGGCAAGAATTGACCTTGAAAGAGCAGCGAGGGTTATTCGAAACAGAGACACTCCAGAACTTAATCTTTTTAATTCATTTTATTGTAACGCATAGGTGTGGACGTAAATATGTAGCAAGACCAAATGATGATCAGCATGTGAAAATAAACACTGACACATTCAAAATGAGCAAAAGCAAAATCATCTCTTGAAAGGAAAACATTTCCCTTTTCACTTGCATGACTTCTTCAAATGTTGAAGGGGAAAACATACAATAATTCATCTAAATAATTGATATGAAAACATAAAAGTAAAATGCAGTTAATCAAAGTGAATCACAAACAGTTATATTTTCTCTAATGTATTATCAATTAATCAGCTGACATTAAAAATCCCCTTTGATACAGGGCAAGCATATAAGATACAGGGATCCATTATTCTTTAATGACCGTTTGATTGGAAACTACAAGGTGAATATTGAATGCAACTGTGGATGAAATATTATACAATACAAATCCATTTTGTCACACAAAAGTCTCATAGATCACGTTTCTTCCTCATTACGACGTCTGAACAACTGAACCTCTTCCCTGTGTCGGCATGTTTTTATGCCTTCATGATTGACTGATTTCATATTTACTTTGATTAATGAGCAGGTGTACAGCTGTGCCTAATAAAGAAGCTTTAGAATTTATGTCAGCTATTAAGGAACTTATTGTAGTCTGACAACTATGCAGGGTAGGCCTAGTGGATAATGTAAGCAGCCATGCTGGCTCGGTTTTACTTTGAGTTAAATGCAATGTCTCGTTTGACATTTTTTTCATCCATTTTTCAGATAAAAAGAAAATAATGACAGCACTTGTTATTTTAAGTTTAAACCTTTGTGACTTTAACAAAGTTAAGCAACAATTACTTTGTGGCTATAAAAAAAACTTCATCTCCGATTAAATTTTCCCAGCATAGCAGGTGGATTGGATCACATGTCATGCTGCTAGTAAGCCCGTATTTTGAGTTATGTGTGTCATTACATATCTCAATGGGGTTTTTGGTGAAGTATGATTGTTTTTTATAATTTTTACAAGTCAACTTCTTACCAGATTCCAACAGAGGGTTTAGTATGTCTCAAATGTCAGACATACATATGATCTTGAATAAGTGATAAATGTGTTTTATTAGAATACTCATTGGTCAAAAGGCTGATAGGGTGATAACCATACTAAATTTCCAAAAATAGAAACTATAAAGTTCAGGGTGTCTAATGTAAAATTCATACATGGTTTGCCAACTCGGTGTGAGTTCCTATCTTCTATTATTTTTGTTCAATAATAACCTCAATAATCTCTGTGCTTTTATTTTGTATTTGCTTTTCGTGTTTTTACAGAATTTACATGACACTTTATTCTTAAAACCCGATATTTCTGGTTTTCATTCCAGCTCCCTGCATCGACTAAATCGAAAACTCTTCACCACTTGTCAGCGATGTGATTGTGTGTCGGCTTTGTCTATTGCGGATGCCGCTATTCCTGTGACCCCAGCCTTTCATCATTTTCCTCAAGTGGTTTTTGAATTTAACCCCCACAAACACATAAAACACAGGGTTGAGGCAGCAGTGTGAAAAGGCAAGAAGTCGGGTAATGTAAAAGGCGTAATCCAGTGGTTGTGATGCTTCACACATCGCAGCCAAAGTCTTTGAGTCGGTAGTTACTTGGTCCCATAAAGAGATCGACCTTAGAAATATCACTATGTTGTAAGGAGTCCAGCCCACAAAGAAAACAACCGTGAGGCTAAAAATTAGTTTTAAAGTTTTGTTCTTTCTTCTTTGTGCAGTGGGACGCAGCAACCTGCACATGATCTGAGAATAGCAAAAAATGAACACCACTGAACTGAATAGGAAGAGAACATTTTGCTTGTAGATGCCCCATAAGGTCCAGTAAGAATCTACAAACACACATTGATTCTGGTCCACTTTAGTGAAAAGGAAGGCTGGACTGGCGGCCAGTGTACTGAGAGCCCAAACGATCACACACACTACGACACTGCAGGAGCCTGTGGAGGACACAATGTCAGACAGAGGATTCATGACGGCGACATAACGGTGAGCAGTCATCAGCATGAGGAGGATGCTACTGCTATAGAAGCCAACGTAGAAGACAAAGTTGACCATTTTGCATGCATATTCCCCTAAAGTCCATCCATTCACGTGAGTGTAGGCCCAGAAGGGCAGACCTGCGGTGAAGAAGAGATCCGATACAGCCAGGTTCAGGATGAGCGCGTTGGTGAGGGATTTGAGATTCTCATACTTGGCCAGAATCACAATGACCAGGATGTTGCCGAACACACTGAGGATGGCCACGATGGAGAAGAGCACTGGAGTGAAGATCGCCCCAAACTGTATGACCCTTGTTTTGTCGCACACTTCATCAGTATAGTTGTCGTCATAGTTGTCGTCATAATAATATTCGGTGGTTGATTCAGTCGTTGCCATATTTCCACAGCAAGAAGAGAAAGTCTAAATTTAAAAAGGCTTCGTTAGAGACTAGAAGGTACAGTAGTTTATGTGATGATTACATTGGAAACATTTCTTAGATGTATGTCACCATTACATTAGGTAACATGTCAATACATTGTACCATTATCTTAATGCTTGACGTAATTTTGGCTGGAACATTTGGTTATTATATCTCAGAATGTCACTTTACCCAAATTAAAAGACAATCCTATTTTCTTTCTTATGTTTGGGATTATTCAGCCATATAGTTTTGGTTTATATGCTTGCACTCTAAAATATGTTTCTTCCTGGAACATCTTTTTGTGACACTTACAACTTACAAATATAATAATAATAAAAATATATATAGGCAATCATATTTAATGATGATATTAGCACATATTTGTTAAGATTGGTGTGTGAAACCTATGTCAGTGTTGGCAACACTGTCCAACATTTTAATTCTCATGTTGTTTGTGAAGCAGAAATACATGACATCACCTTCAAAACAGCAAGATATATATTTTGGTGTCATTTTGGATGCCAATACATAAACAGCTGATTGAGAAAATGTGTTTTCAGGATGTTAAAACAATTGAACAGCTACAGTCTCTTTCCATCAACAGTGTTCCAAATAATCTGGACTAATCACAGACTTTATTATAAAAACTTCAGGAACTGTTTTTGTTTTTTTGCATTAAGGTTGCTGCTAAAATGATTGTCAAGTGCCTCCAAAGCTAGCCAAACAAATCCATAACTATCTGCTACCACTAAATGTAAGTGAGAAGTTAATTATTTTTCAAAGATTGCAATAAAGCTATATATATATTCTTAAAATAAGGAGATACAGCATTCATACTCTAATTTATATCTTTTGTATTACATTGACAGG
Organism: Cottus gobio; assembly: GCA_023566465.1. Lineage (NCBI taxonomy): Eukaryota > Metazoa > Chordata > Actinopteri > Perciformes > Cottidae > Cottus > Cottus gobio. The sequence continues at coordinate 6,615,729 of CM042230.1, read as the reverse complement.
TTGAAATGAAAAGATACAAAAATATTTTAGTAACACTTTTTTTTTTTTTTTACAAAATACAGAAACAATATAAACTTGAACTACAGTATCATGACAGATCTGCACTATAACAAATACATGAGAAATGTGGAAACTTACAAGCTACCTGCAAACACCAGAGTCCTTATTGCAAATGTCATTGAAACTGAGAGTTGTTCATTAAGTATCAACCACTAAGGTGAACAGAAATCAAGCTTCATTTTCAGGTCACCCACACAAAAGACTTGTTCCCTTTATTTTGTTTTTTGTATACGTTGATACTGAATACCTTTATTCTACTAATTAAAAAAGAAACATATTCCATTTTACATGAATGTTACATGAACTGTTAAACTTGAGTAAATCAATCTAATTTATTACTCTCTTACAACTTTGTCCCAAGATTACAAACAAGAATAGAGAAGGCATTCTCTTTAGCTTGAGAGTCTCCTTTACACTTTTACAAATTGTCCCAAACTGACCAACACTCCTGTGGTTTGGGCCTTTCTGAGACATTTAGGGAAAAAAATATATGTTTTTATTTTGTTTCTATTGGTTGTTTTTTGTATTCAATACTATTCACACAATAACAGAAATGATATATAAAATATAATTATTTAATAACACTAAAGTAAAAATCAATAGGTATATATAGGTTTTGATTATTGGCATATAATACATATTTAGATGTATCTTTAACCATGATACATACATTTTATCATTTTATTTTACATCTTGATGTTATTTATTTAATTGAGTTATTTACTGGTTAACAAAAAGATCTTGTTAAATTTCTGGTCTAAGTGTGAAATCATCGTAGTTTTGTTAAAACAAAGGAGGCCGTGTATATTCCATTCATCCATCCATTGTATGGCCGTGTATATTAAAGTTCTTGAAATATTATGTGTATGTGGCATCTTTCTGTTTATTTACCATTTGTCTCTCAACCAAACTAGGACAGATTTCAGCAGCAGCAGCTGGCCATTGATCCGCTAGGCCTGTCAATCATCCACAGTCCCCGCCCCTCAACGGGTAGCAGGTTTCTGCTGTATCGTCTACAAATAGGACACTCTGGACAGTTTTACACATCAAGTACGTTTATTATTTAACTGTTTATTTAATATTGACGTGTTTCGCTTTACGTTCAACCAAACTGCGATGCTTTGTAGCAGAGATTTACATCAAATACGACCAGGAAACGAAGAGCTGGGAACAGGTGCATGGAGGATAGCGCTCGCCAGCTTTGACACATCGATGTTTATGTCTCTGATTGTGGCGTTTTGAAGCCGTTGGAAAGTGATTTAAGTCAATGTTGAAGGTGTGCTGTGCCGACCGCAGATAACAATGGTGTCCGCGGTGCCTGACAAGCATACTGTCGCCGCCGACAGTGACGAGCTTCAATATGTCGCCGTGATGCAAATGTTGTACCTCTTCTGACTGTAGGCAAATGTTTGCTAACTTCACTGAGCTAATGCCACTGTGGTTTCTTCATCTGAACAAGTTCAGGGGCCCCTCTTGGCTATTACAAGTGTCCTGTTTGTCTCAGACCTTTTGGTTTTGGGGAGACAACAATATAGTGTGTATGGGAAAATAAGTTTAGGATGCCCTATGTTTATGTTTACCTCCATGACGTAGCAGCTTTGGCACATTTTTACAGTGTCACGCTGTAATTACTCATTCGGTTTTTGGGCTCAGGTATTTCCTTGACAACACAGGGATATGATGGACAGTGTTTATAGCATGCGGATATTTATTGATTTTTATTGATTATTCCAAAAATAATCACAATCTCTGTCATTTTTTAATCTTACATGCAGATTTCCTGAATAAACTGGCCTTACCCCACCATGGCCTCCGCCTCATCAGTTGGAGATAATCAACTGCAGAGGATAATCAGAGATCTGCATGGTTAGTTCACACTTACAACACACACCATCCCTTACTGCCTCTTACAATACAATGCATGTTTGATAATGTTTTTGGAGTTGGCCTGCTGTATGTATGTGTCTCCAAACAGAAAATATGAGGCAAAACATATTAGATTCTGCAGAAAGTATCTGGCTCCCAGAATAATTTAACAATTTAGATCGATGATATATTTTAATCTGGAAAGGTTTTGTGCATATAGGTCTATGACTGACAGACATTTTGCTAAAATTAGTATAGGAGCATACAACTGCAGATTTGTGTTTACCTTCTGTGTGAACAATTTGATATTTGTGTGTGTGCATGTGTTAACAATTGCTGTCTTGTCTAGATGCGGTGTTTGAGTTGAGTAAAGAACACAACGAGTGTGGTGAACCTGTAACTGATGACAGCGCCAACCTGCACAAGTTCTTCTATAAACTAGAGTACCTGCTACAGGTATGATGTCATACGCCATACAAATTTTGTTTAGAGGTTATCAGGATGATCTGGTTTGTCTTTTTGAAAGTATTATTTGTGCTGTTTTTTTCTATCTTGTCCTAAATCTGTGTTTTTTTTTTTTTGTGAAACACTCATGGGCTTAACTATTCAAGCTTCAACAAACTAAAAGAATGATGAGGAGTGAATGTCAACTTTTGGGTTCAGTTGTCTACGTATCAAACATATGCAACAAGGGGTTATGAACCGTTTAAAATGAAGCTCTAAAGAGTGATTTTATTTTCTCCAACCCTCTTTAACAGAGACCATAAAAAGTAAAGCTATGAGTCTTTCACAACAAAAAAAAGAAAAATATATATTTCTTTTCAAATGTGTGTCGAAGAATATCCTGCGATTATCTTGTGACCCATTGAATTCATCTAGTGACACTTTGGAGGTGTCCTGACCCTCAGATTGGGAACCACAGCTCTAGAGAGATAAAGGTGTAATGTTGAGGAGGTTCATAGGAATCGTATTAATTAAAATTTCTACCATTACCATTAAATATTTACACAGTCGTGCCAGAAAAACCCTTTTGTACAATCTACACTGCTGAAGACATTATGTGGTATATATGTAACATTAATTATGCAATAATGAGGTAATGTGTCTTTCTCAGTTTGACCAGAAAGAAAAGACAACCTTTCTTGGTCAGAGGAAAGACTACTGGGATTATTTCTGCGACTGCCTGATTAAGATCAAGGGAGCTAATGATGGCATCCGTTTTGTTAAGTCCATCACTGAGGTAATCCTGCTCCACACACACACACACACACACACACACACACACACACACACACACACACACACACACACACACACACACACACACACACACACACACACACACACACACACACACACACCGGTGCCTCGGCATTGCCATGCCGTGCGACACATGGAGACACACAAATGCACATAACCATGTCACTAATCCTCAGGTGAATCAGGTACAGTAAGACTCTGTGCTGTGAAGTCACTTGCTGCCTCACACCCCGTTCCTCACCTTCTATCCTGGAAATGCACAGTGGTGAGCTTCATAGTCAAATAACTGTAGCTGAATTATTCCTCATTGAACTATATTTCATTTGTGGCTTGTCTTTTACCTGCTATTGAGTTTTGGTGCTTAAAAAGCTTCAAAAAGTACTCTGAAGAGTTATTTACAAATTCAATTTTTTCTGTAGATTTGGCCCTTTCGGGGCACTATCATACACTGGTTATGTTTTTCTCTCTAATATGTTTGCAACATACACTTATTTTCATTATTAATGAATATGCTTATTTTTACTTGATTATTAGTTTAGCCTATACAATGTAAGAAAAAATGCTTATCACAATTTCCTGAAGCCCAAAAGGTGAAACGGAAATTGAGACTTTTGTCTGACCAACAGTCCCAGAAGGTCATAGAAAAACACTGAATCAATATTTGTCCATTTATTTTCTGGCAATTGCCTTAATTGACTGGTTGTTTCAGCTTTACGCTCTAAAAAGTAAGTAAAATAGCTGCTAATCTGATTTGAATATTTTCAGTTATCCTTTCAAAATGTAAATATGTGTAAAGACTGTAATTGTTCCTGTTATTGCTGATTTTCTGGATATGATGGTGCTATCACCTAATTTGAAAAAGTGTATTACTAATGCATCTTTTATATTGTATGCTCACATTGCATGCGAATACACATCTAACATCCTTTTTTTTTTAAAAATTCAGTTCAATATTGAATGATTAAGGGGCTCTAGCGCAGCTCCATTGTTCCATTCATGAGGGATATAAGTAATCAGTGTGAGTGCCACATTTTTGCGAGCATATTACTTTTACTTTTCTTTCACTCTTCTTGTTTCTTGTCGGTCAGTCTCTGGTGTAAATCAGTCTCCAGCTGGTGTCCTTCTGGTAGATCTGTGGGTCTGTTGTCTTACTTCAATCCCTCCATCTGCTAATGTATTGGAGAGTCTGCATGTACTGACAGATACTGTACATTGTGGGTCTATGCAGCGAGGACCCGAACACTTAGACATCCTCACATGTTCTCTGCCAGGACACATTTTAACTTGAGCTGAAATATGATTAGAAGATCAAAAGAAAAGTAAACAACAATTGTGTTATTTGTTCAGTGAAAATACATCATGCATGCCTCCTCATTGCATTCATTGGAAGACAAATATATTTGGATTTGGGAATGTTGGAAGTAAAAGAAAAAACAAGACAATTCAAGTCGTCATCTTGAACCCCAGGAAACAGTTTTTGAACATATTTAATTTTACATTTTTATAGACCAAGTAGTTATCGACTAAGAGAGAAATAATGGGCAGACTAATTAATAATGAAAATAATAATTAATTCCCCGTCTTTTAATATTCTGCAAGTCTTAATTGTTCAGAAGTTGGAGCCACTTTATGTGACGTAGTTTGACCTGTTTGATGCTGACTTCACTGGACTGTAAAGAACACTGACTACTGAGGCCAGTCCACATTGCAGAGACGTAATGTGTGAGTGTGTGTCTGTGTGTGTGTGTGTGTGTTTTTGTGTGTCCTCAGTTGAAGACCTCACTGGGGAGAGGAAGGGCCTTCATCCGCTACTCACTCGTTCACCAGCGTCTTGCTGACACGCTGCAGCAATGCTTCGTAAACCAGAAGGTCACAAGGTCGGAGAGAACACACTCGTTCTATACACAACCACGTTTTATCCATCTATCTATAGATCTATAGATCTAGATCTATAGACAGACATTACTTTTTTCCTTCAACCTGCTGATGTTTGTACGTTTTGGCGTGACGATATCCCTTTTTATCAGGAAGTGCAACTCTCCCTTCCTGATTAATGTGTTAGTTCTGTTTTCACAGTAGAGCACAACATTCACTAGTCTAACCGTAGACACCGACCGTCACGTCTCACTTCCTCCGTCGCTCATCCAACCAAATGTCAATTTAGCTTCTGCTTCATTTAACCAGGTTAATCTTTTGTGATTTACATTTAGAAAAAATACATATGCCTATTTGCTTTCTTGCCAAGAGTTAGATGAGAAGCTTAATACCCGTCTCATGTTTGAAGATATGAAGCTACAGCTGGTTAGCATAGCTTAGCATTGGGCTCTGTCCATACTGACGTGAGAGTGATGTCAATCTTCTCATCTGACTCTCAGCAAGAAAGCAGATAAGCACATTTCTCATAATGTCCCTAAACTAATTCTTGAATTATTCATCGCTATGCCTTTATCCCTTCCTTTTTATTTGTGATTATATATCTAAATAAACTTAGAGTTGAACAGAACATTTCCTGGAACCGTCTCATTACACTTAATTAACATCTAAATTCTTAAATAGTCTAAATCTATTCAACTCTTTGGCAGAGAACCAGAATCATTTCCTGAACCAGAATAGTTGCTTCTTCTCTTCAGGTTAACCTTTTTTGCCTTGATGGAGTTTGGTGCTCTAACTTTAGCTAATCTCTCAAAATACTTCACTTTCGTCATGCAAAACTAATTATTAAATGTATTGTTTAAATTCAGTCTTAATTGAGCCCAAATGCTTGCCTTTTTGAAGATGACCCACAATATAACTCTAGAATAAGAGTGCTGGCCATTGTCCGGGTGCTGTACTGTGCTCTCATGGTTGAGTTAGGCTTTTTTTATTATCAACATCGGAGAGAACACATAAATACATTTTTTAACATTTGAGAATCATTGGTAGGGTGGTTGAATGAATTGTTTCTAAACCATAGGAAGGTATTTCATCAATCACAGGTTTATATAGGAGCTTTTATTTCACCTGCTGTTATTTATGCTGCATATGTTTTCATAAATAGTACAGTATAACGGTATATAACATCGTTAGGTGTGAAATAAAAACGTGTTTGTGTGTTCGCCTTGTCCTCAATATTGTGTTTTATGTTTTCTTTTTTTTCTTCTTCCCACACAGCGACTGGTACTATGCCCGGAGTCCCTTCCTTAAGTCTCATATCACCGCTGACATAATCAACCATCTTTATGAGCTCAACCAGATACAGTTTGACGTCGCAGCCAGAGGCTACGACCTTGATGCAGATTGGCCAAGCTTTGCGAGGTAAAACATTAAAACAATTATCTGTTTGCTTTTTGAAGAAAAACACAGACTTGATTCTGGATATTAATTTGAATGAAAAAAACTATATCATAAGATATTAAGAAATAAAAGCTTCTAATTCTTCTGCCTCGGGGGTTGTGAATTCTTTGTAAATTGATCAGAGACAAAATACATTTTAAATAACACCCCAGTTTAGTGAAGGTAATGTAGAATTGTGGTGAAGCAATATGAGTATTTCACAACTTGAAGTAACACTTAATTATCTGATCACTCAGCACATTCACAGCTTTATTTTTTTTTCTGCTTAAGTGTGTATGTGTGTGTGTGTGTGTGTCGGTGGGTGCCGACAATGTGTGAGCGCTGATCGCTGTTCCTCACGTCAACACCTTTGCCAAAACTTTTCACTTCCTTGTCATCAATTTGCAGTCACTCTCCAGGCAGCGGACATCATTTATTAAAAGGCCTAATTTGTGTTGTTGTGCATCACATTATTGGGATTACTGGTTAAAACTTACAATGTAATGCAGTGCAGCAAACACCTGGAACAACACAAACTGTGGGCTGGAAGATTACCTGAGAAAGGGTTGAATCAACACCTGTCACACACATTATGAACAATAATAAAGATAATACATTTCGCAAATGCAGTATCTGATTTACCTTCAGTAGTAGCCAATTACATTGCCTATTCTCGGAAAATGTCTTTGAAAAACATGAAGAAATTAGGGGACCCATAAAAATATGGTGTTATAGACACATACATAATTTGTTTTACTTAACTTGAGTTCCCTTTTTTGTGTAGTTTTTTTTTATCAGTTAGATGTCATGTTTATCTTACTCTTTGTCTTTACAAGGTGTAACACATCTTAATATTTGGTATCTCATTATGTCAAAGGCGAACTTTAGGTACCGCCTCACCAGCTTTTGGGTGGAGGCCTCCCAGTCGCTGCTCCAGCATCAACAGTCTCGTCAGCAGCTACTCACACTCACAGGTACTTGAATACACACTAAACATACACAAACCTGCTCAAATAATTTAGTAAATGTGACTTTTGAACTTTAAAGTCGTCTTGTTCCATCCTCTGACCAGGTGCAGGAGTTTGTCCCAATCTCAGACCTGAGTCACAGTCTCCTGGGTGAACTGGGGGAACTGGGGGAACCCTCTCCTTGCAGTATTGCAGAGAACCTCCGCATTGAGCTCGACCAGTCCGAGCTGAAACATACGGAGCTTCTGATACGGGTTCAGGAGTTAGGGAAAGAGGCTTCTGACCTGAAAGGAGTGGTTAAGGACCTTGAAGGCCAGCTACTGGCAGCTCAGAAGCCACATGGTGACTCTGCATCCACAGCAGCCCAAAGTAACCAAGACACAGATCATCAGGAGAAAGCAAATCACCTTCAAACCGGTCGAGAAGCATTAATCTGTGAACTTAAAGACAGACTCGCAGCTGCGGAGAACAAAAATATGGAGCTTCTCTCCAAGTTGGACGAGGCTCTTAAAGAAAAGGGCCAACAAACCACGAGCTACTGCGACTCAGCCTGGAAAATCCAGGAACTCCTGGATGAACGCAAGACCGTGGAGGAGGAAAGGATGGAGGCGAAGAGGGAGGCCGAGGACAGGGCCAGGCACTCCGAGCGTCTTTCCCGGGAACTAAAACTCCGGGAAGAAGAGCTGAGGAACAGTGAGGCGCAGCTGGCCGAAGTAAGATCCGGAGTCCACGACGAACGGGAGGTGGCGCTCAAGCGGCTGGAGGAGCTCCAAAGCGCAGTCGGTCGAATTCAGGGGGCGCTGAGTTTGAAAGAGAAAGAGACGGGGAACTTGCGAGCCCAGCTTCAGGATCTACAAGCATCGCTGGAGGGCAGGGAACGACAGGCGGAGGACCTGAGGAAAAGACTGCACGACGAGATAGAGCGCAGATGCAGCATGAGCAGCAGCCAGAATGTGGACCTCGAGGGTCAGCTCCTGGATGTCCGAGCAGCTCTGAAAAGCAGAGAGCAAGAGCTCACCTGTAGTTCAGAGAAAATCAAGCATTTCGAAGAGCAGTTGGAGAAGCTAAATGTCGAGAAGGAAAGTCTGAGCGCTCGACTTGCTGATAGTGAAGTTGCGTCCTCCGAGAACCTCGAGGACTTCAAAACCCAATGCAGCGATCTCATGGAAATAAATGCTAAGCTACTGCAAACAGTTACGAAGAGTGAGGGGAGCGTTACAGAGCTAAATGAGAGCAGGGCCGCCTTGTTAGACCAGCTAGCTTCTTTCAGGGCTTCTGAGAAGCACTTAAAGGGCCGAGTCGAGGCTGCGAAGATGTGTGTGGAAGACAGGGAGAAGAAGCTTCTCGACGAAAACCTGCACTTGGAGGAGATTTCCCAGAAGGCGCTCGTCCAGAAGGAAGTATGTGACGCTCAAATGAAGAAGCTGGAGCGTGAGAACGGGGAGCTTCTCGAGGTCCAGTCCACCTTGAAGACGCGCTTGGCCACGACTCAACAGGAACTGGACTCACTTACTGCCAAAGCTGCACAGTTGGACAAGAGCCTCCTTGTGTCCCAAAGAAGCCAAGCAGAGTTACTTGAAAAACTCCAGGAAACCGAGACTCAACTGAGGGACCAGGCTGCTGAGTGTGGGCATCTGCAGGCCAGAGCGGAGGAGCTGGAGAGCAGGACCGGGGAGCTTCATGCTGAAAAAGGAGCTGCGGAAAGCAATGAAAAAATGCAGAAACTTCACGATGAGCATCAGAACTCCTCGGCGGAAACCAAAGAGGCCCCGGTCAGGCTGGTTATAGCTGAGGCTCAGCTGGAGCTCAATCTGAGGGAGGTGCACCGGCTCCAGGAAGAGGTGGTGAAGCTCAGGGCTCAGCTTCTAGCAGGAACCGAGGAGCGGATGAGGGTTCAGGCCCTTCAGGAGGTGACGGAGTCCACCAGAGAGGACCTCCGCGTCTTGGCGGAACAACTCAAAGCCCAGGTGGAGGAGCTGAACCGCCGGCACGTGGATGAGATTCTCCGATCCCGGGAGCGAGAGGAGGCTCTCATCCGGGAGCGTGACGGCGAGGCTCAGGCTCGGGCGGGCCTGGCTGCAGAGGTGACGGCCTCCAGAGAGGAGCTCAATAAGCTAAAGATGTGTTATGAGGCCTTGTGTCTGGAGAACAGCGAGTCCAGGGAGGCGCTCCACAGAGCCAACACGGAAACGGCCGAACTCGGCGTGCACGTGTGCATGCTGACGGCTGAGAACGAAGAGGCTCGTCTGCGCTGGGAGGGCTTGTCCACCCGGCTGCAGGAGTTGGACCAGGAGGCGGGCCGGGAGGCAGAGAGGCTGAATACCTACATGGAGCAGCTGAAACAGGAGAACCAACGGCTCCTCGACCAGCTCCATAACGAAGGCGGGTCGGCGGCGAGCAAGCAGGAGCTGCGGGAAAAGCTCGGCAAGGCCAAAGAGGAGGCCGAAGCTCTGCAGGAGACGAGCAAAGAGGAGATCCAGGCAATCCGATTCCAGCTCAGCAGCCAAGCCCTGAGTCACAGCGGCCAGCTCCAGGTCAGCCACTAACGAATTGAAGCATGCTTTAATGTGTTCATATGCACTTAAGTAACCCGGTTACAGTTGTCGTTCTCCTGCAAGATGATTTCCTCGTCTTCATGTCAGCATGAAACTTTTTTTTTTTTTAGAATCAGACTTTGAGAAACCCGATTTCTCCGCTTTTTATGTATGTATACAGATGGTTTTTCATTGGCTCTTTATATGTATGCATGAGCATGCCAAAGAGAGAGAAAGTGACAGAACGTCTCGACGAAAAGATGTTGTGATGCATTTTCATATTTTTTTTTTTATAATTCAGATGGAATTATAGTTGCATAAAGTAGCCTCTTTGAAGCACATTTAAGCTGTTAAAAAGCATCACTGCTGTCCTGTTGCATGTAAACAGGGATTTACAATAACCAGGTGACTACAGTGCACCTAGAGTCCTCCGATTGTCTGCACGCTCTAGTTATAATGTGCATTTAACCAGCTTCATTGTTTTATGTTAATAGGAATATCAGTGAAGCTACTGTAGTATCTGAATGTTTGCTAAATAATCAGTTGATGAATTTGTATTCTTGTCCAGACTGTGAATCAAGAGTTACAGGAAGTGAAAAAGAAGTTGGCGACTGAGCGTGACAAAGTGGTCGAACTGGAGAACAAATTCAAACAGCTAGAGGTGAGCGGAAACACTGATTCCAGATGTGTCAACAAGTTTGGGTCATCATTAGCAGGTTAATATTGCCCCTGCGTAATCACTAAAGGATGCCAAGGATGTTTTAAATTCTGGTAGTAAGAGTGGTTCTAGTCAAGGGAATCACTAACCACGGCCTGCTCTGCAAAAAGCACGTATGTGCAGCTCTGGGTGTTTAGGATTGATAATTGAAAACACAAATTCCTGTTGCATTGCGTATATCGTCAATTGAAGTAGTCATAACCTTATGGTCACAGGCACGATTCATAAAGAAGCAGAAATAATGCCTTGCTTCGCTGTACTGATTGCAGGCTGAGAATCAGAGATATTGCCAACAGATTGAGGAGAAAAACATCCAGATGGCCGATTCTGAAAATCTCATCCAGCAGAAAGAAGACGAGATAATCCATCTGAAAGGGAATTTATCAAGGTGAGATACTGTATTCATAAGCACACATTCTGGACTGAATTAGAGCTCTGTGAAAAATGTTTTTAATCTTGTGTGTTTGGATCACAATGTTTATTTTTCACTTAGTATGCCTCATCTAGGAATTTGTCTTATTTGTTCTGTATTGTTTTTAAAACTCAGGTCTAAAAATACCAACTGCATGGACACAATCAAAGTCACCAGAGATTCCCCATGTCTTTATGGACATATATCGATGAATGAATCCGCCTGTGTGTTTGTCTGAACGCAGGTCTGAGGATGCTCTAACAGCGGCTCAGCAGACCTGTCAGGAGATGAGTGAAAATCTACGGAGAGTCACACAGGACAAACAGAGCGTCGATCTTAAGACGTCTGCTGAACTCGATGATCTTTACCGCACCAAAATCAATTTGGAAGAACGGCTCATAGAACTTATCAGGTATGAACATACAGATACACTCTGATCTACCTTTTTGTATTAGTGAGGTTAATTTAATTTAAATATGCTCGACACAGGGTTGAGACACGATGCCTAGAGTTGTTTCGTAATGTCTTTGGGTTTGTGTTTTCAAATGGCCCCAAACAAACCATCTACGTTGTGTATTCTTCAGTAGTGCATTTACAAATATGCTTGACGGTGCTCTCTGCAGGGAGAAAGATGCTCTGTGGCAGAAGTCCGACGCCCTGGAGTTTGAGCAGAAACTGCGGGATGAGGAGATGGAGAGGGACGTCAACTACTGTCTGGGCTGTCGCAGTCAGTTCAGCTGGTGGCTCCACAAGCACAACTGCAGGTCAGATGGTCCTCTGTATAATAAATACATATACTTTTCTCTATAACAGATATGTCACCAGTTAAACCAATACAACTAATGTCAATGCCACTACTTTTAAACCATGCATGTCTACCAGTGGCAAAAATATCAGTTGTTAATTGATGCATGTGTATGGGTATTACATATAGACTTGATTTATTCATAAACCTTTCTTTTAAAAGAATAAAGAAAACTCTTTATTTGAAGCATGCTCTCTAAAAAAGCTTTACTTTCTTCCATACTAAAATCCTCTCTACACTATTATTATATAATTTTCAAAATGATAAGCGATTTTGTACTCTATCTCAACATGCCTATTCCCAGACTGTGTGGGCGTCCCTTCTGCCACTACTGCTGCAGCAACACAGTGAGCACCCAGCAGGGCGGCCACAGAGAGCGCTGCTGCAGCGACTGTTACAACCAGCACAGCGCAGTAATTGAGCGCCACCCGCAGGAGGAAGTGACTCACAGCACACCAGGGACACCTTTCAGTCGTTTGCTGCAGGCTGGGAGAGCTGTGACGATTGGTTCAGGTAAACACACACACACACACACATACACTAGTGTGTCAAATGCTAAGGTAAATAGCACTTTATATGTGGGGTGTTTTCAACAGCATACTCTATAAGAGGAGAGTAAACACATGTTTATTTTCTAGCGGCAGATGAAGGGGACAAGCCGAACGATGGTGTTTTTGACATCATCACAGAGGAGGAGGTGAGCGGGGTCTATGACAGCGACTCCCTCTCTTTTGCCACCGCCTGCTCTCCCGGACACGGACAGCAGAGGGCAGCACAACTGTAAGTATCTCTCATGCATTCACTCTCAGGGGGAATTGAGTGTTGTGTAGGGAGTCAGTGAACCAAGACATGAGATATTTATTCCAATTACAGGTGGACCTTCAAAACAAACCGTTCAGTCTGTTGCACATTTAGTTCTGCAGGCCGTCACAGTAAACAAACTGTAATTGTTTGCACTAATAAAAATAAATTATGGAGCATGATCTTGAAAGATTTATGAAAATTAACTCAACTTATGTCAATTACATGTCCTTTTCAGCATTAATATTTGTCTATGCATTGCTAAAAATGTCCTATAACACATGCACATATTTGCATTTTGGCATTTCCTGTACAGCCCCACTATGTGTGAACTTTCTTTTAGTGCTGTTGCGCCTACTTAATGTGTTGAGGGGTACACAGGAAGTAACATAACTAGTTAGTGAAAAACCTTTGCCAAAATGTAGTCAAAATGAAAAGAGGAACACTTGAATAGTGACATCAGGGTCTCTAAGGCCAAAATAATAAACAAGTCCCACACACTAACTAGAACATGCAGAGTTGAACTGTCCTACAGGAACAAACAGAAAAACAATACCGAGCATCCTATCTGACCACAAATCCAGAAAAAAATGAAATGACTTCCTCAAAGCCGGTGACCAAACACCTCCCCACCAACTAGCCAAGACAGAGGATACCTACATAGTCCTGTACCAAAGAACAACTGAAGCAGAGCTGCAGCAGAAGCCAATAAACGGCTCGAAAGCCAAGAGAAAAAGGGTCAGAAGCTCTGGATCTGGGGGTTGATATCCAGCCCCACTCACAGACTGATGACTCCTGCTACGTGTTGTGTGACACCTTTGCATTGTCTAGAGATGGACAATACTGATGGAGTTTCTCAAATGAGGAGGAGTTTTTCCGATTCACTTTAATTGATTATGTCTGTATTACACCTTTGGTTTTTAATTACAGTGGATTTGATACAGAAATTCTCCACAAATTGATACAAATGTATGTTTACATTATGTAAGTGTAGAATATCCATCACTCTCTCTAGAAACAGCAGTGCCAGTGCAGGAGACCTCACATCAGAGGATACTGAGGACCTCGGCGCTGCAGTACAGGATGCAGAGATCTGCCTGCTGAAGTCTGGAGACCTCACGTGAGTTTCGCATGCAGTGAAAGTTACATGAGTAAAATCCTGACTTGTGTTTACAAATGGACGCGGTCACGGGGTTTGACTTTCAGAGTTTCTAATGTATTTTTCTGGTGAAAACTGAGCACTAAATGACAACATGAAAGTGAAACCTGAAGCTGATTCATGTGTGGCAAGGACAACTTCCCTCAATTTGACTTGGTACATGTTGTGGGAACCTCTGTTTAACGTGTATTGTAATTCAGAGGAGTTTTGTGCAGTGAGTATGGAGAACACTTCAAAGCCTTTTGTCAACAGGCAGTAAGCAAAGTGAAGTGCCAGTAAGCAAAACGCTAAATCCTAGCCCCCAAACTAGAATAGATTGTGCATTTTTAAGCGGAACTTCATTGATTTTACACATCAAAGTCTGTTTATGGGTCTTGAGGTTTTCTGCGTACAATAACGTGTGTGAAAAAAGTTCCTTAAAGTCTTTTGTGGCTCCAGAGCTGCTGCGCAGACACTTTACGACAACATGTGAACTTTCTCGGATTCTGTTTTATTCCCTGTGCTGCAGGCTCTCCGTCTCCTTCACAGTGGAGGACATCTCGGGGTTTGGGGACCGCTCCCGAGAGCTCTTCATCAAGTCCAGCTGTTACAGCACCATCCCCATCACCATGAGCAGTCCTGGCCGGACGGTCTCCTGGACGTTTACCTCCGAGCCGAAGAGCATCTCCTTCAGCGTGGTCTACAGGGAGAGTGCAGAGACGCCGCTGGAGCAGGCCAAGGTGAGACGCCACTGTTTGAATGGAGGGGACAAGGGCAGCCAAACTACAGCCAAATGCAGTTTCTGTGGGATGAATTAAGGATTTAAAGTAACTTAAATTTCTCTTCTGTAGTTCGGGATATCATGATATATCATCAGGAATTCAAATTAATTAAGAATATGTTTAATAGGTCTATAGCTCAACTAAAATATTCATCATCAAGTATATCCCTTTAATTTTAAAGTCATAAATAGTGCTTATTTGCATAAAAACACACTATTTAAATTATTAAGAAATACAAGTTGGGATTTTCATTGAGAAATACATCTTGTCAGTTTTAATGATGTAACATAAGTTGCTTAGAGCTGGTGTTAAGAAGTTAAACAGGTCATAATTCCCTCTCTAATATCTATTTTCTATTGCTGTGAAAATATCTTCAAACCAAACTAAATTTTACGAGATTATATTTGACACACGATGATATAATTCAACTTTGTTCAATATTCATTTTCACTGAGTAGAGCTTGAGCACACCAATGTCACCACTGTATGTTATACAACAGTAACTAGTTCAACACGGATACGTTGATCACAATGTTATTAGAAGGGATCGGTGACTAGAAAGCATTAAGGCCGGTCTCGAAATTGCATTTTTTTTAATGAATAAAGGCTGATAATGATCAGCTGTAAAAACTTTTGCTCATTATGATGGTTCAACTGTGTAATACATCCCTCAGTATTTGTCTATATCCAAAATGTTCCCACACTGCCGCACTTTATTGGCAGATATAAGGCTGGAATGTGGGTTGCCTCAGATATTTTTACAACTCTTCTTCTCAAAGCATCAGGTGAGCGGCAGGACGCTCGCACTCACACACACACACACACATGTTACGTGACTCGAGGAGATTTCACAGCGCACACAAACAAGTCTTGTTGGCGAAATCGGTTTAATCCTGACGTCCCTGATTTCAAACAAGATTTCAATGCTTTGCTCTCCACAGGTCCTGATCCCGCTGACTCGCTGCAGCTCCCACAGAGAGACCATCCAGGGGGAGCTGAAAGTCAGAAACGCTGGAGAATACACGCTAGTCTTTGACAACTCTTTCTCCAGGTCAGTCCCTGTGTGCTCCACGTGAGAACTCTGTGTTTGTAAGACACCGTATCCTGTTAACGCTTCAGTACAAGCTGCTATGTTTGCATAGACCTAGACTAGAAAGGAAGGAGCAAACTTTAAAAAAAAAAAAAAACATTCCTCTGTCTTTCCTGTTCATCAGGTTCATCTCAAAGAAAGTGCTGTATCACCTGAGTCTAGACAAGCCGGTGGTCTACGATGGAACTGACCTCCTCTGAACGTGACAGGAAGGAGCAGGTGTGAAGCTGACTGGTGAAACTCACGCACATAGCTTCAAGGCACCTGAGTCCACCAGCGTTTACCACCTCAATGCATTTTAGGAAAAGGAAAGTTACACTATTGAATGTGAGCATGCACTACCTTTTTATAAAAGCCGGACGTTGTAGCTGATTATTTAACATTAAGGGTTCACAAACGTCACTCCGGGATGATTTGAGGATTGTTGCATATTTAAATGTGGAGACGGTGTTTGCCTGTGCACACACAGGTTTCTCAGCTCCTACAGGTGTTGCTCCTGTTGGCAACATTTGTTGAACTGCATCCATTTTTATTCATTAGCATGAGGCGCAATTGTTTGATATATCACTGTTTGTTCCCATTATTTGCCTCATCTTGAAAAAAATCTTTTAAAATTGGCCTAATGTGCTCTCTGCAGTGGAAAAAATACATTTTCTAGTCTGAGTGGGAGATATGGTTAAAGTGCTCTCTCACGCTAGGTGTCATTTTATGTTGTCATATTGATATTCATGATGATTTTAAAAAATGTCCCTGAAAAGTGAGAACATATGTATGATTAAAAGAACCAGACAGAAATATCAGATCATGTGACATTGAGATACAATATCCTGCTTATTGATTGCAACAGTGGCCTAATATACCCACTCATACATGAGTGTGACATGAAGTTTGAAAAAGTTAACTAATTTAACTCTAAACATAACAGTTTTTTTTTTTTACCTGCACCATTAAATGCTCCATTAGCACATTTGTTAGTATTTCCTGTCACCAGATCTTCAAATTAACGTCTTGATATCGTGCTGTTGCAGAATTATTGTTGGAGAAACTGTAACCGGTTTCAAAGTTAATGCTCATTCAGTCAGCTCGGTATCTTCAAGATTTTTGCCTTCTCAGCTGTCAGAAATTGCAAGAAATGTTGTTTTTTTTGTGTCGCAATCATGATGAAGTAGAACAGGAAGAAGCGGGACTTCTGCGAAAGCTGCAATACCGCCACGTCATTCGTTTTTTATTATCTTCAGGAAACAGACTTTAAGTGAGTGCAGTTTCTAATGATTGCAGTTCACGATTTCTATGCATGCAAACACTAAGGATGCGCACATATTTCCCAGATTTAACCCTTGATGGGGGGGAAAAAAGGGGTAGGCGGCACATATCAAAATGTAGCTTTCAGTGTTTTAAATATTTAGTTTTTACTTGAATCGTTTCGACAAACGGTGAAGATTTTGTAATAAACTTAGTGAAGAGAGAAGCTGACATGACATTCTCTCAAGACATACATAAAGCCTTATAGATGATAAAACGTTTATTTTGGAAACAGACATTATAAAAATAATGTTTTATTTTCAGCATGCTTTTCTAGATGGGAAGAGATCTTTATTCTTTTATACAGTTTAATGTTTCTCTGTGATGTTCTGCAGTGTGTCAAACAGAAATGTGAGTCTCAGCATACGGCTTTCAAATAATACATAAAAATCACTTTTATACTATAGATCCATTTATGGATCTTTTGAAGGCTTTAATATTCAAACAAACCTTTATTTCTCAATTGTGTCTTCACTCATCATCTGATGATACTTGAATATACAGAAACATTGCTTTGCTATTCAACAATTAATTACAAAATAAAAATGTCTTCCAGTGTTTGAAAACCTTTTTTTTTAATTGTATTTTAAATATGACACTAGAAAGATGATTAGGAAGATGGCAAATGACACTTAAACATATCTGAGCGATATATTGCCAAAAATAGTTGGGGTCAATATTTGTCTATTTTATTGTTGTTGACTGGGAGCTTCTATTAAAAGGCATCGCAACTTGACGGCTGTATGATGCACTTTTGAACGGGCTTTTTGTCCGTCTGTTTCCCATGAGCCTTTGTGCCAGTTATTGAATGTTTTTCTTTTCTTATGTATCTAGTGAGAGTGTGATTGTAGATGTTTACTGCTGGGTTTGACAGAGGGAAGCGTCACCTCTCTGGCTTAAACCTGTAAAGGATAGCTGAGAAATGTTTAACTGAAATATAATTTGCATATTAAAGAATTATAATAGAAGGGATTTTAAGATTGTGGACAAATAAATAAATAAGGATTGTGTGATAACCAACTGAATGAGTTAATTTACTGTATTTGCGAAACATTATAGTGTGTGTGTGATCCTTTGTGCTCACTGTCAACATGCAGCATCCGGCAACACACAAAGAAACACACTACTGGATGGATTGCCATGAAAGTTGCTCCAGTCATTCCTCCTTCAGCAAATTGAATGGATAGCGTGTCATAATGTCAATACAGTATTCTTTTTTTATCCTCACATGAGCAACTCTCTGCAAGGCTATTTAATCTTCAGAGCACAAGGCAGACAGGAGGATATTTAAAGTGCTCTACAGAAGCATATTCATATATTACTCATGACAATTCCATTTAAAAGTCAAAAAATAAACAAGGAAGCGAATAATCTCTATAATCGTACAGTTGTCTTGATTGAACGCTCGCAAGCTGTTCACATTGGGGATCTTTCCCATCTCGACCACATGATCATGTATAAAACGTGGTCACAGCATACGTATGCTAGCATGCTAATTGTACAAAAAAACGTATATACTACTAGTTTATTGTTTTTATCAACAGGAAATGAGGCCATACACAACTTTGGAAGAGTTTTTCTAACATTTTTAGCAGCTGTCATCAGCTCCTCTATTAGCTCTGTGCACTGCATTGTGGGACGGTAGTGTCCATCAACAGCACACCATTAAAACCCTTTTGTAAGAGTACAGAATTTCCTTCTTTTTTTGTCCTCACTTTTTCAATATGAATGCGCTACACACTGAAACCCTGCTTAGATGTAATGAGTAGTATTTGGGATAGAGCTAATTATTTTGTTATGGATTATTTCAGGGATCGTGCGCGCGCGCTTGGTTTTACGTACACGCCGCCTCGGCTGCTTATGTTTTTCTGAGCATTCACGAGTGTATCGTGGGTGTGTATGCACAAGATATTGTTCTTGCAGGGTGTGTGTGTGTGTGTGTGTGTGTGTGTGTGTGTGTGTGTGTGTGTGTGTGTGTGTGTGTGTGTGTGTGTGTGTGTGTGTGTGTGTGTGTGTGTGTGTGTGTCGGAAAGGCCGTTCTGTTTCTCAAGGTTAATGATCTCGTTCTAAATCATGTCACATCCTCCTCTTCCTCCTCTCCCTTGTCCTCTCCCTTCTCCTCCTCGACTATTCTCTCCTGCATTTCTCTCCTGCTATGCTGCCTTCACTAACTCGGTCTCCGAGTGTGTGGGTGTGAGTGTGTGTGTGCGTGTGTGTGTTTTGAATGCTAATGCAGCACAGAATACACACATACAGATAATCAATCCACAGAAGGGGACATTCCCACATAAGTATGCAGTGGTAAATGCATTCTTGTACACGCATACAATATGCACATTTCTTATATGGCCCTCTCCATCTTGAGCAATATAATTTCCCACTCACACACTGTAATAAATATGAAGAAGAACATGCCTTAACCTCTCCCCTCCTCACTTACAGATACTGGAATGGGCCGTACTTCTAAAAGATTTGTGATAAAACATGTCACAGAGTGTCAACTTCCTTTTTAAAATAAAAAAAACAAACTGAAATGCTTGTATTATCATATTCTCCCATTGTTCACACACAGGATGTAAGACATTGTGCAACATCTCCACACAGAGAATCAAAGAGCGCCACATTGCATCCGCCTGTTACCTGAAACGTGTCATACATCATGTGTCTGAGTGCTTAACCCCTCGAGTCCGTCAGTGGTTGAAGAAGACATAATGACATAATTACACCCACTAACAGACCATCAAGAAGAGTAGGTTCCCTTTTCACACTCCCGTAACCAACAAAGATAATAAAAAAAACAACTCTGATTTTATATCTCATAAAACATGTCTGAGTTTTTTTAACTTGTGCATTGTGTATTATTTAAACACATTTGTTGGAAAGACGGTTCTGTTTCACTGCTGTGGTTTCACCTGCCCTTTAG
Organism: Cottus gobio; assembly: GCA_023566465.1. NCBI lineage: Eukaryota > Metazoa > Chordata > Actinopteri > Perciformes > Cottidae > Cottus > Cottus gobio. Next base: position 6,595,758 of record CM042230.1, on the reverse strand, counting down.
GGACAAATTAAGTACATTTTATAAACTGTGATTACTAAAGTAATTTATTAAAACAACAATTCATCTTGTGTTTGTTTAGCATTTATGAATAGAATAAACACACATCCTTAAACACAATAGTGTTTAGTATAGTCACATCCAATGCAAACCTGTGCTGTTTTATGTTCTCTCTTAAAATCTGTTGAAATAAGAGCACTAATCAAAATAAAAAGGCAACATAACAAGGGCCACTTTAGGTCCTCATCATGTCGGTTTGTTTTGTGCATCGTCACAGATTCAACACGGCTTACCAATAAGCCTGCAGCTTTCTGGGGTCTTAGTTTTGGCAGTTGCACACTTTGCCAGGTCAATAATCAGACTTGCTCAATTCTACAATGTCACTAGATAACAGGAAACCAAGACTAAGACTCCCTTCTGAATATGAATCTCTGCCATCAGCATATTTTCTTTCGGTATCTTCTTCCATCTCACATCAAACAGCTAGGTCCCCATCTCTGTGATTTATTATCTCAATTTTATAGATTTCGTTAATTGTGTCCTTCCCTTTCTTAGTCATTGTGCCTGTGCTTTCAGCCTGTTGTTTGTGTTTGTTATTTCGTTTAAGTGCTGCTACTCTAAAAATTCTAAATAGATGCATATCAATTTGTTAAGAGACTGGCTGTGCTGTTCTGCCAAGTAATAATTGCTCCGTGCCAAAAAAGGAGTGTACACTGAAAAATGGTAACTCTGGCTTTACTTATTGCTGCAAAACCAGACGGGAAAGAAAATATTGTCTTCTGCTCTGCTCCACGGTGCCTCAATATCTGCATTTCTGGCAGTAAAACTAACAATATTAATGAACTGGAAAATACAGAAAAGGGAGTGTTATAGTGTGGATATCCGACCTAACGGTGGCAGCTTGTGTCCTCCACCAAAAGTACATTTTAGTGACATGTAAAGACATACAATGTAAAGAGAAGGAAAAAAACACCCGCAATGGTCATACAGAATAAATGGTCTGATTTAGGAAGAAACAAATTCACTCTAAACAACTAAACTGACCCTCTATTATAAGCAGAGGATGACCGAACAAAAATAATGTGATAATACGGTTCTGTGTGACTCGTATATCTTCCGGCTTCGGCCTCTCAGACTCGCAGCAGATGAAGTCTCAGGCAGCGCGCTCTACACAGTCGCACTCCCAGTTTGAGAGCTCTCATCCTATTTAAGCTTTCCCCTCAGACACCTTAACATAATCTGTACCTGCGTGACACAGCATTATCATAACTGAATAAAGATGGGTCAGAGTGAGTTGGCAGCCTCTCTGTGTGCAGAGGCCACAGCAGCACCGATATGAACTCGCCACCGTGTCACCGCAGTGTGTGCGTGAGTGTGTGCATGAGTGTGTGCATGAGTGTGTGCATGTGTGTGTGCATGAGTGTGTGCATGTGTGTGTGCATGAGTGTGTGCATGTGTGTGTGCATGAGTGTGTGCATGAGTGTGTGCGAGTGAAGCCGCACTGGCACGCTGGTGTGTGTTGGTGAGTGTGCCTCCATCTGTCCACTTATGTGTGTGTGTGTGTGTGTGTGTGTGTGTGTGTGTGTATATATATATATATATATATATATATATATATATATATATATATGTGTGTGTGTGTGTTTCCTCTCTTAACATCCCCCCCCCCGTATCGGTACTGGCAGGTTGTGTTGGCCCCTCTAAGATGGTTTGCTCCTGTCAAACATCGTTCCAGCCTGACGGTTACAGCTCCCGCTGCACCGGGACCCTCCATCACCAGCAGCCCGTCAGAGACTCCCCCAACACAGCAGCAGATCATGTTCCCTCCACTGGACTCATCTCCCTTCATTTATTCCATTTCTTATAGTTTTTATTCTCCATTTTCTCCTGTTTCCCCTCTTCTTTTTCCCTCCTTCCTGGTTTGGGATATGGTACTTAATGCATTTAAACAAACATAAGCTTTTTTTTTCTTTCTTCTTTCATCCGACCAACGTTAAGCTCAGCTGTGATCATGAGCGACAGAAGTGGAAGAATCATTCAGATCTGTTATTTAAAACCTTTTGGGATGAAGGAAACGTGTTGCAAACACATGTTACACATCCAGCAGGTACGGACCCACATCAGCTGTCATTTGTAATCATGTTTTTGTCAACCTGATGAATGTACCCACTTCCAGCTGCTAAATGCTCCCCTATGTTCACCAACTAGCTGCTAACTGTGTCTGTCTGCCATTTATTGCTTCATTTTTGCTGAATGTCACAATTTCCTTGAGTTGATTGGTTTTATTCAGATCACCTGTTGTGTAGGCTGTGGGACTGGCTCCTAATTAACAATTGATAGCAGCTGGGTGCATTTCCTCTTTGAGCCAATCAGGGTCTGATGCCGCTTGTCCTGTAGGGCTTCAGAGAGGTCGGGGCGTTCAGATCCTTCCTCGACGTGAGGTGTACCTGATTTCTGCTGGAGTCAGAGCTGCAGGAGCTTCTGGGGAACCTTCACCTGCATGTGACATCTGGTTTCACGCAGAAGCCGCTCTCCGAAATAGTCAATCTTCTTTCTGATGGCCCCATTTACTTATGAAGGTCACATAGCTAGGCAAAGCAAGTTTATTTGTATAGCACAAGGTGATTCAAAGTGCTTCACATGAAACCATTAAAAGCATCAAAACATAATGCAGAAGAAAACAAAATTTAAAAACAACTAAGAACATTCAATGCGCATGAAATGCCCCCATATGGGGGCAGATCCCCTAAAACTGAGCCCTAGTAATGTGTTCAGTTGATTATATGAACCCCTGATCAGTATCAGACCATTTGATGTCAATATACAAAACATCCATCAAAGTCTAAATGCCATAGTCAAAAGCATATAACATGAATAAAGAAACACAGTTACACCATAAATATTAGCATAATCCATAAATATGTCTCAAATGGACTAAAAATGCACCCTGAGTTTTGAAAAAATGCAGATTAAAAAAATATAATAAAAGTTGCAGTGTGCAAAGCCCAGTCAGACCCGATCTTGGAACATTGGGTTCAGCCTCTGGGACTGAGCATATAAAAAAAATCCCAAAAAAATCAAATAAATAAAAATAAAAACCAAATAAATGTCAAATCCCTGCCTCACAAGTCCATATAAGTTAATTGTGTCATGTTTATAACACTATTACACAATAATAATAAACATAAACCATAAGCATGACTTAAAGTGACTCAAAAACGACTAAGTATGGACCCCGAGTTTTGAAATATGCTGATTAAAAAAAGTTAGGAACTAGCTAGAAGGCTAAACTCAACGGTTTTAGAATCCATAGAGCCTACAGAATCCGCCAATACCAACCATGTCACACAAAGTATCGCAAAGATATGCACAATAATGTAATTTGTGTCCAGCAAAAAATATGAAAATTGACTTACTTATGGCTGAAATATGAATATTCCAGACCTTCCTGCTCCCAACTGAAAGCTAAGGCCACGGAGCACCATGCTGCAGTGAAACGAGCCCCGTTCAGGGACCACCGAGGACTGTGGGAACTTTCATGCTTTAGCGGAGTTAACATGAGTTCTCGACATTTCTCTGAATTAAATAATTATTAAAAATACTTAACTTCACTCAATCAAAGCCAGATACTCCTACAACATTGAGCTATTTTATAGTAATTTAAAAAGTGTTCATATCGATGTGTAAGGTAATAAAAGTTTACTTTAAAAATCTTTTTTTTTCAAATAATACATCTTTTTACTTTCTTTTTTTTTTGTATGTGTATTATCATAAACCAATATACCACTAACACATATATGGCCTTATTATCTATCTTCACAAGGGTCTTCTGTATTTTATAGCTTTTTTAATTTTTCAAATAGACCTTGTGAATGAGGAGATAATCAGGATTTAATGTGAGAGAAAAAGCATCCGCAATTTTGGCTAAAAATATTGCTGGGGTGGAATGGGGGGTAAAGTGTTAAGAAATAAAATGCAGAAATTGATAAAAATCCTTGAATCTGGTTCAATTAAAGGCAACAGCAAACAGAAACGTCTTCAATCATATAGACTTATAGGTATTATTGAGACTGTTCCATAACCAGTGAATATAATAGCTCCTCACAGTAACTCTAACCTGAATGTATTTCGTTACTTTCCGCGGCTTATAGCTGATGCAGTGAGTCAGTGCCGGTGACCTCATCTCTCTCTCCTCCTGCAGTGGTCGTTGACTAAAGTATCATTACTGCAGTATTTTCAGAACACTGTGACCAGCTCTGACTACATCTGAATTGGCTTTTCCTTTCCGCATGTAACAGAGGAACTAGTGATGAGTTTATCCCTCCACCTCCGCGGGCTCCCGGATTTGATCAATCGAGCCTGGAGATTTTGTTTCTGTAGTTACGAGCCTGCAGCCTCTCAGCCGGCCTTGCCTGAGTCGTTATGACGAATCTGGAAGAGTTAGGGGGCTCAGGAAACAGATCCAGCGGGGCGATCCTCAAATGAAACAGATTCATGATGAGAAACAGCAGTGAGTCATGTATTTAATGTATGCATATGTGTCTTTTATGAACAGTGTGTCTATGAGTAATGCATGTGCAGCTGAGCCATATTCCTTCCTTTTTCTCCAATCGTGCATTGATTCCCCCACAAATCCCCACCATCTTGAGGATATAGAGCAGAGGGGGAGGAGGAGGAGGAGGAGGAGGAGGAGGAGGAGGAGGAGGAGGAGAGGGGGCAGTTGTTCATTACAGCCTTTCTTCTATCTAAAGGTAGATGCAGCAACGGTAGCCTGATGGCCACTGTTTCCATGGCAACTCTGTTAGAGCAACCTCCGCCCACAACATCTCAAAAGATCAGAGATGTTATTTTTAAAGTAACATAAGACGAGATGGTGTCTAAAGCTGGAGGGGAGAAACGAATCATGGATTCTACCAAACAAAAAACACACATACAGCAAGTGAACAGCTGTACAGGCAGAGAACAGAAACTATAACAGCATTATTCTGAGAAGACAAGTTTTACTTTCCTAAATCTGAATGTTTGAACCGCTTAGGCGGACATGTCTCGGCATAACAAGAATAAATGAATGTCCTCTGTTTTAATAACTACTTTTTCATGACGGTGCTTTATTGGCACGATGTCAAATATTCTAGAAAACTTTGCACTTGATGGCCTCAAGAGGCACAAAGTCATAACATTGTTTTTAAAGGTTTGAACTTGTTAGAACTGAATTTGTTCCTCATTGACTGTCAAGTTGAAAATGAGGATTAATATTTAGGCATTGAGTCGTCCCTCTAATTCATTTGTGTGGCTAAAAAAATTATTTCACCATTTTTCTTGCATGCTGAACATCAAAAGTTCAGCGATTCTTCGATTTCAGTTTTTCCTTTGTGTTGTGAGAAGGCAGGGTCATAGTGCATATTTTAAAATGTGTAAATAACCTGTAATAAGAGGATATAGTTTGATACGTTTATGAACTAATTTCAAAATGTTCTGTTTGTTCTGTTTGCTTTGTCTCTTCTTCCCAATGTGAAGCTTCTTTGTGTGTCTAGAAAAGCACTAAATAAGTTTGAATTATTATTATTATTTCATATTCATGAACAATGACTTCTTAGCCAGCATGAACTTATTGTCCATCCTGGCTAAGAAGTCCAGATTGAAAGTTGAGAAGTATTTGTTGTGTTATTTCATGCCTTTGTTAATAGTTGCTGATAGAGATGATGAGGAATGAACCTCCTCGACCCGACAACCAGACGCTGCATCCCGACTCCTCAGAGCCTCCAGAAATGAATAAAACATGCATCAAAAATGTTTCGCCACTTCAGAAGACTTGCTTTCTGCTCCACAATCTCCCACTCGTCCGGACTCCTGCGTGTCCCTCTGCATGCTGGGATGTCTGGATGCCTGGTGCCACATACAGGGAGGCGGCGCAGGACTTGGCCGAGGCGGCGAGAGTCGCCTCTCCGCCTCTCTGGCTGCCTCCTCTCGGTGATGGTGCTTTCAGATCGCTGTACGCCACCATGGCGATGTGGCGCCGCGGGCTCCTCGGTGGACACGCTTGCCAGTGTGCGTTTCCATGGAGACGCGGTTTGTTCTCGCGCCCCTGCAGCCTGTGTCATTGACTTCAATTAGTGCAGAAGGCCGTCTTGCCTAAGCACATACTTACACAGAGAGCCGGGCTCAAAGGGCTGGAGGAAATTGTCTGAGGGGATGTGAGGGCGCGGGGACCTCAGGGCTGCAGAGAGGCTTCATGCTGTGATGGTGTTCATTTCAATGTGGGACACTGGCGAGAGGAAAGGACTTGTGCATTCAAACTGAGGGCTCCTCCCGTCTTCAGTAAGACCGACTGCATGGCTGCAACAGTAAAAACTCTCCATTAAATCTTAATTCACAACTAAAACAGTGTGTCGATTCTTTTCACTGCAGCTGGTAATCTCATGCGGACAAATGAAGGAGCAACGCCTTCTTTCAGGACAAGATTATTATGAATTCTATAAATTATACCCTGGTAGGAACATTTAATTCAGCGGCTCTCATCCACCATTTGTCTCTAGATGGCATGCCATTTTAATTTCATTGTGTCTGATTGACTGATCTCATGACGTTTATCTTGCATGTCTTTGATCCGGACAATTAATAACCTAACCTTTGCTTTATATAAATATATAATATATAATATAAATATATAATATATAATATATATGTATATAAAAGAGAAGGAGATAGATGTGTGTATACATCTATGTATTTAGATACATATACGATAACCAATAATGTAAGAATGCATGTTTCATTTTAGATAACTAACCAAAGTGTATCAGACAGACAGATGATCCAACTTGTATCTGTTCTTAAGGGTTTATTGCATTTATTGCATCACTTCCAACTAGAGCATATTCCTCTGCACATCTCGAGTATGGACATTCACCGGTGACAGAATTAGAAGCTCTTGGCAATAACCCTAACCCTAACCCGACTCAATCAAATCTTATCCGTTCACATTGTGTTATTTTGCTTTGTGTTGTTTTTCCTTTTTATTTATGGCACAAACATACTCATCAGTATACTAAAATGTACTCATCCATCCATGTTTCCTTTACTTATTCACATATTTTATCCACTTGAAATTGCTTTCATGTTTGTTGTGGGCGTTTTGCACATAAAAGGCTCTAATCATGTTTTCCAATATCACAAGAAAAAACAACTTCAATAGAGATGTTGCCCTAATTATAAACAGCACTCATAGCATTCAAGTGAAGCTGTACTTCCGCACAGCAGTGCTTTGAGATAAATGCTGACAGTGATGCTATATGATGACAGTCCTGATGTTTGGCAGATATCATGTTTACAACGTTCACCATCTTAGTGTTAGCATGCTAACATTAAAGAACTAAGCAGTTTTTGCAGGTATTTGTTTGAACGTTTCAAGGCAATCCATCCAACACATACAATACATCCAAGATATTTCACTTAAAATCCAAAGATTTCACCCTCGAGCATTGGTGGAAGAGCCGTGGGATCCCCAAAGTCATCCGGATACATCAACTAGGAAACTAGGAAATATAAATCAATGCACAGAATGTTGCCAATATATCTAGAAAATGTTGCATGGAATAAGTAAACATGACTTGCTGGTGGAGGTAAATGAAATGTTAATCACCAAAGTCAGTCTTTTTCAAATAGTATGATAATCTATTTAATAGTTGTTTAATATTTCAGGCTAGTAATGCTGCCCTGAGATCCAGGGCACCAGCCTGGCCGTCGTTCTGAAGCTTTAAGGCGATTATAGTCATTGGTGTGGTTTTCATCCAGTGGGTCCAGGCTTCCTTTCCCAGTAGGTGACTTCCATTTCCATGTAGACAGACTGAAAGCATTGCTGGTAAAGTGGTGGGATGTGCCTTTAAAGTGATTCAACCTTGACTCTCCCAACTCATTATGAGCACACTCCCAAGCTGCATCTGTAATCACCGTGAACAGGTGCATCACTCAGCCGCATCGCTATGGAGTTAGAGATTTAATTTAGAGATGCTGCCCAGGATATTAACCCCGCTAATTACAACGCCGAGCGCCGCATTGAGCCGCGGGGATGAGCCGTTGTGGACCTCGGGGCTCGGGGAAAGCACACAATTACCTTTTTATTCGGTGGGGAGTACAGGTGCAGAGGACGGGGTGTTTACACAGAGCGAGGCCTCCTTATTCAGCATTGTGTGAGCAAATTGTGTGATGGACAGAGACAATGTTTTTTTTTTTATTTTAACCCATTTGGGTGTTTAAGATGATTCAAAGAAGATTCAAATACATTTCTGGACTGAAATATCTTGACATCTACTTGCTGGATATTTGGCGTCCCCAGAGGATGGATCCTGAGCATCATAAGGAGCTTCACATTAATGGGTATTATGGGTACAAATTCATATCCCCTTCTGGATGTTTGGAAAAACTTGTGGAAAATGTTATCAATTGACCCCCAACATCAGGTCAAAAATATGCCTTTATGGCAAATATGTATCAGCATCCTCTAACCCACTTAGTGTTTTTTATTTATTTATATAAAACACACCAACAATGACATTGAAATGGAGATAAAAGTGCAATGATGCAAATTGCAAGGATGCTTGAATAAATATGGAAAGATTATCACTAGATACGTTGTGTACATGAGGGAGGTGGAATATAAGTAGCGAGGCGCCATGTTGTTGTTAATGTGTACGCGTGTGTACATACAACAGTTTATTTCATGTGCATCTGTGTCAGAATGTTTTTCGTTTTCATTGGAAAAGCATAATAGAGTGATACTGTAGCTAGCCTGTGATCTTTTATTCAGCCATTCATCCTCTTCACTCCTCGCCTCCGCACTGGGGAGCTCAGCATCTGACGGCGTTCACTGAAAACCAGCTGGAGTGACAACAAGAGGAGAGGAGAAAAGAGGAGGCGGTAGGAAGGAAAGAGGAGAGGAACTGTGTGTGTGTGTGTGTGTGTGTGTGTGTGTGTGTGTGTGTGTGTGTGTGTGTGTGTGTGTGTGTGTGTGTGTGTGTGTGTGTGTGTGTGTGTGTGTGTGTGTGTGTGTGTGTGTGTGTGTGTGTGTGTGTCAGGAGGGCAGTGCAGGGGCACAATGTGCTGACAGCAGCCCGGCCCTCGGAGCACAGCAGATGGCTGAGGATGCAGATCAAATCCTCACCTCTCAAATGCAACGAGCTTTGAATAAAATGAACTTCAAGGTTTCGGTTAACTTTGCCCTATTTTATTTTTGACCCCCTTTTTGAAGGATGTCGCTGCGGCCTTTTTAGTGTACCAAATAACAGACAATTGCTCATTAGCAGTGAACATGGGGAGCCGCTGAGGCCGGATGTCACTAGTTTTGAAGGTTTGATCATAACAGTTGAGCAAACACACATTTTTGACCTGAAAATGTTTAAATCAAAACAGTCATGAGGGATGAAAAAATACACCAAAGCCCCCGAGGGCCGGACTTTAAAGAGAAGTTTGGGATTATAATGTATGGGTCCGTCACGTGATGCCACGGGCCCCCAAAAGTACTTTTCTATACTAACATTGGGAAAATGTCTGTAACTTTTCCGATCATTTTTCCTTTAGGTAAATCAACTTATTGATCAAGTACAAACACACAATCATTTATTTAGATCATTAAATCCCTAAAGAGTAATTTTTTTCTTTTGTCATTCATGAATGAGATCAAGACTGTAGGCTATAGGCTGGATCGAGGGCTAGGAGGCGGAGTCAAAGGAAACGCTGGTGCGCTTGCTCTATTGGCCCCATTGATGTGAATCAGTGTGTCTCTTTCTCACTCTCTCACACACACACACACACACACACACACACACACACACACACACACACACACACACACACACAAACCCAGGTGGGAGAGGGAGGTATAGTTTGACAGTTTGAAAGTGACTCACCAATTATAACTCCCCAGCTATCTCATTATATACCTGGACATGTCATCGAAGTGAGACGGTGGTTCTTGATGTTTTTAAAAGTCTTTAATTGGCAATATATTTTCTTTATAGAAATACAGCAGAGATCTATAACAATTCCCAAAAGTAACACTTAAGATACAGCGTTTATTGGTAATCTAGTTACATTAACGCATGTTAGCAACTCAGCGACAAACAGAAGAAGCACTTGCACTAAGAGATCTTTTTGTGGCCATTTACAAAACATGTCTATCAACATTAGTCTGTCGCTGCTTCAGTCCGTAAATATGATGCAAAAACAGAGACAGGGGGCTGAAGGAAGCAGCTCTGTGGTGGACTGAGAGTATCACACCCACGCCTCTTCTCTGGCACACTTATTTAAACTTCCAGAAAAGCTGAAACCACCTGTCAGCCCCAGACCTTCCACTCAACTCACACTCCTCTGTCTCGTGTTGCTTTGCATGCGTCTCTTCTCCTCTTCCTTTCATTCCTTCTTCAGCCGTCGTTCCGTCCCTGAACTTCACAGCACAGCTCGTACCAACTGGACCGGTGAGAGCTTTGCAAGTTTCATTTTTGTATTTTCACATTACGTCTATGTCACTGAAATGATGAAGGCCACACACCTCAGATATTTCTGTCCCTTTTCTGATGCTCACACACACACACACAAACACACACACACACACACACACACACACACACACACGGAGAGAGCTCCAAGTTGCCATGGCAATCTGGTGATAGTGAGTTATGATTGAATGGCTGGGAGTAGAAGTGTACATGTGTTTTGATTGCCACAGTGTGCTGCACAGCCATTGATTTCTCCTTTCACGGCACAGACCTGCTGCAGTCATTAGCATTTCTGGTGAACTGAGCTAAAGTAATTGCAGCCAATAAAATTCAAGCAAAGTGTGTTGCGTCATTCGGGGGGAGATGCAAGTGATTTCTTGAGTGAATGTTTTGTCTCTCTACACGAGGCCATGGTGTTTTTGTTCTTTTTTCATGAACACTTTGCATTGGAAAGACATCTAACATGCATGTCAAAGTACCCATTTTTTTTTTTAAGTAAGTGTGAGTGTCTGTGGGAAAATAAATGATGTGCATAGTGTGCAGTCGCAGAAATCTCACTCTGAAAATAAAATGTAAGACTGTCACTTAACTAAATGGTCCCTGAGGAGCTGTCATGGGATGTCTTTCCTTTTCCTAAACTACTTGCAACGACTCTGGCGCTCAGTCCGTTTCCATGCAGCTGTGCTGCCCGGCCGGGGTTTGACGTCTAACTAACTGCAAGCAGCAAAGCATGCATTTAACAAGTATTCATCAAAGTGCTGTACACACACATACACACACACACACACAGAAGCTGCAGGGCTGCACAAAGCCCACATGCACATAAATATTGGCACATTTACTAAAGATCAGGCCACAACACTACATATTTACACTGTGGTGAGATACAGAACAGCAATGGCAAAAGTCCAGTTGATGTTTGTCCTTGTGTGGAAAAGACTGAGCTGGAAAGTGAGTAGGCGCAGGTGATTTGTTTCCAGGCATATAACAGATATCTAGCAAACCTTTGTCTGACGTGATTCACAAAACCATACTGTATTTATACAAAACTTTCCCCCATCATATGATATGAGTACTTTAAGAGAGATTCTCTGTTTTTCTTCAGGGAATTATCAGCATAAGCAAGTAAAGAGTTACTTTTAATAGAGAATTTGATGTCAGAAGTTTGTATATTTTATGTACACTTAGCTGATCTCGTTGCAAAGAGATATTGTGACCTAATAATATGTTCCCAAGCGCCCTGTCTGTGACTGAAATAGAAGCATCACAGTGTGAGCACCACGTGGGGTCATTCGGCCAAAGTTTAAGATTTAATGATGCACATGCATGACAATACATGTGAAATATACAGGGAACGAGCTTAAATAAGGACACACACACACACACACACACACACATGCCCAGATTGAACTCTTTCTGGACATACTGACAGTCAGACATAACCACACATACACACATCTGTACATGAATAATGATAACTCACTCCATAGTTAATGTATTTTCTCTGAAACTACATATACACAGAGATACAAGAGACACATAACAATATCTATCAGTGAGCTGCTAAAATATTAATTTACAGGTGAAAGCCAAGTCACCATATGACTTAATGTAGACTATGGCTGGTTTGCAAGGATTCTTATTCTTATTACATTCTTATTACAATGAAAGAATAAGAAAGTTTATATTTCTATTGTCATATAATTGGTCAGCTTTGGATTTGGTCATTGAACAATAAATTAATACTTCTTGCATTAAGATCTTTTTTTTTTTCTTTTTTAAAGAAATATTTCTCTGCAAAGGGATAGTCTCATAAACAGATGAATCCATGTGAACCTGCTGGTGACTTTAGGTTACAGCATCCCTGGCTCTTCTTTCGCCACATCCTCTAACTGCCGTAAAATCTCTTGGAAAAGATGCTTAATTTAAATAAATTACAATGTATTGCATATAATGGCATTTTCACTATTTAAAATGGCAGGATGCTCTACTATAAAGATGTTGTAAACCTAAAACACTGTTCACAAGAATATCATCGCAAATGCCAACACGAAAAGATCCCACTCTCAGCCACTTATATTGAATCCCAAACGACGGGCAAATTAAAACACACACTTCCTGTTTTCACAGCTGTTGTTATTTTAGCGCGTTTCCCTCATTATCTTTCGTACATAATCACATTACCACTGCAGAGTCGCTCTCATACCGCGTTTGAGCCCCGACACACACGCTGGTGTCTTTACTCGTCTGATAAGACCTCGTCTACGGACTGTGTGGGCATGAGCATTGATTGACACCTGCCTCGCCTCTCCTGTTAACCTACACTGTGACCGGTAGGTGTTCTGACTAACACAGGCCAGATTTGGTCTACTTGGGCGTCAGTACCACTTTATTTTTAGATACATATGAATCCATTTTGAAGTAAACAAAAACCCTTTCCAAATATTAAAGACCGGAGTTTGCTCCAGGTGTGAGCAAACTGTGTTTGCAGGATGAAACATATTTGCTTGCAGTCACAATTTATATGAAGCGATCAACTTTATTTATGTAGCACATTTCATTCCAGTAAGAAGCACAATGTGCTGCACAACGTACAAACAACCACGGACGTTGCAGACACACAAACGCTATTGATGATAAGATAAAACACAAGACATAAGCAAGCACAAATTAAAACAGACACATTAATAATACACAGGAAATAAAACCAAGATGTGGGCATTACATTTTATATCAGCAACAATCATCCGTGTCGATGTGATTTGTGAAGCAGGTTCTGCCGGGAGCTTGACTTCTGCATGGACCCTTTTTTTCATGTTCACATTTGTATGTAAAATGTTTTGATTGTCTATACTGTAGCTTCATTATGGGATGTTGACATCTATTGCATGTCTGCTCATCCAGGGGGAGGGTTTCCTCCTCGGTGGCTCTCGCTGAGGTTTCTTACATTCTTTTGCTGTCAGAGAGTTTGGAGGTTTTTGGGGGGGATTTTGGGGGGATTTGGGGAAATCATTCCTTTGTTTACGCATTCACTACGATGTACTCTGTATACTGTGATTAACTGCAGTTTACTCTGACTGTAACCTGTCTTTCCGTACATTAACATGACTGATCCACAGCAGATAGGTTCTGGACTCTTTCACTACGCATTGTATACTATTTAAAAATGCTGTTTCCCTCCTAATACTCTATGTGCTCTTAAAAGCACACACACATAAATTAATTCCACACAGAGTTTACTTTCTGCTCTTGAACTTGACACTCTACATTCTTATAATTGTACATGCTATAAATTGTAGCCTGTAAATCCCATAACCCTTTTTTATTAACTGCTCTGGCTCAACTCACCAGGCTGACAACATGTTGTGCTTTTCCGCGTCACTAAGCTTTTGAGAAGCACGGCATGTCTTCTCTTTAACGATCCAGACCAAATAGTCTGGTCCAATAGTCAAACCAATAGTGTGATGCATCTGTGGTATGTCTTTGTCAAGTAAAGATCTCTGGACGCTTCATTTTCAGGCCGACATCAAATATGTAGAGCTTAGATCTTTTGGCGCGTGCACTTTAAACAATTATGTAAGTGTTGCCTTGTTTGTCGAGCCCAAAAGAATACGAGGGATCATTTTTCCTGCAGAAACTTCACATTAAAAGAATTTCCGACAAATGCTCGGATGTGTGTGCATTCATCTATTTGCAGGCATGCAACTGGGCCTATGCAATAAATATGTGAATATTTGTGATTGATCCAGTAATGATTTGTAAGATTGTTCATTTTTAAATCCAACACATAATACATCATTTCACATGCATTTGACATTCAGCCCAATTAGTGTAAATTATAAGATTCAGTTATAGCTTGATCATCAACTTCCATCAATGTGAACAAATAAATGCACTCATTTAATTAAAGTGTTAACAAGGTCCACAGCTTCATACTTTCACAGACACCAGTACATTTGATGGTTAGTGTAAATAAACATGTCATAAGTGACATTAAGAAGGAAAAATAGAGTATAAAACATGCGGTAAGCATCTTGTTGTTGTTAAGCCCTCTGGGGGGGGGGGGGGGGGGGGGGGGACCTGTATCTCCTGTTCTACTGGTCCTAGGTACCAAAAATAACGGTATCAGACTCATTGTTTTCATACCATAGCTAGTAAGAACAGTTTATGTAGTTGAAACACGTTAGAGAAGTAATTGAATTTTTTGTGTTTGTTTTTTTCATACTCAATACTTCATACAATGCTGAAGGAGGAGGAGAAACGGACTTGATGGCGGATTTACTGACATTTGAGACATCTCAGACATGTTCAGCCCTAAAACACATGGAAACTTATTCCAGAAACCAACACGACTGGGAGGCTCGGCTGTCCTCACTGCATCTGGTGAGTGAACTGCTGTTTGTGTTTTTACATCTGCAGTCGTATTTAATCATATATAATAAGCCGCTGTTGCTGCTGCTACCGCTCGAGCTACTGCGTGAGCTCTGTAAGAGGTCGATATGACGCCTTTTGTGAAACGTTAGTATTCAGATGGCCACGGATTTTCCATAAGGAAACATTGAATGTTGAAGATTTTTTTGATTTTGTTTATACACCTATGCATACTCTCACAAGAGTAACTGTATTTTAGCAATTTAAATTATTTAAATGTACTTTGTGGTTGAGGAGATAACCCAGTTTTAGTTATTAAAACACACCTTTTCTTTTGAAAAAGAGGGAGAAACGCTGTTTGTTTTTAAAAGGTTAATGAAATGTAAAAACACATGAATCCAAGCGTTGCGTTGGTTTCACTTAACTGCACCAGCCGAGTGATTTACGACTCTTTCTGTCCCATCTTGTGGCGGCTCACTTGACCTCAGTAGCTGAAGTCCCTCCTGTGCTCGCTACAGAAAACACACTTTGCTGTAATAGGCTGTGAGATTCTTGGCAACCTTAAGCTAATTTATTTTCCTTACACCTTAATAGTCCTTTGACACTATACCGTGTACAGTATCTCTCAAGCTGCATCCCAAGCAGCAGAGAATAATGTTCAGTGATTGGATTGAAACTTTTGGATTTGAATATGCTCCCTTTTTGTCTGTTTCCCTGCACATGTGCAGGAGTTGAACCTTCTCAGTTTCAGGTAACTTCTCCTCCTAAGAGCTGATGTCCTCTGGGTGGTGAAGTGTCAGTGCAAGACAACAACTCCTGTTTGTGCTTGCAGGGTATGTATGCATTTCTCTTTTCCTGCCAGACATAAATAGAAAAGACTGACACCTCGGTTCTGCACACAACCAACAAATACTGTATACAACACTCCTCAGGCCTCCTCTTTTGGTCTCCATGACAACAAAGACATTTTGTTCCTTGATTTCTCTGATGCTGCAGGAGCCACATCCATACTGCGTGACTGACAGAACTATGTTAGACAGCCGAATACTTTTATCATCAAAGACACTGTTACTGAAGACAGGCATGCATTGGATGCAATTTGAGAATACATATATATACATATAGTTTAAAAGGATATTCTCATATTTACCGTACGGGGCACACAAACGTTTGGAGTTACTGAGGAACGACCCACTAATCAATTACTCATTACTGACTTAGGTAATCATTAGTTATGCCAGGGTTCAGCAAACACAACAGCTTGTATGACAGGATGGTCACCGTGTCAGATTAGACGATTAAAGAGTCATACATTAGTTTTTTTAAGTTGTGGTTGGCGTCGACTCTGGGTCGGGTGTATTTTACCCGATATAATGTACCTGATAAAATATAATTCTCATCAAAATATATTAAAATACAAAAATACAAGGCAAATTGAAGTACTCTTCTTTTATATTACCCTATAGAACTTCTCATAAAATCAAAAACAGCTATCATGGGGAACCCTGAAAGAAACCTTGAAAAGAAGACTCAAAATCGGGTGAGAAATTAGGGAATAAAAATAATTAGGGAATAAAAAATGATTACAAATATAAATAATGGAGCTATGAACTTGTTCTTTGGTCCACATGTTCCTGGGACATGTGAGCCTTGTCCTGTGAAGGAAAAGTCTTCTTCAATGGTAAAACCATCTGGAAATGTTTCACCCTCTATCACTAACGTTGGGTGAAAATCACCCGAACAAATTCCTGTTGAAAAAAACAGAGATTGGAGCAGTGACACACGCCCACCTTTAATAAAGACACGCCCACTTTCAATAACGTCAGTGAGCAGCAGGAAACTACACAAGGACCCACGCAACTCAGACAAAAGCAACACAATGAAAATAACACAACCACAATCGCACAAGTAAAAATCACCCGACGATAGTGTTCTAGGGTTAAATGTCTCATGTTGAAAGACTCCATTGGGTCTTTCAATCTACTAGTTTGGTTGATATCAATGGAAATATATATTACAATAATGGATAAATGTAATGAGACAAAACAAGGGTGGACGTTGAAAACAACAGAAAAGACAAAAGTAATTCAGACTTTCATGGCAGGACGTTTAATAGTAATGAAAAGGTAAGTATTTCACTTGAAACCAATGTGAACCTCATGGTGGCATTGAAAAAATAAAAGTCAGGGGATCTTCCAAGTCATTAGGATGCATCCTCTTAGGGATCTCCAACAAGTAGCATTCGGTGATAAGTCTGTGATGAAGCCTCAGTAGATTCATGAGATCTCCATCATCAGGAAAAGGGTAAATGGGTCATTGTAGCGTATTAAAAGCTCCAGCTGCTCGAACAAAGCCTGGAGGTCATGCAGCTGGCTTCCACTCGCCTTATAATTAGTTGTCTAAAGCAGAATGACATGGATTACTATGTTTCACATTGCAACCATTAATCAACTGAGCAACTGCATCGTGATCTTTGTTCATACAAAGACCTGTTTGACTGAGGTCTGAGGATGATGTGAGGAAATGCTCAGAATGACGAGCTGTACGGAAGTAAATCTGAACAAAAATATAGAAATGAAACTGAAAAAAGCGGTGGAAAATCACACACTGCTGCAGAAAAGTCTTTCAGATTTTCTCACAGCGATTTAGCGAGATAATCCCCCGACTGGAGTTGTGAATTGCCACAATTGTCTCCTTCCACTTTAAAGTGAGCAGGAAATGCACGATGTTCCAAACAAACCATTAAGTTTACACACAACCTGTGAATCGTCATTTGAAAGAGTTTGCACCGCGGTTGCATGCCATAATTAGCGAGGCAAGAAATGAAAGTCATCGTGGTGAAAACGAAGCCATCAATGCCACACTGTTTCAGGACCAACCGAGCCACGCCGAATATCAAGTTAGAGCTTTCTAAAGGGCTCCAGCTCCGGTTTTCAGCTCTGCTGAATATTGCTCTTATCCTCTGTGTTACAAGCATTTACATATCAAAGTCCTGGGATTGTGTTTGTCTCTTTTTATTTGCTTGAAACAGGATGAATTGTCTTTTCTCTATTTAACGCCCTCAAGTGCCTCCTAAAAACTATTCAAACAAAGCAGGAAAACAAATCCCAACTGGCTGATATATGCAACCAGTGAAGGAGGGTCTTAAAAGTAGACATTGCTTTGTACGAGGAAAAGCATTAATGCACACAGATGAATGAAAGTTCTGTACAAAGCTTAATCGAAACGGTCTAAAAAAGAGACAATATATAGTATATGCAGAATGTCTCAGCTGTTGTGACTATATGTATATATTTTTATTAATAGACAAATTCTAACTGACAAGTACACGTTGGTTCTCCTTTATCTGCCAATTTACCAGTGTTGCTTAGGCTGGCAAGAGCAGAGCTGCCTGCACTGGTAACTAACAATACACACACTCACTCACTCACACTCATACGCACTAAAATCTCCCCTACTGAGTCTCCGTGATTTGTCATTCTCCTCTCCCACGCGAGTGAAAGGACCTCGTGACGACATGTGTCATCCATTACAGAACATTTTGTTGAGCTGCTTTTCTCTTTTCTATGGCAACCTGCAATTATATTAGCATGCTCTGAGGAGTCGATCCACACTGCCAGCCGCACATTAAAGGCAATCAAAAGCTTTTGAAAAGACTTGTCAGGACCAAATTGGAGGCTTGGGCAGTATTGATATGGATGGCTAACTGTAAAAAAAAAAAAAAGCCTCAGATAGACCCTTTAAACATCATGCAAGTCTCTGTGTTAAATATTAACCTACATTTATCATTCTAAAATGAGTATTGGGAGAATCTGGTTCGCATGACCAGTATCTAGTGTATTTGCTTTCAAACAATCACCAAATGAGATCAGATTCAAGGCAGCTCGTCTCACATGGAAGTGATATGTAGTTAATTGGTGCTCATGCCTCATGAAATTAAAGACACATTTACCACAAACCACGCTGCATCCCTCCAAATGACTGACATTTCTCCACATGCATTTGTTATTAAGAGCGAAAAAAGAGGGCGAGTGCTCGTAGCTGACAACTGAGAGTTTTCCTTTTGCTCATCTCACCATCTGCCATTGCGAGAAAACATGAGTTCCTTCTGTGCAGGAGGATCAGCAGCCCTCCGCCGTCATTTTCGGTGCCATAAAGCAATCCAGCGGACCCCCCTGTGAAATCTTAACCCGGTAGCAGACGAAAAGTAACTGAAAATCTGGTTGAAGCTGCCAATCGTCTTGGCAGTGATCTCTTTGTTTGTGGTAATTATGTTTATTTATTAAACTCAACGATGGCTGTGATTTGTTAATGTTAAAATGCTGCACACCTAATCTGATGGCAGCTACTGCAGAATGTCTCGTGAAACAGGTCAGCGCCAAATAGAGGCAGTGATGTCCTGCAGGGAGGACAAAATTAGAGTAGAATCTTTGCAGGAAAAAAGTCAAATTTTCCCTTTTCGTCAAAAAAAACATATAAATCGACACATAACAAAAAGTAAATCACTACTCAAATGTGCCTGATCGGGTTTGAAAAAGTCAATTTTTTCATTATAACTCACCAAAGGTCAAATGTCGAACGCATTAAACATAGCTCCAAATCCCCCCCAAAAAAACTGAAAATGAAGAAGAAAACTAATAAATATCTGAAAGAAATTGCAGGAGCGTCAACAGCAATTTAGTTTTGGGAGAATTGAATTTATCATTTAAACTTGCACAACTTTAAATTGGAATCCTGGCCACATAAATTAAGATTAAGATTTGTTTGTGTGATTCAATTTCACTGTTAGGTATTAATTTGCTCATAAGCTTCAAATATAAAGGGCTTCCATATTATCTCGGCAAGAAAAACATGATCAACAAATGCTTTCTAAAGACAAAGACTGATTGAAATCTCAGACAAAACCCTGCCATCCTTGCATCCTTTTATCAGGACATTGTCGAGCTTTCTAGTCTGGAACTTCACAGACGCTTTGATAACAGCAATTATAGCAGAATCTAAACTAAAAGCTTATCTTGGCTGAAAGGAAAGAGTCCATGAAGGTAGAATAGCTTGTACTGCCATGGTAACAGTGTGAACCAAAGAAAAATAACCTATTATCCTGGTAATTAGTCCATATCAAATGCAACAATCATTCAAACAAGCCTCCTCAACCTCAGTACACTATACCTAGCTGGCTTTCATGTGAAATAACATCTTATTCGGCTCTCTGGTTCAGGAGGCCATTAAATAGCCAGAAGGTTGCCGGCTTGACCCTTGACATGCTCGGAGACATTTCAATTATGGACCTCGCCATCAATGTCACAGTGTCCTTGAAACAAAATAAAATTGATTATTTTATGCTGTGCCCACAATAAAAATCAAGACAAATGTAGGTTTTTTCTCGTCTTTCACTGTTTTTATTCTGCTCTCTGCTGTGTTAGACTGCATTTCTTTGCGCTGCCTTGTGTAAAGTGCATACAGAATTGGAAAGCCAACACACTGGGAGCCACTGAAAGATGCAGCTGAGTGTTTTCCATGGAAACAAGGCTCACATCGTTGTCTTACTCGCTATCATGCTGCAAAAAATAGCCCACAGATTGTTTGACTGCAATGTCGTAGAATGTAATTTCTCTCAATGGGAGCATTTCCATTGAGGTCCTCGAGGCCAGAAACAGTGTTAAAATGTTCCAGGAACAGCAGATGACATGCCACTACCCTTCATCCAATCAGCTGTTTTCATGGATTTTTTTTCTTCTTTTTATACGTTTTGATAAGTGGCGAATGTCTTCAAGTCAGTTATTTTGGTGTTTTCTGTTTTCTGTTTGGTTCTCTGAGAATATCCACATCATGGTAGGGTTGAGAACCTCATTGATTTATGGCTAACCCATCAAACGGCCCATCTGGGAGATCAATCATCCCCGCACTCAAAACACTCTCCTGCTTATAGCTGCTATACTGGAAATTGTCAAGCCTGAATTCAGGGTCAGTTCAAGAACCTGAATAAGATGGGGCATTTAAAGGGAGGGTATTTTTGGAAGATGAAAAAAAAAAATCTTCCATTTAAAGCTCAGATTCTTGGTAATTATAAGCTGTATAATTTAAATTATTCAATAAAGTAATACCAAACAAAAAAATACCAAACAACAGTACAAAATAAATATTTAAATGTGAAATAATTTAAATAAATACCTGCTATTTGCAAATCCAAATAGCCTACAGTCATGGGCAGATTATACAAAAAAGGGCCCTTGTGCACAGGCCCTTCACCTCGTTTTTACATTACATTTAGCTGACGCTTTTATCCAAAGCGACTTACATGCTATACAGTAGATACAGCAACGGTGAGCAATTATGGTTAAGTGTCTTGGGATTGAACCACCGATCCTCTGAGTGAAAGTCAGACCTGCTAACCACTGAACCACAGTCGCCCCAATTTGGGTCTGTTTGTTTTGCTGTGGGTTTGGTGGGTTTAGTTTCTTTGCTTCTTGGAGGTCGTTTTGTTTCTTTTTGTGGTTGCTTTCCGTCTGTTTAAAGTTATGTGCCGTCTCTTTGTAGTCGTCGTGCTTCTTTCTGTGGTTGTTTTGTATCTATTTGAGGTTGGTTTGCATTTTGCTTCTCTTCCTGTATCTCTGAGTGGATGTTCTGCATCCTTGTCTTTACTTGTATGTCTCATCGTGGTCATCATGCCCATTGTTGCAGGGAGGTTTTGCATCTGTTTGTGCTTATGTGGGTTTCTTTTATTGTCGTTGTGGGTCTCTTTGAGTCATTTGATTGACTTTCCAATAGGAACAATAACAGATTCTTCATAGAGAGACTCTGGTCCAGGGGCCCTGGCATGGATCAATCCTATTGGGATTTAATTAAAGCAGCTCTTAGTATTCAAATTGTTGTTTATTTGCAGATAAAATGTTGTAATACATGCTTGCTTTGAGTCGATGCCCTGAGGCAGTTCTTTGGTCGCTGCCCATGGTGCTGAAAGTAAACAGGATCGCCAGCGGCCACACAGGCCCCTACAAATCCCTTCCATGGGAACATCTCTGCATTTTGGTCTAAGATGCCACATTGCAGCTTGACTAAGCAGCATTTAGGATTACTGTGCAACGCATACGGTAATTCAGATGTTAAACTTTAGTGGAGATGTGAGTCACACGCATCCTGGAGCCGCCTCAGTGCCTCACAAATTGCACCCAGCAGGGAACCGGACCTTCTGGAGCGTCTGAGAGGCGCAGGCGCAAAATGCCCGAGTTGTATGAACAGTTTGTTTTCTGGAACAAAGTCCCACGCATGCGACGCGAAGACATGCAGACGATGATTTCCCCTTTCAGCCCAACATCGCAGCGTTGAGACTTGTTTTAAAAAACATCGCTCCTCCTCCAGATGCAGTTGTAGACTAAACTGTTGTCTCACTTTGTTGTCTCTGTGTCTGAACGAGGTGCGAATCCCAAAGGAACCTCCTCCTCCTCCTCCTCCTCCTCCTCCACGTCGTCGTGGTGCCGCAGCAGCCAACGCGGTGGTGTGTGCGTCCTGCAGCAGCTGCAACAACAACAGCAACAGCAGCAGAAACGGCACCTGTCGTTTCTCCGGACGAGCTGATAACCATTTCAGGAGTAAATCAAGGTATTATTCTCCGAAGTAATTCTCGGCGGGGATCCGTAAATACCGATGGCTTGACAATCACGTATCGGTAAGTTGCTCTGACTTGGTTTGCACGCCCGGTGCTGCGCGCTTTCACTCACATCTTTGACTTTCGCTGCGGCTGATCAATTAAGCGGGCTGTCACCGAGCGATATATTAAAGTAAGCATGCATTTCTTCATACATGGCGGTAGTCAAGCTGGAGATGCATTTCGTGTGAGAGAGTGTTCAGCATGCTAGACGCTTTTCCTGCTGGTGGTTTTCCCATGTGCAAAGCGAAGGTCACCCACATGCATTGATGAATTAAACGTTTACGAATGCGGGGCGAAAGGGAGAAAGGCAGGGCAAAACAAGCCTATTGATGCTGCACCGCCAATTGGGCACACATTTGTCACTGATTGATTGTAATTAAGACTGTTGCATTTTTTCCCCCCACAAAGTGTTTGGCATTTTCCAAGCTGTATCTAAATAATAACACAATAGCCTTTATCTAGATATAAACGGTTCTTGTAATGCAGCCTTTATGGTCTGTGTGATTACAGCACGGGAACATGCATTGAACATATGAAACAAAGCTGCAGATAACTACAGTAATGATTTGGATTGGCACACTGACAGACGTGCACTCCCTTTTTGCAGGCATTAACACATTTGCATCTGGGTTAATTGCAAGCGTCCTCCTGTCTAACAGGGATCGTTTTAAAGTGAACATGAATTATTAATGCACCACCATGTTCAAATTGTGTGGAGACATATCTTTAAAAAATCCCTTTACAATAGTGATGAATAAATAAGGAGAGATTTCTCTTCTCTTGTTTTCCCTGTTTATCTGCAGACACACACACACACACACACACACACACACACTTACACAACCTGATTCCTTTGCTAGTGTTTGTGGATGTAATTCCCGAGCTTCCCATCAAGGGTTGGAGTCTGTTTTGGGGTGTTCCTTGTATAGTGTTTGATCCCCTTCAGTGCCTTACAGTTGGTTCAGCCATTATTTATGATCGCAAATCCTTATGAATACTGTGTCTTATATAAAGTACTACTGGGTAAAATAAACAATACCACGCTTTCTGCAAACCCACACATCTCCACTTCCTCTATTTTCATAGGTAGTGCTGGTACTGGATATCATTTAATTTTGTCCTTAAATTATCATCACTTTAAAGCTCCACAGACGCTGAGCAAAGCAAAGACTCTCTTGTTTTGATGATGGGCTTCTCCTGTTGTTCCCTGCACCGATGCTTCCTCAATACCAACGCCTTTTTACTTCATTTGCAGCCTCCAGACACCTGACTGCTGTGACATTTTGGGTTAGAGGATAATAAATAATGGCTGACAAGTTCCTCTCTCAGTCCTGTCGGGCTGCCTAAGTGTGTTTTTCTGTTTAAACGTGCATCCCGACAGCTTGATTTCCGTTATCCCTCCTCTAAATCTCAAGGTCTTTCCTCTGAGCACGGTCTGTCCTATTACTTGATAAAGCATGCAAGAGATGCTTTAGAGGTAATTGGATTCGGTACTAGAGGGAAGCGACACAGAGAGGAATGTGTTTGTGTGTGCTTGAATTAGCTTAGCTAGCTTAGAGTGTGTGTGTGCGTGTGTGTGTGTGTGTGTATGTGTGTGTGTGTGTGTGTGTGTGTGTGTGTGTATGTGTGTGTGTGTGTGTGTGTGTGTCTGCTGGTGTTGGCCAGTGTGCTTTGTGTTTGCAGTGAATCATTGTGTTTTCAGGAAGCTGTGTGGATGAGTAAGACATGGACGGAGGGGGGTTGGGAGGTGGGGGGTTTTAAAGTCTGACCCGATGCTTATCAAAGGAAATGTATTTGATCCTCCCAAATGTCTTACCTTCAACCTGTCCTTCATATGTGCTTTTGCTTCAGGATTCTGCTCTAGTTTAGAGTGCAGGTGATGACACATCTTTTGCGGTTGTATGTAACCTCAATGAGAAAACATCAAACGCTTCCCCTGTGATTTGTTTGAGGGGGTTTGCATGAGTGTAGGATTCTGTTGGGATCAACGTATTTGTTGTAGGGCTGCAACAAACATTTGTTTTGGAAATCTATTAATCTTATCTTCTTGATTGTTTATCTATAAAACATCAGTAAATAGTGAAAAATGCTCATCACTAATTCCAATATCCCATGCTGATCATTAAATTACTTATTTTGTCCAACTCGCAAACCTCAATATACTCATTTTACTATCAGATAAGACAATGAAAAGCAAAAATCAAATAGTTAATCTGTCAGTCGACTACTCAATCAACCTCCTTCTTGTTTCAGCCCTGGTTTCCAATTGACCGTGAACTCTATTTCTCCAGTTTTATCAGATGAATACTTGGGACATTTCAATGGCTCCCTATGATGAAATATAAAGCAACTGCAATGTAATGTAATGTAACTGGTCTACAAATTGTCTTGTTCAACAAACTGGATGACTTTGGGCTTCTGTGGTTTCCAAAAGTAAACGTCTCGTTCATTTTTCTTAAATAAAACTAAAGAGTACAAAAGATCAATATCTCTGTCAGATCTGTTTCTTTGGGAAAAAGCTCACGCCTTTGTGCATAAAACCTTCTAGCTAGCAGTTAGCTACAAGTCCTGAGGTACATTTTGGCAAGAAAGAAATGTGCCAATCAGTGGAGTGGAAGCTAAAGAAAACAGATTTTACAACCCGCAGTTTAAATTAATTCAGTTTGGCTAAATTTGGGATAAATTCAGCAACCATGAAGCGCTTTGAATGCACAAGTGCTCTGATTCGTGTCTGTGACTGGCTTCTCATCCATAGCAACAGCAGCCGAGGCTCATGGGTATTGAAGTATTTTGAGCCGACCCCTTGCCATAACTATACGGATAAAACACAATTTCCCAGAAACAAATGTGAAAGTATTAAAACTCGTGGTTATAACATACACCTGTGGGATCGCAACGTTATCTGTGAGAGTCCTGTGTCTGTATGTTAAATAATAGTGAGGGTGTAATATTAAGAAAAATACTTTTTAATAACTGAATATAAACTGCTATAGCTGGAAGAAAAAAATAGTCAATTCAAGTTTCAGATAACACATAGAAATATCCACTAATAGTAAATGCTCTTAAAATGTTATGTATCAAGATATTATACTATCAAATATCTGCATATTACTTTTTTTATGAAGGCTAATAGAACACAATAATATGCAGTTGCTGAACATGTTTGTTCTCTAACAGATCCTTGTTTTCTTTTGTGTGTATTTCAGAGCCCTTGATGCTGAAGTGTGGTGACGCTGAGAGGAGAAATTCCAGTGCAACCCAGTGAACACACACACACACACACACACACACACACACACACACACACACACACACACAGACACACACACACATTGTGAAGCCTTTTGGATACAAGCCCTTCACAGGAGACAATGAGAGGCTACCTGCTGACTGCAATACTTCTGCTGCCTTTGGTGAGTAGTGTGTCTGCTTGTATCTACAGCAGGGGGGAGACCGGGGTCTATTGTAACACAATCTAATCG
Source organism: Cottus gobio (assembly GCA_023566465.1). Taxonomy (NCBI): domain Eukaryota; kingdom Metazoa; phylum Chordata; class Actinopteri; order Perciformes; family Cottidae; genus Cottus; species Cottus gobio. The sequence goes on along the minus strand of CM042230.1, from coordinate 6,569,767 downwards.
ACCAATCAGAAACAAGCTGAAGTGATGACACTTACTCTCTACGAGCTCAGTAGGACTCTGATCAGGTTCATTTCATCCCTGCAGAGGTCTAAACTAAAAACTGATTTTGAGGTATGAAAGTTACCTTTTGATATCAACAGTATTTTCTTTTGCTGCCGAAAGTTTAAACGACTGTGAATTTAAACTTTCATCATTATTATTTCTAGGTTGTTGGTTACAAATGAACAATGAAAATCTGAGGTTAACATGTGTGTTTCGAGCTAGCATACAATATTTTATCATGGCTGCAAGATCGATGGCAATTGTGTTCCAGCTGCCTCCGAGCCACATGCTCACTGTAAAGACCTGGAAATGTACACATTTTACAAAATTTACATGTTAAATTACATTCTAAAAAGGGTGATTCAAAATTAATTTGTTTGTTCTCATATGGCAGCTCATAAAAAAACACACCTTTTGTATGTATTCAAACAATATATAATGACAGTGACTTGTTAGAAATGTATATATATATATATATATATATATATATATATATATATATATATATATATATATATACATACACACACACACACACATTAGATGTGCTGCTATTTGAGATACAGTGTGTTAAGAACAGATTCCCACAGAAACAGTTCACCCCAAAATCAATAATCAATAATTTTCTTCTTACCTGCTAATTATCAGTCTTGATTGTATGGGTGTGAGTTGCCTAGTTTATGGAGTGGAGATAGAGATATCTGCCTTCTCTCCAATGTAATGGGACTATGTGACACTCTAATTGTGGTGGTTAAAGCCCCAAAAATGTCTCTTCCCAGAAATGAACCGGTTACACAAGATAATCCACCTCTTTGTGAGCAGATATGAAACTGCTTATCCCAAGTAGGCAAGCGGACACGTTCGTATTGGTGATAATACATCAATGAAACTGGATTATTGATTAATGCACGTATGAATGTTTCTTATATCAAAAGATAACCAGTGTAATTCAAGTCTGTGAGTTATGAAGGAAAAACGTAAAAAAAGGTACAGCCCATTCACTCTCATCTTCAGATTTTGTACAGATTTTGTACCCTTGCGGGTGTGTGTGCTTGTGATCGGCGCTGGAAGCGTGGAAATCACCTAATGCTGCATCAGCACATCAGCATAAGTTACATGCACATGGAACAATGTCAGATGTCCCCGCTGACCTGAGAGCTGCCGACTGCATCCATCTGCTGTGACTCACTTTCATTGGCCATCTCATTGAAAATAAAAAAGCAAAATGGAAGAGTTGCGCAAGATGCGTGGGAGGAGTTTCATACGGCACACGGATGCAGCACAGCTGCCGTTTCCCTGGTGAAGCTACACAGACACACACAATGTGTTTGGTTCATGTGAAAATAAATGTAACATTATATGACTCTAACATACAGGTATCATCCTGTATCCATGAATTTGATGATGATGACGTCTTCATAATGTTATAATTGTGCTGATACAAGTCTAATGATGGTGGCGAGGGAGACTGTAATTAATTCACAATGTCACCTTGTAGTCACAAACATCTCTCTAACCTTTAAGTTAACTCTGCCCCAAACATGTGTGCCGGGTTGCACCAGCTGACATCTTCTCGCAGCGCAGTCTCAAGCTGACCTTCAGCGGCTGACGTGGCCGGCGCGTCTGTTCTGATGTACTTATCGTGTGTCAAAAGGTCTGTACGCGGGGCCAGTGGTCTGCTACGTCAAATTTGAGTTTAATTGTCTCTACTGCGCGGTGCTGTGGGAGTTATCTGGCCATCGAAAATAGCCTTGGGGAGGGTCCATTCGGAGGCTCTGCATCCTCCAAATGGACGGTTTATCTGGACAGACATCTGTTCAATGGAGAGGACCGGAGTGACTGGGACGGCAAAATGAGAAGCACACTTCAAAATAAAACAAATTGATCTGTCCCATATGTAGTCATTGTCCTGTTTTATCAGTACACCTGGAATAGATGGCACCAGCTAAAGGTTACCAAAGGTTGCACCAATTAGACTTAGAGGAATATCCATTATCCATGATCTCTTTTGAATTATGCAGGGCCTTGTCTCGGGGGCAGGAGGCGGAGCAGACACCCCTCTCTCCCCATAAAGGACTAGTTTGACATTTTGAGAAATATGCTTATTTGCTTTCTGGCGGAGAGTTCGATTAAATGATTGATATCGCTCTCATATCTGTCTGTTAAATGTGAAGCTGCAGCCAGGAGATGCTGAGACCAGCTAAGTATACTGGAAACAGAACAGCTCCAAAGAAAGACCAAAGAAAACTAAATCTGCCGACTAGCACCTGAAAGGCTCACTAATTAAAATGCAATGCCGCTGTGCAAAAAGTGTCAAAATAACAATTGTTGTTTGTTGTTGTTTCACGAGGAGCCGTGTGCAGGATTATTCCTTCCTGGAGTCTTAGAAATAGTCACAGGCATGTCTATGCCATAGGAATATCCAATAAAAACATAAATTGTTATTATAGTAGTATATATAGTATAACGAAAATAACACACATAATCTACAATCCGATAAATACATTAACGTAGAACACAATGAATACTGTCACCTTGCTGGCCCTTCTACACTCATGCCAAACAGATATGTGTCTTCTGCATCCAACTTTCTGGATAGCCTTGCCTCCATTATAAATTGGCTTCCAGCTCGTTACCTGCGGCTCAGCAACATGAATGCTTGCTACGGGCACAAAGAGGTGTTTTTCTTTCAAGCAACGCCAGTGTGGGTTTCATTAAATAATATATGAAACCCTATTGACAACATGAAAGAGTGACTTCTTTAATCTCCTCCTTTTTGTGTGTTTGTTTGAGTTTAGCCAGCATGGTTTCTGACCAGCGCCCAGTGTTCGACAAGCCTTGTCTGGAATTTGAATCATTCATGCGGTGATTTAAAAAATTCTGCCCACGTGCAGTGCGATAGAGAAAGGAAGTGAGTCCGAGGACGTATTCTGTGTCGGTTGATGCTCTATCTTATCGAGGCAGCGAGGCCTGGAGTGAATTCATATTGGAGGGCCGAGAGAGTGATGAGTCAGCCATGGCTCAGCGGGCTGGGACATATTGCACCGATCACTGTGAGAGGGAAGAAGGGAGGTTACATGAAAGCTAAGGGTGCAAAACTGAGATTGGCTTTAAGAGAGTGAGAGGAAGAGTTATGGAGAAGTTGATAGACATGTAGTAACTCTACTTCCTCCGGGTTGTTTCCCTCACTACACCTACTCTCTCCGCTGTGTTTCACAGAGCGATATGGGGGTGGTGTACACGTTTAAAAGGGATTTCATTTGATCGCTCTAAAGTGGATCTTAAATTCGCAAATCTCTGGAGAACCACAATTTGGAGTCTCCGCTACAAAATCCTTGATCCACCACCAGCTTGTAAACTCAGGAAGCAAAGGAGGAGAAATATAGAACAGAATGTATTTTTAAGAACATCACTCATAGCTAGATACTAGTGTGCAGCATGAGTCATAACACATATTTTAACATTTAACATTTAACATTACAGGAAGAGAGGGATTTTGGTGTTGCGCTCATGAATGCTTTCTCAAATATTTAACATATACCCACAGACAAGATTAATGCAGTGACACAGGATAAGTTGGGCTTTTTCTCTCTGTATCAATAATTGATTTGCCCACTTGCACATTGGCATATAATGGCCTAAGTTGTTACATTGAACAGTTACTGATTTAAACCACTTTAATCCAACAGACACAGAGCAACATTAGCATTTATTTAAACGTTTATTTCTGACTACTTAACACTTTCTAGATGCTGAGTCCTCCACCACGTTCACCAGCTAGTCGCAAACATTGTGTGGTTTGGTGCTGAGTGGGTTTATCAAAGCTTTCTCACTCAAAGCAGCAGCCTGCTGCTCCGAACAAGGGAGCATGAGAGTGAACCAAAGGCAGGTATTACTGTGTTTGTGTCGTGCCTCTCGGAAAGAGCAAGACGCTGGTTTTCTGAATACTATTCTTAGTGTGCAGTGTGTCAGTAGAGTCCATATTTGTGACAATGTGTGTGTTTTTGTCTTATTTTCTCCAGGTGGCCTCAGAGTCCGAGCACTGTCTTATTAAGCGTGAACATGAGAAATGCATGGAGAGGATCATGCTGCACGACCCCAGCGACGACCTTGACTTACGTAAGTGAGGATGTGTCCACAAGTATGCGTGTATATACCTCTCTTCGCATCCTTCTTTGTGCATAATTTGGCATGACACCACTGGTTTTCATGGCTCTGCTGCTGGGATTTAATTGTGCACATCTTGGGCTGCTCAGAAAACACAGATGAAAGCCATGCAGCTCCTAAAAAACTGTAACTTTCCACGAACTTATAACGAAAATAGGCTCTTTTTTTTATACTCAACAATTTGTAATTGTTCTCTTTATCCAATCAGTTTTTGAAAAGGTCATGGCGGGACATGTAAGGATGAAGGAGTGCAGTGTTCTATCACGTTCATATTACAATGCATCACCTTGACAGGGTGCTATACAGGACAGACCATCTGGTGATATACAGTCCACAAACCAAATGTCTGCCTGTAATGTCACGCTGAGCTGCTTTCACATTTCTCACATACTTTTTTTCCAAAAACACAGGAAACTTGGTGTGCAATTCCTGGAAGCAATTATTTTTCTTGGCTATGGATCACGGTTTTCATTTGCAACTACTGCAGGCCTCCCGCCGCTCCAAAGTAGCCCAACAGACTGCATCTCCCAGAGTGCACTGTGACTCATGGCTTCGCTGACAGACACAAAGCTTTTGGAAGAAGAAAAAAACATGAAGCATGAAAGATTTAGAGACGTGAGATAACGAGTTAGAAGAGGAGAAGAGCCGTAAGTTCATCTCGTTTTTCATCTGCAGATCTTAAAGGTCTTAAAGGCCTTTAGTCTGCCTGTGTGCGCCACAGCGATCTGCATCTGCTCTTTTCTGTGTTTTATCCAAGTTTTATTTTTGTTTTTAAATCACCGTTACATCGCCTCATGCCCAGAGCAAGGTTAGAGCAGAGGTTTTCTTGATAAATAACTCATGTGCATAAGTCGGTTCACTCTTGAATTTATGGTTAAATAATTTCTCTGCAACTTCTGCAGTTATTTTTTGTGCCATTTTTAGACGATGTTGGCCATCCTCGAACCTTTCACAGATCCCTGTTTCCTCTTTTCTCTTTAAAAGAAGCCATTGTGTGTTTCTGCTGATAGCAAATTGTGGTCAGGAAATAATAAAAAAAAAAGACTGGTTAGCAGACATCTTGCGGGTTGAGAAAGGTGGGAGGGAGGGGGGGGGGGTGATTGGTGGTGGTCTGCTTTTAGCCTGGTCAGATGATTTATCAAAACCCACTCCTAAAAGCCTGTTTCATGATTTATTTGTTATTATATTTTTAATTGAGGTGCTCTGGCCTCAGATTAGTCTGCGGGCCGTGTAAAATTGATACATAATGATTTGCTGTCTGGTGCTGTAATCACTGTGTAGCTGAATTTAGCACACTGCTAAATGAATAGTTGATATAAAATGGCCCCTGCACAGTGTTTATTATTTCAGAACCAAATGATCTTCAGTCAACAGTTTCTCTGAAGCTAAATTAGAATGAATGAATGTCTCATAACAACTGCACTAAAATGGTATATGTAATAAAAGCTCATAACACCCTTCATAGTAAACCCTCCTAGTTTTACACGACACAGGAGTAGTCCTTAAGCAACTGGACTTAGTCTATAGAAAAATGTAATGAAGCCTCTTGAATGTGTAACAAACTTCAAAATACTATAAGATATCCAGTGACATGGACAAAAGAGAACCTAAACGGAGATCATGCTAAATCTAAAATACTGGGGGATTTTTAGCATGTGAAATATGTTACTTTAATAGGGCATTTAATTAGTCTAGCACAGATTAAAACCAGGCGTATGCGTGTGAAGCGAGCTCGCAGAACAGTATCCGCGAGAAGAAAGCAATCCTTGCGAAAGAGCATTTCTGCTTCACATGCACAAATCATGGATGTAGAAAGAGAACTGGAGTCGTTCATTCTCATGAAAATTGCACAATAGCCAGAATAGCTTGACCGCCGGTTATGAAATGGAGCATAAAACTAAAAATTTAAGCAAGCGCACTAATGTTTCCTCTAACTCTGCCTCCAAGTCGGTCGGTCTCATTCACATGAACAGAGGAAGGAAAATAACTCTGCAATTAGCTATTGGGGATTTTTTTTTTTTTTTTTTTAATAATTATTAATTAAGTTTTTCTACTGGGAAGTTTATTTAACTAAAAAAAAAACAGTTCTGTACAGGTGTGTCTTTCCCAGTGTATGGGAAAAGGTATTCCCGGGTCCCATGATACGTGATGCACCAGGAAGTTGTAATTCTTATGTTTTGCCTAAATGTGAAATTTGGAAAATAACTTTGTGTTTCAACAAAACAAATCTTTTTGATATCACCTTGACCTTCGTAAAGTTGTGATGGGTGTTTTTCAAAATTGTTATGACTTTTTTTGACAAAACAAGGAATTAATGAATTACCAAAAGAAAGATTAATACAAACAGTTGCAGCTCTATTTAAATTGGGCAGCTCTTTTTTTTTTGCATTTGCATTTTGCGTTCTCTGCACTATGCATGTGCAGTGTGTGTGTGTGTGTGTGTGTGTGTGTGTGTGTGTGTGGATGCCATGCTGTATCTTTGGAGCCCAGTGACCATTCAGCGTAGGATCTTGTGTGAGATGCAGTGATGCAGACAGAGTGCTTTATTAAGCCGGTTACCTCTGTAGCTCAGTGCGGCTCATTTGGCTCCGATTTGCCCTTTAAAAGGTAATTGGCTTCATGTCCAGCTCACCAGACAGAACCAAAACAGATTAGAGAGCCAAGCAGAATGTAGAGAAAGGTCTGCAAACACACACATACACACGCACATGCACACACACATGCACAGTAGCACACACACACACAGAGGCAGCCACACTCAAAAACACCCCTCAAAATGCATGCGAGTAAACACACATAGTTGGACTGGTACCCGCCTCTGCAGCGCCATAAAAACAGCCCAAGCAAAAACAATGTGGTAAACCTGGAGAGATGGAGAAACAGAGAGTGGAGGGATGGGGAGTAGCTGAAGATAAAGGACAGAGAGAGAGAGAGAGAGAGACGGAGAGAGAGAGATGGAGAAATGAAGAGGCGGGACTGAATGTAAGGACTGATTCAGGAAATGATGGAGGAAGATGAAAAGAGGGAGATAAAAACAAACAAAAACAATCGATGGAAATGGGTTGAGTAACATTTAGTTTAAGCGTGTTTGGTTTAAAACCTTCAGTTTGGATGGAATCAGATGACGTTCACAATAAAAAATGTGCATTCGAGTACTTTGCACCTTACCTTTAGCTGCCATGTTGGCCAGTTGTTTAGGGACACACAAAGCTACACCTAATGCAGTGCAACACAAGCCATGCTTACTTTCACATGCACACACACACACACTCAACACAACTCCATTATTCTTTTCTTTCTTTCTTTTTCTTTTATTGTCTGTCTTATGCCTATTTCATTTTATGTTTATTCTGTAAGATTTTACATATTATATAGGTGGAGGCTTCAAATAAGCCCAGTTGGCTTTTTTGCCTCTTCCTGCACTGTGATATTCATTTATCTTTTTGTTGTTGTTTGAATTGTGCAAAATAAATAAATCAATACATAAAAACACATCCTGCATTCATGAAGGTTGTAATGTTTTTGTTCTAACTCACTGACACACAATTCAACAGCACTACAAACTGCAGCCTCCAAAATGATCATAAAGTTGAATCAACACGTCTCTAAACACTTCAACATTATAAACGTAATGCAATTAGAATGTATTGCAGGACTGTTGAATAATACTGCATTCTTTTTAGCTTCAGGTGCAACTTGTAAGCTGCGTAAAAATATAGTTTCAGCTGAAGTAAACCAAAATCTTTGCCAATACACAACGACTTAACCCATCACAGCTAATGCCTGAGGACTTCTCGCTCCAACGCTTGCACAAACACACTCACCCCCCTGTATTACATCTCTTACACTTCTCTGCCATTTAACTTCAGCGTGATATCAACATCTTGTACTAAATGCTGTGCCACCTTTCGAGTGCTGGAGGTGATATTCGGGTGGAGGCTGTTAGTGGTGAAATTGAATTAGTAACAACAGCATGCTAGGTAATATGGAGACAAGGAGCTGATCATTGTTGCTGGCAAAATACAAGGACATTTGCCTTTAACTCGCCCTGTTTAATGTGTGTGTGTGTGTGTGTGTGTGTATTTCATGTATTGTTTTAGAAATGCATTTATGGAAAAACATAGACGTAATACATAGATAGATGTTTCTGACTTTCTTTAGAGGATGAATCCTGATTGTTTGGTGACCCCTGACCTTTCTCCTACCGTCTTGTGTACAGAGCAAATATTAAAAGGGCAACAAAGGGCCATAACGTCTGTTGACATTCTTCAAAGAGGATAATGGCATATGTAATGTTTTTGATTTCGTTATTTTAGGTCTTCAACTAACTTATAGGTTTAAAAAAACAAAACATGCAGCGGGTAAAATAAGTATTGAACACGTCACCATTTTGCTCAGTAAATATATTTCTAAAGGTGCTATTGACATGACATGTTCACCAGATGTCGGTAACAACCTAAGTAACCCAAACAAGAAAACCAAACAAAATACGAAAACCAAAACAAATACGTTAATAAGTTATGTAATAAAATGGAATGAAACAGGGGAAAATGTGTGTGTGTGTGTGTGTGTGTGTGTGTGTGTGTGTGTGTGTGTGTGTGTGTGTGTGTGTGTGTGTGTGTGTTGTCCTGTCTGAGAGTTGGTTGGTTCAGGTTAGGTGAGGCTGAGAAGGTAAATTATCTCCTCTGGTCAATAACGGAGGAGAGCAGGCGGCAGCTTGCTGGGAGGCTGCAGGCTTTTCTTTAGTTTTAAGTTGTTTTTCTTGCATTTCCTGGGTGCTTCCGCAACGGAACAACATCCATGGCTGGAGGCTTTATGTTTTCCGGTTGTCTGTACATCCGTGAACCCGTCGTGCTTTTCTTCCTGCCAAGCAACACCTTCTGCCCTTTATATGCGATGGCGTCCTTCTGCCCTTTATATGCGATGGCGGCGCCGCAAATAGAATAAAAGTGATCATAAGTGCTCAGCTTTATGGAACTTTATCGTGAGATTCAGCTCATCAGCTTTGAGGACTGCAACTTTGGTTCACTCTCACTGCGCTCACAGAGTCGTCTTCAGCTGTTTCCCATATGTTACCTCCCCAGCCAAGCGGAGAAAATTTCCTCTCTGGTGGACGTTGCTCCCTCGCTTTTCAAAATCCTATCTTTGGCCCCCTCGTTTTTATAGTATCAGGGTCTCTTAATGTTTTATTCTTACTGTCCAGCTGGCAAATCAAAATGCCAAAGGATCTGAGTTGATAAAATAAAGTTGAGACATCTGAGTCAACTTCAAATATTACGGTTCGCTCATAACTATGACCTGAATTAACTTTTTGTGCCCTGTTTCTTTTTTTTTGACAGGCTACACCACAGGCTGCCTTATCTTATTACTCAGGAGATATAATAGGATTTGAAAACTGCCTCCATGGTAGCAATAGATTTGTCCATTTAGGTGTCCGGAAAATGGTCAATATTTTCGGAAATTAAACTCTTATACCGTATCACCTGAAATACAAATGACTGTGACCAGTGTCAGTATCATTTCATTACAACATAAATGCTAACAGGAGCTCGACACTGACCTCAGTGTGTTTGTGTGTCTCTCGTCTCCTCAGTGTGTCCGTGGATGTGGGACAACCTGACCTGCTGGCAGGCGGCCAATCTCGGCGAAGTTGTGGTGGTCAACTGTCCGGAGCTCTTCCACGACTTCATGGACCCCGAGGATGGTGAGTGGATCAGCTCTGTCTCTCATTTGTGTTAAAACATGAATTGTATTCGGTTGAGTTTAGCCCGAGGCCTATTTTTTGTTTTCAGAGATGGGCAGGGTCAGTCGTAACTGCACGGAGGACGGCTGGTCTGAACCTTTCCCTCACTATGTGGATGTCTGCTTCTTCTTTGACAACACCACGAAACCTGTACAGCCTTTTTAAACCTCATCTGAATTTCATATTTGCATTTGTCACAGGCGTACATGACTAACCCTGTGTCTCCAACATTAGGACACATACTTCGCCTCAGTCAAGGCCCTGTACACAGTTGGCTACAGCACATCCCTGGTGTCCCTGACCACAGCCATGGTCATCCTCTGCAGATTCAGGTGAGCGCCGCAGAGTCAGGTTTCTCAAAATTGGTGCATGATTTGAAAATAGCTTTTTTATTCACCCCCGCTCTCTGAGCTTTCTTTAACCATTTGAATCCTAAAAATGTAAAATGAAATGTTGCACAAATGGGAAAAAGAAAGAAAAACAGTAGGAGTGACAAAATGCTCTGGTCTTAAAAAAGGCAGGTGATAAAAAAGTGTCTCACGCCGACTCGTCCACCTTCACAGCCTCGTTGTGTCCACTCATGCTCTCTCGCTCGTCTCTGCAGGAAGCTCCACTGCACCAGGAACTTCATCCACATGAACCTGTTTGTGTCCTTCATCCTGAGAGCCATCTCCGTCTTCATCAAGGACGGTGTGCTGTACGCTCAGGAGGACGACGACCACTGCTTCGTACACACAGTCAGTAAAGACGTCGACTTAATGTTTACTGCGTGGTCACTCGGAGGCCCTAATCCACACATAACATGCATACATGTGTTGAAGATAAATGGCTTATCAAAGAAAACAACTATGACCTGATTGGTATATGTGTAAACAATGCATTTTCCGTACAGAAATGTTTCAATAATATCAAATTGAAGCAGATAATTGCAAAAATTAGGCCTTTATTGTTTGAAATGATTGCTTCTCTGATTGCTAGCAGGTTTGGAGTCAGTATAAGAGTGTTTGCATTGGCAACATATTTTCAAGATTATTGTTAATAGGTTCCAGAGAACATAATTAAAGGATTTCATCAAAGTTCAGCCTCTTATTTTATAACGGAAAACATGCGTGTAAAACGTAATCAACGGGGAAGTTCATAGACAGGGATTGAAACACTTCTCCTCAAGTCTTTACTGTTTGATGCGCACCTTTGAAGGAACTTCAATCACATGCAAATTCTTTTACAAAAAGCAAACACGCTTTAGATGACTAATATTCCCTGATTACGAATGCAGAACAAGCTCTTAGCCTTTGTCTGGTAACAGCACACTGCTCAGTGTTGTTAAGCAGGCTTGATAAATAAACCTAATTAGCTACGCTAATGGCTTCAGCAAGGCCAGTGGAAATCGTCTCCGAGAGGCTCATTAACATATCAATGGTTACTCTGTCCTTTTTTCTCAAGCCCGCTCCTTTGCCGTCGTCGCTATGGCTATCACAGGTCACTATTGGGGCATTGTTGTGCCATGCCGTAATTAGTTGACCCCGCGCTCAGAATATGGACTCTTTCATTAACATGATGTCATTAGATTACCCACCTGACACGTAGCCCATCATAGGCGGGTCCCTACTGCTGGCTGTGATGACATTTGTTCCACATGTAGAGGGTAAATGCAGCATTGTGCAGTTTGTTGCCGCAGAATAAGGGTGTTTGTCATTCTGACATTTATTGTCTTGCGGTCTTAAAAGAAAGGGTGATCATTAAACATGGATTCTACATTTGGAGGCTGCAGCAAAATGCTTTTACTGAGAATAAAACCTCCAAGAAAGCTAATTTCTCTACTACGTCAAGGGCATATTGTATCTAAAATTACGAGGGTCTAGCAAATGGCTGATGGTACCTTTCTTAATTTTAGGTACTTCTTTGTTTGTTATTCTTCCACCAGCGTAACATTGGTAGATAGTTACTTTCCGGATGTGGGTAAACGGAGTGCTGTCAGGATAATTCAAGGTCCACTTTAATATTCATCTCCCCATCAGATTAGTGTTCACTGACCACATCATGAGACATCACCTCATCATCATATCTCTATTCCAACCTTATATTACTAAAATTACAGGTAAGCCGCATAATGTTATATCGTTCCCTAGCGAACGATACAAAATATATAAATGTAGTTTTCCTTAATTAAAAGATAAAAGATAATCACAAAAATAGAAATAATTTCCTCATATTGTTGCACATCATTTTAAGTGAGAATTCAGATGTAAAATCACTGGTGAAATACATTTCCCTCCTCTTGTGTTTCCCCTGTGCAGGTGGCGTGTAAAGCAGTGATGATTTTCTTCCATTACTGTGTCATGTCCAACTATTTCTGGCTGTTCATTGAAGGTCTGTATCTCTTCACTCTGCTGGTGGAGACTTTCTTTCCTGAGAGACGTTACTTCTACTGGTACACCATCATAGGATGGGGTGAGTAACATTTTTGAGTAGTTGTGGTTAATGGTCGAACAACTTCTCTCTTTGTTCATACTGTAAATTCAGTCATTAATGCCACAATTTCCGCTTTCAAAAGTAATTTACTGACATCTTTTTTTTAAATATTTGATTTTTATCAATGTTGTGCAAGTTTTATTTTTAATAAATCATATTCTGGATTCTCATCACTTATACTATACATCTTCATCCTGAAGGTCTCATTAAAATACCTTTCTATTGATTTGCCTACCTTTGAGATTTCAGCCAAACTTGCTAGAAAATATAATTAATTACATTATTGTTATTAATAATAAAAGTAGTAATACGACAAACATTTCAGCAGTTTATAAATACACTAACAAATACACTATAAACAGGGTCATAACCACAAAATCTATTCATACTGTTGTTACGAAACATGTAATACAAACGAGAAGTACTGTTATTACCCAATATACATTTGTACTGCATTTTTCTCCATTGTTTTAATGATTACTGTTATTACAGGAACTCCCACCATCTGTGTCACTGTCTGGGCCGTTCTGAGGCTCCACTTTCATGACACTGGGTATAACTCCTCTTCCAAGTTTATATTCCCTTTCAGAAAGGGAAGAAATGCATGTTGACTGTTGGCTTTGTTGCTCATCACGTATAAAGCACTTGAGAACACATCGTTTAAGACCTTCATGTCCAAATATTGTAATAAGATACCTTAAATGTATCTCCTCTTGATCCTAGCACTTATACAATTTGAGATGAAGAGGGGATTTGCAATTTCAGTTATTTGGGGGAATAGATCAGGGAATTAACTTCCACAGATAATATTCATGCTGACAATATTCTTTAAATCATTGAATAGATCTGATACATTCCTTAAAACCTGATGATGTGTTGCATGGGATTAAGGTTAAATCATGATTTTAGCCCAGCTTCCATTTTAAATCCTCCTTTCCTCTCCAACCCTTTCCTCCACCGTCCTTATTCTGCAAATGGCCACTTGCTTGACGTATTGCATGATGCTATTTTTTTCCAAGAGCTGATAGAGAGTGTTGAATGATAATTGAAAGGCACTGTTCTCCGCCTCCTCCAGATGCTGGGATACAAATGATAACACCGCCCTCTGGTGGGTGATCAAAGGACCAGTTGTGGCTTCCATTATGGTAGGCTAATGTGTTCATTCATTTTTTTCTTGTGTATTATTTTTCACTCATGCTCTGCTATTGCTTCACTGACTGTAATGTAATTTATGAAAACAAGATTTTTGTGTTTTGTTTTCTCAGATCAACTTTGTCCTTTTCATTGGAATAATCATCATCCTGGTGCAGAAGTTGCAGTCCCCTGACATCGGAGGGAACGAATCAAGCATTTACCTGTAAGTTACGAGCGGCAAATTGACCAACTCCAAAGTTATGTCTTCAGAAAAATATGACACATGAAAAACCCCAGATTTTAAGATCTCCAGTTTGCTGAGCACATAAACAACCCTCCAGCAAATACATGTTATTCACCTTTTCTTAAAGGAGAAGGTTGTCAACATTCTTTTTTTTTATTGTCAGTATATCCCATGAGAATATTAAAACCACAATGAAGTAATCCCACTAACAAGTATTGCCTGTGTATCTACAGCCTGTTGTGTCTTACTTTTTGGCACTGGATGACAAATTCCTATATTACAGTAGACATGAGCCCTGTAGTTTATTTGGGGTCAATCTTACATACATTGTCCTGCTGTAAATACTCACCAGAGCCCCAAATGAGTATTAATCCACAGCTAAAAATAGTCCCCAAAATGTTCACTATTTCCTTCTATTTAAGGTGCATAACTACATATACAGATCTGCAGAAGGAAAAAATGGACTTGGGACCGAGTGCCATGGCAGAGTGGAGAAGTTAGAAGTATTGAGAGTAGGACTAACATATTGTTGATTTTTGGTCTTTTCGTGGGATTTGTTGAGAATAAGAAAACATTTTTTAAATTTTTGGATCAGTATCTTCCCTTTAAATACAGTAGCTAATACTAACTGAGCATTTTAACACGAGCCATGTGTTTATTAGTGGGTTGTTTTATTTTTACATTATTATCATTAAACCTCTGAGGTGTCCTCTTAGACACTTTTCAGAATATATTAATTTGTAGTACCTGTTGGCAGGAAGTGTGAACCTCATTATGGAGTTGTACTGTCGCCAGACATCACTCCTGTTCTGCTCCCACTGGACAGCGTCTAAGGAGGCTTTGCAGATAATGTCATTCTCATCTGTTGCTGAGACCTGTGCGTGCGTGACCAAGTGTGAAGTTGTGCGTGTGTGTGTGTCGTGTGAGACTGTGTGTCTGTGTCCCTAAAGACACTGTCCTTGTTGTATTGTTGTGTTGTCTTTGTGCTGTGTAGCAGCTGTGCTCAGAAATGCTTCAGTGAGCCCACACAGGCTGTTCAGCATTCGTGCAGGATGTCAGAGTTATCCACCATCACACTGTAAGTGTGTGCGTGTGTGTGTGTGTTTGTCCGCCGACACACATTTGTGTGTGTTTGTCTAGTGGCGACTGCATGTGTGTAGATGTGTGTGTGTGGGTTCTTTTTTTTTTAATGGTCTGGACTGGTATGCACTTTCTCTCACACACTGAATTTTGTACTTTTATACTTGTGGGGACCCTCATTGGCATGCTACATCCTAGTCCCGAACCATAACCATCACAGCTCCATGCCTGACCACAACCCTAACCCCGAACAGAAACTAAATTTTACTCAAACCTGAACCTTTAAACCAAATCTCTCAAACAGGCCTTTGAAGGTTCTCTCTTTGAAGTCCTCACTACAACTTAATTGGTCCTCACAATGATAGACACACAAGAATGTACATACACATAGCATCTAGTTCATCTGCTTGAAAAATAAAAATGTGGTTTTGTTGTTTCTCTCGTGCTCTTGGAAAGACAGTGAAACAAAATGTTACACTTTTTGGTAATAAGAGAACATTATCTTACATCTGCCAATGAATGCGTTCAGAGTATGATGGCTTTGTTCTGCTCATCAAAGACCCCAGGGCATCACTGGACTGCACTGAAAACAACACTGTGTTGCACATTTGTGCCTAGCATCATTTTAAGGTGTCATTTGTTGTTTGTTTCTGTGTATTTCCATTTGTTATGTGTATGTCAGACACTTGTATTACTGCATGATAACAAGATAATGATGCCAAAGATAAGATATGGACATAAATGATTCTCTATATGAACACAGGGATAGATTGTACATATCAACCGTTTTGTGTTTCTCTTCTCAGTCTCAATCTCGGATTAGTTCATTAAATCTAACCTCAGATTTAAAGGATAAGACTTGTGTTATTCTATATTTTTAATTTGTCAAGAAATCCCAAAAAGGACCAGAATCAACCATGTTCAAAAACACTATTTATTTTCTGATTTCCTGAACACATCCCCATATCAATTTTATCTTACTGATCTTTTCTTTTTTGATGTCCTGAAAAAAACGCAACTAAATGATTAGTGCTCTATTTAAGTCAGTGAGACAGTGTATGTGGAATTTATGTATGTAAAGAAGCAAGTGACCCGGCTCATTAACGTCTTTATATACGTTTTTAGACAACAATGGAGCTCTAATGCAAAAATGAATACAATATTAGACACACAGACAATACCTGATGGATGGGATCAATTAAATGTTAATTGTTTTCATTTTTATGGGATTTGTTGACAAGAAGAAATATAAAGAAAATATCCCCCACCTTATCCTTAAAAGTGAACACTAAAAATAATCATAAAATTGTGACTGAGCCTGCATTTTAAACATTTGCCTTGACTGAACTTGAATATTAAAACAGAGAATGTGTCATTACATTGCATCAGTAGCTCTGTTCTTGCATTACGTCCAGCTGACCAGCACCAGTAACACATGTCTTATTAAACTGTGTGTATGCGTGTGTGTGTGTGTGTGTGTAGGCGTCTGGCGCGCTCCACCCTCCTGCTCATCCCTCTGTTCGGTATTCACTACACTGTGTTCGCCTTCTCACCTGAAGATGTCAGCAAGAGGGAGAGGCTGGTCTTTGAACTGGGACTGGGATCCTTCCAGGTACGCTTAAACGGTTTTAATTTCAGAGAACTACGAGATGACGCATGAGGGAACATAATCAGATGATTAATAATATGAGTAAACAAAATAAAAATAGGCTGTTTAGAAGAGTGATAGTGATAAACCTCTTCTGCCCTGGATTTTTACAGCTATGCAGCAAAAAACTGAAGGAGAGCAGAGTTGGCCGTTGAAGTTCCTAAAAGCAATTATGGACAATATTGGACAACAAAGTTGATGACAGATTAGAAGAAGATGAAAGCTACTGAAAAAATGAATTAATATAGCAACAAGGAAACTGGAGTTAACAAACATTCGCTACATCCAGTTGAGGATTTGCAGCTTTCTTTTGTCTTATTTGATAGTGAACTTTTCTAAACCAGCAGCTTTAGAGTCGGGTAGCCATGACTTGGTGTTTACTGAAGGCACTTTACAATTCCTGGATTCTAAAGTTAAATTTTTTTAAACGTTTACTTCCTTCATCACACTATACTTTGGAGCTCAACATTTAATCGATATGGCTGAACATTGTAAAAGTATATCCATCTCCACAGTCACTCTTTGATTTAAAAAAAAATGAAAGCATGTTTCAATCTTAAGCTGTTTTTCTCTTATTTGTGTTCTCTTTTCTCCTTCTCAGGGCTTTGTTGTAGCTGTCCTTTACTGTTTCCTCAATGGAGAGGTAAGAATGTGTACCTATTCATAAACAGCTTCCCTTTGTGATATTTGACACTTAATACCCCAAATGCCGTTAATATTTTTGTTCATCTATTTTTGATGAACGTAGCACCTGAACATATTTTCGGATAAATGTCTCTAAATATTGCAAACAGTAACACTTTACTTTAAGCCCTCTATATAACATGTATACTATATAAAAAAAACACTAAATTACGTATATAACAGTCCTTTCCAAAGATACATTTGCCAGATGAATTTGCAGAATTTCTTCAATAGTCTTTTATTTAACATTTATATCTGCAGTACAGCTTTGAGCCACTAAAGGGAGACTGAATGATACGTACATATTGTTCTGAAAAGTCATGAGGAAAATCAAGACCTCGTTAACTAAATGCATTCATTTTCTCTCATTTATAAAGTAGTTAACATGTGTATATGTTTTAAATCCCACATCAAATTAAATTGCGATTTATCTAATATTAATTATTCAATCTAATTCTATAGTATGTGCTTCATTATCAAATAAACAATACATTGTATTAATATGTTTATGATGAATATTACATTTTGCATGTAAAGGTAGGTACCACATCTGCCCCCAAGCAAAAATAGCTACCCTGTTTAAGCATTTTATGAGTTTTACATATAGTAACAAGGTCCATAAGAAATATCCACATCATTTAAATTACTTTTGATTTCAAACAGTTTAAATCCCTTGTCTTCCATGAGTCTTAAAATCAAAAGAAATGGTTTGCTAATGACAGTCAACAAAACCATAAATCAGTTTTGACAAATTAATATTAATTAAAAAAAAGGGCTTCCATAAGTCCTGTAAGAAAAATTACATTTGTTCTCAAATTAATTAAAATAAATGGACAATCAAAACATATTGAAACATACAATACAGTTCTGTGTTGCCACAGTGCTGAAAAAACAATTGACCTCTGATCTAATAGATAACACCTTTGCTATATTATATTGTCGTACCGTCAACACAACAATTAAGAATGCTTCACAGGCATTATAACTGTTGCCTAATACATTAATACATTAAAGTGTCACCTAGACAACGTAAGTGTACTGTACCTTATCGTGGAGCTGGTACAGCTTAAAGTACATTAAAAAATGACCTTGTGAAGTTTCTCCCTGAAGGTGCAGTCGGAGATCAAGAGGAAATGGCGCAGCTGGACCGTGAACCGGTACTTTGCTGTGGATCTGAAGCAGCAAAGGCACCCTTCGTTGGCCAGCAGTGGAGTGAACGGCGGGACTCAGCTGTCGATCCTCAGCAAGAGCAGCTCCCAGATACGAATGTCCAGCCCGCTGGCGGAGAATGCCAACATCAGCCTCCCGACCTGAGCGTCTAATTGGCAAGAGTCAACTTCAAGGTGCCGTTCCACTTCTGTACATCCAGAATAACCAGAGCAGACCAAAGTGGCCCCTCATACCTCATTGCATTTTGTAGTTTGGCCTTTTGAAAATGAGGTATTTCTGAAAGCATTTACTGGAGATTCATTAGAGGCACATAGCTGACTTTCATACTTAATCGGTTTATTTGACTCTGTAGATTGTGGACTTTTCTGATTAATGACAGATTTTTAACAGACAAATTCCATCCGATAGATTAAAACAGAGAAATTAGAAATTAAATTCCTACCCATGTTTTTATCTTAAATCCAGCCCCTATTATTGTTTAATGTATTATTAATATCAATGTAGAGTTGGTGCCAAAAAAACTTACTTGTTGTAAAAAAAAAGCTAACAGTAGTTAAACATCAAACGTAGGGGTCATATTTGGCTGTTGGTGTGTCAAGTAAATGTGCTTCAAAGTGCCATACAGGTCGCCTGACTGGATCTTATCTCACAACAGCCCAAAGTGAAGTAACAACCAAATGTTCGCCTTGCTTGTAGAAATGCTCATTGTTTAAATGTGTCATCTTAAATTTTTTTTTTTCTTTACAATCAGCCGTAAGTACAGAGTATGTCAAAAGATATATTGAGAAAAAGAAAAAAAAATCATGGATTTTGTAAATAGTTACTTTTGTTGTCAAGATCGGAATTTCTTTCTTTTGCAAAACACAGTATTGTAATGACCTTTTCAAACGAAAGGAACTGGAGCCCAAATCTGTAGACTTCATCACATATCCCGAGGACCCTGAAGATCGTGCCCAGTAAACATTCAAAACTATTTGTTTGTACAAAGTGCCAAACTGAATGAGTAGAGGTTCCCAATCTGAAGGGGATTCTGAGGGCTTGTGAAATGTCAGATACAACATTGTAGGAAAGAAGAGCATTTTTCTGCTCCGTTAAATTATGTTTATATTTACTCTTTTTTTTTTCTTGTAAAACAGACTTAGAGGTATTCAAATGAACCCATATGAGAAGGTAAAATGTGCTCGCAGCTCGAAAAAATGTGTAACCATGAATAAGGGGTCAATCGACAAATTGTTTTAAACGGATCCTCACAGCTAGTGTCAGTAGTTTCCTCCAGTTAAATTTCCTTTCACCGACTTGTCATTAACATTCTTGCAGACTGAACATAAATGTGCCATTTAGCGGATGTTTTCATTCAGTTCCTCATAGTGCCATGAGTTCATATGTACAACATGTTATCATAGACAGCAAAAATCAAACCTTTAACATGCTCCTACAGATAACAGGACTCTGTCTTTGTCCTCGTCCTCTTTTCTCTGAGTGTCAACCCATCGTGCCATATCAAATTGCTCTTCATAGTAATTTTGTTTTAATAAACCACCTCCTACTCATATTCCAAAGTGCCTAGTCAGTCACAAATAGCTGTCACTTTTATTTCCAGTACAATGAACGGATATCTTCAATTTGTAGTAAGAGTCATTTCCTGCAAAGAATGTATAGAGTGGTGTGTGGAGCAAAGTTATGCCGTTGTTTATTTTGTATTGTATGCTCAGAAAAAAAAATGTTTTGCTCATTTATTGGTGAAATTCTTTAAGAGAAAATAGTCGTGCTGTGTGTTTGTTTTTTTTTCTTCATTTTATCATGATGAGTTTGAAAAGACTTCATTAAGTATTAGCTCTACATAACCTTTGCTTTATTTGACCTCTGGGTTACAACTATCATCTATTCAAGATAAGTCCGTTACAATTCAGCACCAATGTCAAACACAAACAGCTTCAATACAATACTTGTTCTAACAGTCAACACAAAAAATGCTTTAATTTAACAGCTCTCGACAATCGCAGTGTGTTGTCCATTTTTTCTTTCTCTCTCTTTTGTTTGTAAGCTAACAAACAAAACCTGTCCAGACACGGAAATTATTTAAAATGAAATGTGAAAGCTGTGTACAGGAGGATTTATCCACACTATTTACTCAAGATATTTATTTTTTTGTACTGTCATTTGAGTGGATTATACGATTGTAGTATCTTAAAAAGATGAATTAACAATTGTCGAACAGAAAAGGATGTATATTTATTTTCCATGAACCAGTGCCATGTGAAATGACTCAATGTACAGTATACTTGCTTTCTTATGTGTAATTTAGTTGTATGCCTGATGTATTGTTTCATTAATGATATTGACTCTCTTGGTGCCATAACTGGTGAGGTCTCATTTCTAATTTTAAAGAAAACAAAAAACACAGGAAATTGTTGTCCAAAGCTGCAGAGGATATTGTGAGAGAGCAAAGATATAAACTCTAAAAAGCAAGATAAAGCATAAACACTAAGAGATGCATCGGAATTATGCATCAGCTTGGCTGCTTTTTGACAAAATATGTGTGTGACAAGATACTATCAAGGGAACTAGAGCCAGAGGTAGACATTTTCTTCTTGTTTGTTTTTTATTAGGATGGTGTTTGAAGGTGGAGCAACTGCGACAGATAAGACACAAAGTGTGTACGAGGGTGTGATTAAAATAAAAAAAACACTCTGCTGCTGCTTACGTGTTTATCACCAGCCGTCACTGAGTCTGAATCAGAAACGACCATGTCTCAAAGCTGTTACTGTCTGTGAAAAGAGGAGCACACAACTCCGAGCACTGTGTGGAGCACTGAGGCACTTAAAGGCCACACGCTTAACATTGTTGACTTTTGACAGCGTTGGTTTTTTTTAATACAGAAATCAATTAACAAGCCTACAAGTTCAATTATTCTTAATGAGGCCAAATGTGGCCCCTCTAAATCCCCAAAAAATCTTTCCAGTTCACTTTGGTTTCAAAACAAACTGAACTATTTGAATTTCAAAACTTGCTGAGATATGAGGAAATATTGAGAATTGGGGGCACCTTTTAGTGACCGTTTCTCTCTCCACAAACTCCTCTTCTTACAGTTTAGTTTAGTATTACGGAAGCACACTAATCTTTATGTGTGAAATAAAAACTCTTGACTAGTTTTCTGAAAGCAATAGTTTTGACATTTTCGGGAAATATGTTCACTAGTTTTCTAGCTGAGTGTTTGGTTAGAAGATCGATACCACTTTAATGTCGTTATGTTAATTATGAAGCTACAGCCGGTTAGCTTAGCTTAGCACAGAGACTTGAAGCGGCAGGAAGCAGCTAGCAGCCCTTTGTTTACAGGCTCTCAATTGTATAACCCCGTATTTTATCCCGGATTACGGTTGCAATTTCAAACACACGGTTAACATTGTAAATTAAACCAAATAAAAACTTAACAAAATTACTTAGTTATGTTTAGGCAACACCGTTTGGTTCGGTTTAGTAAAAACATCATGGTTAGGCCACTGTGGAGATATCAAGTAAAGAAAACTATTTTCAAATTTGAAGATGTTGGTTTCAAAACTATATTCGGTGGGTGATTTCAACGGCTTCACAACATATATCGAACATTTGACCCAGGGGGGAAAAAGCATTATGAGGAAACTTTGAAAGGTCTTCTTTGTCATGATAGGGTGATATTGAGCTGGGCAGCATCGTACCCAGTCTACCCCCCAGCTCCCAGCTAACTAATAGCAACCTCATCTTGAATAGCAAACTCAAAAACAGCTAGCGAATATTTGGCGTGTTTCCCAAAATGTCAAGCTATTCCTTTTAAATGTAACTCTTCTCAGTGTGGCATATCTCTGTGTTTAAATGCCTTTTCTTTGACGGTTGTGCGTATTGAGACAGTTTTATCAAGTGTGTGATTTCAATTGATTTCCAATGAATTTTTGAATGTACAGATGTTACTCAGCTGCTCTTAAATGTCGCCTGCTATCAATTTGCCATGGTGTACAAATGATGTCTTTTCTTGATCATATACAATGCACTGTATATGTATATTTTCAGCACACAGGTGGACCTCTTGATGAAAACCTGTAATGTTTGTGACCGTGTTTTTGTATGTTTATGTAACTGTTTTCAGAGTGTGTGTGAGTGTGTGTGGAAGTTGGAGCAAGTGTATTCTGTACACGTGCACGTAATCACAAGCATTATTAACGAGGCTATACGTAACTTAAATGTCAAAAGAATATCTATGAAGCCTCATCCATATTATGTTCCACTTGTGACAGTGTGTCATGTGTTACATGCGTTCTGGTGTCAAACATGTCCCAGGTTGTGTAAATTTGACTGCAAAATAAATCTATCTGTTGTACATTGTTGCATTACGAGATTGTTCTTTAACTCAGCTGTACCATCCATTGACAGTGTACATATTTGGCATTTTTTGGGTACACCATTACTTTTTTATAAGAGGAAATTATATTGTACAAACATTTATGGCTGAATAAGATCTGTGTTTAAAACCAATTATTTTTAATGTAAGGATTATGAAGTGTCCGACAGACCAACTTGCTGATTCTCTTTCCTAATCCTCTAATCTCATCATCCAAATGAAGGTACATATCAACATTTATGAACATATTTCCCCATGCATGTTTCAACCTCAAAAACCAAGCCTAAATGTGTTGATGATTAATAATTAATATACTCATACACAAAAACAGAGCAGTTAATAGGCTACTTCTCAAACCACGTTTAATTCATGACTGTGCCCTACAAAGGCTGACCTGCACTAAATCCACAAGAACAATTGAAACAGTATATTCAGTGTAAAATACAGTGCAACGATAAATTATATTGTGTAGTGACAATGACCATCAATGTGCCTGATGGAACAGTCCAGTGCATGATTCATGAATTCAGCCAATATTGAACACAAAAGCAATTTCTTTGTGTTTGTTTCTTCATTAATGAGTGCAGATTTAACAGGCATGTTGAAGTCCGAATCACATTTCCCTGTTCTTGACAATCTATTGTGAAGGGTTGGCCAAATGTAGTTCTCATACAACACTTATTTTTTTCCCCCCCGAATCTTCCCAGCGCCCTTTTACCGACCCTCAACAGAACTGGAAAATTCCAACACAGATTTGTATCTTAAGACACTCACTACGTCAGTTAAAATGCTTCATCTTGTCACGGTACCTTTTTGATGCCACGTTACCATGTAAATGCCTGGCACAGTGTTTTGTATAAATTTGGTATCTCTCGTAATGCAAGAAATTAGGATGATCACATCTGGCAAAAGCATAAAAGAATGGTGATGTGATGAAGAAAAAAAAAAACATGTTTATGAATATTGACAAATACTGTGTTTCAAATGGTTTCAGATGACTCATTAAAGCAGACAACTTGTCCCGTAAGACATGACGTACTCAATATATGGCAGCTTCACACGGCTTTAAATACACTTTACACTTCCCCAATTTAAAATCAGGTGGTGAATTGCTGTACAAAACACAATTAGCACATCATGTAGCACACATATCAGTCCTGCACATATGTTCACCAACCCTGTGTCCCACAAAATGACGTTCCCATACAAGTAAACTGCACTCTCAATTATGCTTTGAGAGATCATGGTCACAGTTTTTTAAACAGTTTGAAACACGTGGTTAACGTTGTAAATTGAAACAGAAGTTTTCTGGTGTTTTTTTGCATCGTTTTGTCAGGTTTAGTAGAAAAAAACCCAGTCTCACTTCAGACTCGTCAAATACCGACGATTAGTAAGTGCCCCTCAGTGTCTCATACAGATGTACCAATGCTCACTGATGTAGTGAGCTAGACAGTCCACACGGGGCAGCCTACATGGGAGGTGGATGGCTC
Organism: Cottus gobio; assembly: GCA_023566465.1. Lineage (NCBI taxonomy): Eukaryota > Metazoa > Chordata > Actinopteri > Perciformes > Cottidae > Cottus > Cottus gobio. The sequence continues at coordinate 6,545,521 of CM042230.1, read as the reverse complement.
AAACAAACCAAACTAAAGTTAAAAACATGAACATTTCTCTGTCTGTCATGTCACGTTAACATCAACCACACTCTTTTCTGTTGCCTAAACCTAACTTCCTGTGACTCACTTAATACACAGACTGACTGCATGAATGGAAACTGATACAGCGTCACTGAAGCACTTGGTTAAGTTTACTCAACAAAACTACTACTTGGTTACATGGTTTCCCATGAACTCACCTACGTCAAAAGCAAACGTAATCCACATTCAAATACATTTATCTCGAAACGTACTTCGTAATGCTGTTTCATTGCATGGGAACGTAACTTTTATTAGAAAGGGCCGCTGTAAACTAAACCATGTTAAATCATCCTCCCACAAGTTCTCGGGCCAGCTCTGCCTCTACTGTAGACCGGACACCGCGTGGACCACTGTGTCGCCACCACATCTTTACAAATCAAGCACCAGTGTTCCTTTTACTTTTTTTTTTAACTTTTTGTTGCAACCATTGTGAAAGAAACTGTGATTAATGAGAAATGTGTGATGTCATGGCCGTAGCTGCGGCTGACACTGATATGATGCATATAATAATGCAACATTTCCTCAATCACTCACCAGTGTTCATCACGCTCCTCCCACAGGCGGGTTGTTGCGTTATTGGCGTGAGCAGGTTGAGGACTGCCTCTAGTAGTTTCATTCTCTCCACAACTCTCTTCTGGCTGGTCTCTTGAAAATCAAACTGAAGAGATGTTTCCGCAAGAAGGAGGTCGCCTGAGCCCCCCACGGGCTTGAATTGTTATCTGAGTGATGCTTCGCTTCGCCGGCGTCAGATGATTTCGATTGTGACACTTCCACAGCCATCTCCGCAGCTCTGTTTGGACCTGCAGACAAACGCATGTGTGTGAACAACATGCTTTGAGTGACAGAACCAGAAATAAACTCAGATAATGTAGCAATACAAACTAGTAGAAAGGTAGAGTGCAAATGGTTCAGCTTGATGTTTTCTCGCCTTCTGTCTGTGCATGATGCATCACATAATTGTCACCTACAGTCACTTACCTCTCCATTCATGAAACAGTAAAGCAGTGCCACCACAAAACCCTGCAACACAAGAGACATGACATCTCAATCTTATATACACACTCTACTTAAATTACTACAGTAGGTGCTTATGACATATGTATACTCATACATGTATAGCCTTAAAGACAAACAGTTCAAGGTATCTCTTTCTTAGATATTGCAATCATTTCTGGTCTGATTTTAAGCTTGAACACAACAGTTCAGATCCGAAGATGTTCCCTAATTGTACACACCTCAAGTGACAAATAAGATGACATTTGAAAGTATTCATATTTTCCCTAGTCAATATGCAGTGACAAACAAATTATCTTTTATCTGACATAAATGTGTTATAAGGATTCATGAAAACATAAATATTGCCAGCCTGAAGAGTTCTTTTTAAAGTAGACTTTAGTTAACGGTGCCGACCAACATCTCTTGTTAAAGTTGAATTATTCCCCATCACTCCCTCCCTCTATTGGCCCTTTTCACAGCAGCCATTTGACATGTCACAGCAAGGTAAAACAGGTGTAATTAATAAAGTCAATCATTGTCACATTTTATTTACTGTCAAAGGCATTCCACTGAGTCAGCATGCACAATACCAGGACCCTGGTCCACCTGCAACAGGGCCACAATTAACGTTATTAATTACACCTGTGTTAACCCTGCAATGACAAGCCAAAATGGCCTATTGGACCATTGCCTGTCATCTTTCTGCCCTCACATGTTGAAAACATGAAACGTTGACAACGTTGACAACGTTTGACAATAAGTCAAAATGTCTGCTGTGAAAAATGAGCATCTTTGGAGCATCTTACGGTGAGCAATTCACCTAACTTGTTGTGTGATTTGTCTTGATATAGTTTTTACGTCTGGACTTTTTTGTTCTGATCCCTCTCCATTGCTTAATACCTGAAAGGATCCCAGGCCCAGCTCGATGTAGAGTCTGGCCGCCACTCCGGTGTTCTCGGGCAGGAAGGCAAATACTGTGTAGTGCATCCCAAACAGAGGGATGAGGAACAGTGTGGATTTAGCCAGTCTCCTGAGGTAAACAAATAATAAAGGAATGAAAGAAAGAAGAAAGGCTTGACGGCCGTTCATGTAATGTTAAGGCACAACCTCGAGTTAATCCTCCATGGAAACACATTTTCTCAATCGGCGATAGGACTTTCATGAACATCTTAATCTCCTGACTGTTTCACATAAGGGATTTCTGTATTCTTTCTCTTATCTTTGCCGGGGTTTATTTTGGTTATCTTTTCTTTTTGAGTCGGTGGGGCTCATTTTGGAAAAAGGTGACCTCCCATCCTCTCATGCACCGATCAGGATTCAGCAACTTTGAATCAAAATGTGATGACAGTTGTAGATTTAAGTGCTTATGTTGCCTGGCCAATGCCCATCAACAATGATGACGCAAATTAGCTGAGTCTTTCGGTCCTAAATTATTTATAAAATAATAATAACATTGTTTTGCTGACTCTGACTTTGATGGGTGCTTATTATTATTATTTAATGTTAAAGACATGAAGATTAGAACGTTTCCAGGAGATTTAAATTAAGCATCATCTCATCATACTAGTGAAAATGCAGTAATAATAGCTTTTTAGAGTTTGAAATACTCACCTTTATCAGTGTGAGTCTCATCAGTGTTAGTTTTAAATGCCACAATGCATTATTCCGCCAAGTTTCATCAAAGAGCAGATGTGGCAGATATAAAATCAAACTGACCTTTAAAACAACACGTCATCAGTGGAATAGATTAAAATGTCAAAATACAAAACCCTGATGCATCGAAGTTTAGTTCAAATCAGATGGATGATGATGTGTAAATGTTATTTAATTGTGGTGACATTATATTATTGCACCAATAAGTCAGCATTTGCAATAAAAACTACACCTGCATAATATCTCTCAAAAATGACATAGATGAGTACCCTTATTCTCTTAATTTGTATTAAGTTTATTCTTTCATCTCACAAGGATGGTAAATTAGCTGCAAACATGTTCTAGTGATCTAGAGACCCTAAAATGATTTCTTTTTTTAAATCCATCAATGTCTAACCCCAATGGAGGGGTCTGCAAATTGTGCACATCTTATTCAAAGACATGACCATTGTCGTCTAGAATTGTGTTTGTCTTTAGTCGCACCGGAGTCATGTGCCTTTCTGTTCATGCGTCTGAATCAGATTGAAGTTTGGAAGACGGAGATGAAGCTTTTGATGGCTTTAAACATTGATTGAACTGGTGGAACAATCCTGTCGCACGGCGATAGACGAAACATCTATTTCGGGCATCCGATGCTATTTTTAGATGCTGCGTTCATTATTAATTCATCTGAGCTGGAATCTAAACCACCCAAATGTCAAAAGGAAAGAAGGATTCACTCAGGTAAAGAAGGATTTCTGAGCTCATAGATGAAGCATTTTCTCTATTGAACGGTGAGGAAGACTTTAGTACTTTATCAAGGGATTTCATCAATTCGCTTTTCTTTCCCTCTTCATAGTAAACCCTTCAAAGAAACTGCCAACCATTTCCGACATATCAATTCCTTACTCATCGGTTTTACCTCAACTCTGAACAATTCTTCCATTGTTCAAGAATCACTGACTCAACTTAAATCTGTCTCAAAGTATTGTCCAAAAGTATGACGATGGTGGTTTCTATTGTTGTAGGTCTCCAGTGTCGTACAACGCTATAATCCCAGCAAATGCATCTGGAGTCAGGTGGTGTCCTCAGAGGTTCAAATGAAATCCTAAGGTTTTGGCACAACACAATTATTTCAGAATATTTTGTGCGTGAACTTGGTTTCAATCTTTACTACATTTGTTCAAGGTACTGGCTCGCAGGCAGACATCAAAGAAAAGACTTGCACTTGTAACTCCCATGTAATCTTGATAGAAACCCGAAATAAAAGATTGCACTGCAGTAATGACTGTGCTGCTTTACCCTTATTTTTTAAAATATTTTTACCAGAACATACTTGAACTATATGGACTTCAACTTTTTATGTTTTTCACACTTAAAAAACATGAATTCAACAGATAATTCTGTTCTTTAGAAGAGCATTGCTGAATCAGTGGTCCATTCCTCAGCTGTTAGGACGTGAACCAGCAGGAAGCCGAGGTCATTATACAAGACAGCCTTTATAAGGGATACATGCTAAGGTTATGGTTCAGTTGTGTCAGTAAGTCAGGACTCACATAAAGTGTCCGGTGTCATTGTTCCCGGCCATGGTTGAAGATTTAAGCTTTTGAACCAGGATCCGGATCACGTTGATGAAGATGACAATGTTGATCTGGAAGAGATGCATGTACACGTATTCACTATTAGACCAATTACAGAATCCAAACCTGCACACAGTAAGAGCAAAAGCAAACCCATATTTTTACAAGATAAAAATATATACAATTGCTGAGATATTAGCAATTTACCTTTTCTATACCCAAACAGTGATTGTATAATTATAACTTTGCAAGTCTTTTCATTAAGCCTTTTTAAAACAAATTAATTAAGTCTGCTTTAGCATAAACTACCGTTAACATGCCTTGAAAACTGGTTTATTACCTATAGTAGGCGATATTCTTTCCCCTTGGATACTGAAGGCATGACCCGCCCTCCTCTGCCTCTGATTGGCTTAGCCTGATATTCTTACCCTAACCTTAAAGCAATCTCACTCCTCATGCATAAAGATAACAAACAAGTCAATCAGAGCAGAGAAGAACTAATCACGACTTTGTCAAAGTGATAACAATTGACCAAGGAGCATTTCATTAGCTGGCTAGCTATTTAATATTATATTTTGTTGCATTGCATGTTGCATTAGAAACCATTGCACATCCCCTGCATTCCACAGTACAGCAGTATTGGATGCTACTGTCCTGATCTTTATTGGATTCTAAAAGTGAAACATACCTAAACTGTCACGACTGGGTGTGGTGGGGCAAAGACTTAGGTGCAGAGGTAAAAGACAGGAGGCACGTTGAGGAAAAATCAAAAAGGGTCTTTTACTTCAGTGCACAAAAAAAGGGCAGGCAGGGAATCCAGGATCAAAGACAGGCAGAAACAACTCTACTATACTACTAACTATAGCAACTAGGCCAAAACACTGGATCACTCGGCTGTAACACACAAGGCATACAATGACAATCTGGCAAAGAGGGAAAGCAGGGGAGTATATATATGAGAGGGGGAACACAGGTGTTGAGCATGAACAATCAGGAGAAACATGGGAAGCAGGGGTGTGGCTGAGGACAGGTGAAGTGAATCAACAATCAGGAGAGACACACAGGAAGCAGGGGCGTGGCTGAGGACAGGTGAAGGGAATCAACAATCAGGAGAGACACACAGGAAGCAGGGGTGTGGCTGAGGACAGGTGAAGGGAATCAACAATCAGGAGAGACACACAGGAAGCAGGGGTGTGGCTGAGGACAGGTGAAGTGAATCAACAATCAGGAGAGACACACAGGAAGCAGGGGCGTGGCTGAGGACAGGTGAAGGGAATCAACAATCAGGAGAGACACACAGGAAGCAGGGGTGTGGCTGAGGACAGGTGAAGGGAATCAACAATCAGGAGACACACAGGAAGCAGGGGCGTGGCTGAGGACAGGTGAAGGGAATCAACAATCAGGAGACACACAGGAAGCAGGGGCGTGGCTGAGGACAGGTGAAGGGAATCAACAATCAGGAGACACACAGGAAGCAGGGGCGTGGCTGAGGACAGGTGAAGGGAATCAACAATCAGGAGACACACAGGAAGCAGGGGCGTGGCTGAGGACAGGTAAAGGGAATCAACAATCAGGAGACACACAGGAAGCAGGGGCATGGCTGAGGACAGGTAAAGGGAATCAACAATCAGGAGACACACAGGAAGCAGGGGCGTGGCTGAGGACAGGTGAAGGGAATCAACAATCAGGAGACACACAGGAAGCAGGGGCGTGGCTGAGGACAGGTGAAGGGAATCAACAATCAGGAGACACACAGGAAGCAGGGGCGTGGCTGAGGACAGGTAAAGGGAATCAACAATCAGGAGACACACAGGAAGCAGGGGCGTGGCTGAGGACAGGTGAAGGGAATCAACAATCAGGAGACACACAGGAAGCAGGGGCGTGGCTGAGGACGGGTGAAGGGAATCAACAATCAGGAGACACACAACTAACAGGGTGTTACATAAACTTCTTCTTGTCCGAGTATGTAAGCGAAGCATCCAAACAGTTATGTTAGAGTGTCAAAAGGAAAAATGTATGTTTAGATTTTTATGAGAATAAAAGTATGTATGCAGCCTTTTGCAAGGTTCTCAGTCTAAAACAGGTCTGCTAGAAACATTAGAAAGCAGGGGGTGGTGGTGTGATGTGAAGGGCTCTTTGTCTTTATAAAATCATATGAATTTCAAATGGATACTACTCTCCACTCACCAGCAGAGAGGCGGTTATCGGTCCTTTAATAATCCACCAAATAGCAACATTGTCTGTGTCGTCCCAGCAACTGCAATTAAAGCCAATTTCCATTAATTAAAATCATAAGAACACTGAAACACTGGAATAATTACTACTACTGTTGTGGTACAATGTTACCATAGTGGTGAAATTATGAGAGAATATAAAAGGCTTTGCTGCATATCGTGTGATAAATCGTACCCTTTGTCATCATAGAAGAATCTGGTCAACACCCAAAGTATAATAACTGTTGATGGGAGCCCTGCAACATAAGAGCAGAGATTAATTATTCATACGCTGGATATGTGTCAAGTAAAATTAATCAAATGCTCAATCCCCAACTCTCATATGTGCTGCATTTTTAATGAAAATGTTGTTAGGCATATAACACATTGTGTATTAAATGTATCCGTCTCCCAATTGCATCTTCATGCCAGAAGAAAAAACAGATGCAGGAGAGAGAGATGCTGATAAGACACATGAGAGCCACTGAGTGAGCGCCAAATCAAAAACACACCCTGGTTTTGCTTTTCAGGTTGTAAAAACACAGATACTCGGGACTGAGATATTTCGGTCTAGATTCTCCTCGGCAACAAGTGCATAGAAATTTGGATTTGCCAATTTCCGGTTCTATTGGCAAAAACATTGCAGGCCCTCTTGCTGCTCACTAACAGGTATCCTCACAGTGTCCTCACAACAACATGCTGTTGTTTCTCACCTTCACTGTTGCACTGAACACAACGTGTCAGCTTGTATTTGTTACATTGTGGTCACATGACCGAAGTGATACAGTCTGTGGAAGAACCTGAGAGTACTGGGCTCAAACAGTGGAAGTGTACAGCTAACAGAAAGGGATGGTGAGACCATTTAAATCAGTTGACCGGGCAAAACAGGATAACACAAAAGGGAAAGCGCTCAAAACATCCAGCTCAGTCAAGTAAAGGATAAAGGAGGGGAAACAAAGGGTTCGCAGAGGAAACCAGATTAAGTGCAGCCGCAATCGCTGCTCAGGAACGGCTATTGTGTAAATAAAGTCTGGAAATAGATTTCCAACCCCACAAATGTGACAATCTCAAGACAGACCAACAGGAAAACCTTCCAGTATCATTTAATGCAGTACAACACAACAAACTGGAATTATCTGCCAACCACGCCATGTCCGTCAAAAATGTCATCGCTTCATTATTTAAACCTTATCATATAATTGCACATGAATTGTTGTCCAAAAACGTGTTTTTTTGAGGTGACATTATGACTCAAATTGCATTAGTTTATCTTATTTGTGCACAATTTGAAGGTTTTCCCTCTGTTCATACACATTTTGACCAATGGATTTCCATGACTTTTCCATGACTCTAAACGAAATTTCCATGAACAAACATTTTGTGAAATCTCAGTGTGAACATGAAAAAGTGATAAAATGTAGTATTTAAACTAACAAAGAGGATTCCAAAGCATACAGTATTCCTTAAAGGACACAAATGAATGAGAGACAATAGTTTGATTAAAATAAGAAACATTTATAGATATATAAGCATATGCCTGCTTATATTTAGCCTCTTTCTTTTAAAAGAATATGAATTATTTCAAACTTACATATGAATATAACAGATTTCCATGACTTTTCCAAAACTTTTGGGATTTTATTTTTTTCAATGACTTTTCCACTGATCTGACGATGGAGCACGGCGAAAGCCACAGTGTATTTCGAACATTGCCATATTTAATCTGCAAGGCAGCAAGATCTTTGTCAGTTACCCACCTGAGACCTGAACACATTCAATATCTAAATACCATCTTAAGTCAGTGCAGTGAAAAAAAATGTTCCTTCTGTCAAAACACACTTTAAAAAGGTTTCCCCCTATGCAACCCTGTGTAGGATCATCGATAGCAATACAAAATAAATCCAAAAGATATCTTGCTACATGGGTGTTTAACATCCTCCCTTTTAAATTGAGCAATTATATATTACTTGTGGGCTTGTGGGACGACTTCATCATATTATGTGAAGATTATGTGTTTACGTTCAACCATCATTTCCTTCTGAGTCATCACTACTCACCCCATCCAATCAGAATGTACCACCAGAAGTATTTCCTCTGGGAGACGAAGGTCAGGGCCAGCAGGGTCTGCAGATACATGCCCTCCACCAGCAACCAGAAGTAATTGGCCAGGATGCTGAACTGGAAGAAAGCCACGGCTGACTTGCACGCTGTCTAGAGAGGACACCGTGAAACCAAGTTACTATGAGCGGATGTGTCATTATCTAACACGAGGCAGTTCAGTAAAATATGTAAGCAGTTTGAATTCTCTCTGTACACAAAGGTATTGATAATATAATAACATGCCTATCCTTTTCATATATTCGGTTATTAAATTATGAATTAATGAGCCACTATGACATGTACAAGTCAGTTTAAGCATTACGTCAGAGGACAAGTTATTGTGATAACATTAAAAACAATTTTTTTTTAACAGATTATTGTTTTTATATTTTCACAAAACTTATTTGGGCAAACATCATTATGAATTCCAATTTATGTCATCATTTATGTCAACACAGTCCACTTAACAACCACTCAGGAAATGGTACAGTAGGCTTGGTCGTGTAAAAGTAAAAAATCAAGATCCTTTCACCACAATTAGGCTACAGGTTTTATGTTTGGCCCTCCCTCTAGCACAACAATAACCCACTGAAAAACAAATTTTACTGCCAAACGACAGCTGCCATTCATCCCATCCTCTTTTTATTGTTAATTCAAACAGACAGCAGATGTGGGACACTTATTGGCCAATAGGCGTGCTCACCGTGGACACAGAGCAGTGGTCCAGGGTCTCGTCCGCAAACAGCACGGTGTCTTTAATGAACACGGCGCTGGCTCTCAGGACGAAGGAGGAGAACAGGTTGACGTGGATGTAGTTTCTAGTGCAGCGGAACTTCCTGAAAGAGGCACCAATACAAATATACACAAACGGTACTATTAATAGCTTCCCAATCCTCTAACAAAGGCTTTACTGGGGCCTCTATTGATCTGACAGCCGGCCGTGTGAGTATCTGGATATTTGTGTCTGTCGGAGCATATTCCAGCTATAAACCCGTCTTTAAAATAGCTATTATAGCTAAATATAGCTAAATACCTATTTAATTCTTGCTCACCGCCCTTCTTAACACCCCAGTTAGGGATCTGAACTACATAAATAATTGGTGAGTGAGCATCCTAGCTGTTGTCCCCTTCATTGCCCTTATTGTTTGTGTCTTCCTTCTGGTCTTACCTGAAGGCAGTGAACACCACTATGGCCGTGATGAGGGAGATGAGCGAGGTCGCGTAGCCCACTGTGTAAACCTGTCTGAACGTGGACAGGTAACTCGTCTGCAGAGACAAACGGGGAGTTGTGATGCTGTCAAATGTATGAATGGGAAATAATGTGATGAATGAAAACAGTGGATCTCTGGCAGAAGTGCCGTGGTACAGTACAAATTATTTGACAAATTGAGTTACTTTGCTGTTTTATAATACAAAAGGTATAATCAACAAATACAAAATATTTTATCATAAAGGAAACTAAAGGGGAATTCATGTGTGTTTATACGCATGTGACTAGATACAAATTAGCACCACATTTAACAGCTGCAGCATTACAATGACAGTAATTATAATCCAATAATTTAGTAAATTTTATTCTGAAATGGATCATTCTGCATGATACTTTTACTTTAAGTATATTTTAATGCTAATACGTTTGTACTTTTACTTAAGTAAAATGTTGATTTTTACTTGTAGCACAGTGTTCTGTTGTATTGTTTCTTATACTTAAAAGAGTTCTGCTTCCTCTACTGCAGGATACATTATGATCAATAAATATAACTGATTCAAGTTCAACAGTTATAAAAAGACATTAAAGTTCATCTACTGAAAACCTTAAACCTTGCTGTGGTTTGTCTTTGAGAGTTATATCAAACACATATATCAAACACATTTGATTATCTCCTTAGAAGTGTGTGTTGTCTCTGCTCTAAACCTAGAAAGAGGGCTGAAAAGGAAAACACGAGGGAGGAAGAGCAAAGTGGAAGCAGCACCAAAATGAATAATTAACTGATTGGCGTGATTGCAGCATTGTGTGTGTTACCTCAGATTCAGGCTCGCTGTCGTCGCTGAAAGCACAGGCCTCGTCGTAGGGCGGATACATTTCCGACCAGCCGCGGACCGTACAGTTCCTGTAGACATACCCTGATGCAGACAGACAGGGGGACACGAAGGGATTCAAACCCGTTTATAAAGTTTCATCGACAGAAACGTTCACAACTTATTCAGAAGCTCCAATTTCTTCTTCTCTGTGGCTTAATTTTGTCTGAAGTCTTGGAATGTAGTTTAAGTTTATTAGTTTAATTCTGCTGAAAATGGTTTCAAATGCAAGACTAGTAGACAAAAGTAATAGACCAATATTACAAAGGTTACCATAAAGCCTCACAATCTTTATGGACTAATCAGCAAATTAATCCATTTTGGTTATCTTTATAATTTACTACATAAAGAACATGTGAAGTTGATTTGAACACCAATATAAACTATATATGTTCTAAACCTCATCTAAAAACAAACCTAAACAAAGATTGTACTGCTTGACAAGGATTTTCCATTGTACATTCTTGAGCATAATAAATTATGTATTGTAAGTTACAAAAGTTAAACGTTACAAGTTGTAATTCCTGTGCACATTCGGACTGTTAGACTTGATATTCCCTCTCCTGCACCATTTCACTCCATTAGTGCTTTCAGTCAGAAACATCCATTTGGAAACAGCAGGTGTCGGGAAAAGATTCAGTCAGCTGGATCGCTCCCTGCACTGCTGTGTTTGTAGGATTGTACATCTGAATGTGTGTGTGCCAGATAGCACATGCAGGCTTTAGCTGGACTGAACAAAGGAACACAGACATGCACGGCAGTAGTTTTTTTTTTTCTTCTATTCCCTTTGAGCTGAGCAAACGGGATCTAAAACTGGCAACTAAAGTGCTGAAAGCAAAGACTATGGTCTGTTTGAGTAATCTGCAACTCAGATAATGAGCCCTTATTTCCATCAAGGTAAGAAGGGAAAGTACATTACTCCTTAATGATGCTGACCCTTCCTCTTTTAATGATGTATCATAATGGTAATTGAGTACAAAGAGTCCGACATCTTTGTATTTCGACTGGAAGACAAAGTCTCCCATATTTAAACAAATGGACTAGCCGTGTTATAAACACAAATTTACAGATGCAATTTATTAATAATTGACTGTACTGATTACTATAATTGTTTCAAAAAGGAAACTAATTCTTAATATACAACCTCTTAAACCAGAAAAGGCTTTCATTCTCATGACTTTATTATTCAGGATATGTCTCTCTTGGTGTCGTTGGCACCATCTTTCTGGAAACACAAATCCTTCAGCAGCCCAAGAAGAAGTCTGACTGTCAAATGTGAACCCTGCAGACAAGACTCCACATCATTTCTTCTGCCAGAAACACCCCTGAGCATGTATATTCTTGCCAACAAACATACATGAATAATTCATTGTGCACCTTCATCAGAGTGACTCCAGAATGCAATTGCGCTGCAGATTATACAGAACGGATGATTATACTTAGCAGTGGAGGAATAGGACTTTGACATTAACTTCTGTATTTTAACTACTCCACTGATTATATGACTGAAATTAAGTTTGTTGAGTTTGGGATTAACATAGAAACCAACCTTGATTGCTGGAGAAATGCTGGAAGATCTCAGAGCAGGATTTGTTGACTACCTGCCCGACCTCCGCTGTCAGCCAGCAGCCGATCTCATCCCACTCTGTGTTGCATCCTACAAACACAGACAGCAAAAAGAAATTACTATATTCATAGTGATGCACAGCAAAGTTATAAAGTGCTTTTGAACCCCGATGACAAAAATCTCAAAACCCAATGAAGCAAATAAAATCAGATAATTTTTTTAATGGAATACAATACAGCTAAATAATAAATGATAAAAAGAACAAAAAACATTAGCCATCATCATCATAATAATCATAATCACAATAATGTTTATAATAATCATAAACTTCACAATAATGGTAATAATAATCATTATAACAAATTGTTCCATCTTGGAAATATAACAATGTCCTAGATTTAGTTTTAAGAAGCGAGTTAAGGAATGTTGTTGATACTACAATAAATGTGTTTCCATCCACTAGTTTTTAATGAGCAGAATCCAAACACTTGGCTGAGGTGGAATAGTTGGTTTATTGATAATATAAAATTATAATTAAACTGCAAATTAAACAGAATTATAGCAAATAAATCATCATGAATATAAGTTCCAGTCCGCTGAGGAGACGAACACACTTTAATTTAAATTCTTTTGCAGATTTTCTGGAAATTCAGTCAAAAGGATATCATCGGAAACATCAAATATATCGGTTAAAATGTGTTTATGTGTAATTTTGTCCAACTTCATCTGAAATATTACCAATGTAAGAGGTTACAAGTAAAGAAAATCCATTGTACTTTTTGGACATTCATACCTCATGAACATATAAATTCATACTGTATGTAAAACCATATTTCATAAGACAATCAGAAGAATAAGAAGACAAACAGCTGCATGAATTAGCTTGTGTGCTATGATTTATAAGCCTTACAATGGTTAATTGGTTGATGATACAACACAGGAAAGAAAAAGTATTTCCAAAAAAAACAAACTTCCAAACAAATGTATTTACTCTTCTTTTTTTCAAATATAAAATAGCACTATATGTTAAGAGTATCTCACCAAAGTTTGACTTTGATTAAGTGAAGTTAAGTATTTTTAGTAATTCATTTAGTGCACATTTCGTGTACCGTAGGTTTACGTCCAAAATGCTCTAACCTTCTTCCTGGACCTTGGTCACCTGGTTCCACAACAGAGGGGCTCTGCTAAGCAGATGCACCAATACATACCAAGCAAAGCCATGTGGAATATTGTTTCATTCATAAGTAAGTCATATTTCAGTTTTTATTTTATGTGGTTCATATCTTGCTGAGGCTTTGTCTCACAAGGGGTTTGGCGGTATTGGCGGATCTTATGACCTTTTCAATTTGTGTGCTTTCGTCCCAGCAGCTCTGCTTGTCCACAGCTGCTTCTTTCATATCTAATTCCTGCAGTGTTCATGCTTCCTGTCAGTCCATTGTCATCACATTAATATAAATTGAGTGCTTCTATCAGCAGACTAAAACTGTCACACACATTTCTTCAGAAGACAACTTGGCAACACAAAAACAAAATCTAAATCAGTCGCTTCTTTAGGACCAATACTGTGAGTCCTGAAAGACTTTTTTTGTTTTCGAAATGTTGGGTTGTCTATGGATTCCAACGTTAATCTATCATTTGTTCCGCCACTTTGGTTTCTGACAAAAATATTTTGACAACAATTTTGTGGATTCCCATTAAATGCTGTACAGTCAAGGTTCCCAGGAGATGAATCCAAAAGACTCTGGAAAGGTTGAAATTCTTGTGCTTTTAGTTTTAAGTGAAATCTCTTGAGAATTATTTGATGGATTGCCATGAAATTTGTTTCAGAGTCAGACATTCACATTTCCCTCAGGAGATTCCCGGGATGTAGACTGACGTTTAAGTCGGCAGCGTTTATTTCTTCTATAACAATGATGTGCAGAATCAGACCTTTTTTTAGAGCCGACAGTGCTGAGGAAAAAGGTCTGGCTTTGTAAGACTAAGTGCTATTTAACAAACGTTAGCAGGCTACCAAACTAAACTAAGAAAGTTAACATGGTAATAATATAGGCCTACCTGCTAAACATCAACATGTTGCATTGCGAGCATGTTAGCATGCTGATGTTAGCATTTAGCAAGTACAGCCTCACAGAGTGACTCATACTCTTGTTTGACATATTTTTCTGTCTTTTTAAATTTAGTTTTTTGCACATAGGACAACACAAGGATGATTTAAAGAATATTTTCCGCTCATAGTAAGGAGGTGCCAGTTCACATAAACCGTTTAAAAAGACGATTGCTTTTCTTACAGTATTGTGTGCATGTAAATGTAACCAAATCTCATTTTGAAAAAGAAGATTCCTTACTGTTTGTGCATCAGCCAAATGCTTCAGCTTCTTCCAGGGTTCGTACCTTTACATTACATTTTGCTGACGCTTTTATCCAAAGCGACTTACATGATATACAGTATACATTAGACCGTAGACACAGCAACGGTGAGCAATGAGGGTTAAGTGTCTTGCTCAGGGACACAACGACATGGAGTGGCTGAGGCGGGGTTTGAACCACCGACCCTCTGATTGAAAGACTGACTTGCTAACCACTGAGCCACAGTCGCCCCGTACCTGACATGCTTTATGAATTATGAGTTTCTCACAGCATCACAGACTCCCTGCTGTTACATTAATTGAGAGGAGGCTTGGAATATTTCAGCCCAGCCCTGGCCTTTCATGGGCTCAAATCCACCCACACCAAATACTGCATCTACCATACAGGTGACCTGATTACCTAGTCCCATATTTATTCTCATACAACCAAAGGAGGATATTTTTACAAATCCTGGCCTAATAAATCTATACCAGCTGACAAGTCTTATCCACAGGCCTTGTCTTTTCTGTTAAGCAGTAAAAGCTTTTGCTTAATGTCAATCCAGTTTTTCCATCCATTTTTTTTAGGGATGCAACGATAACACTTTTTACAAACCGATACGAGTACGAGTATTTTTATTTGTGTACTTGCCGATACCGAGTACCGATACCGATACTTCTTAGATTTGGTCTCCATGAAAGTGCAATTAATTTGGAGGCAGATTTTATTTTATCCTCTGCAGATTATGTCAAGCCTATAGTACAAAATTAACAGAAGGCTATCCCAAGCTTTAAACTTCTTGTGGAAGTCCCTCTAATGTCGGACCATAAAACGCCCCCGTGTCCGGGTTCATAATGTAAGCGATAATATTAGGGATGAGCAATTATATAGGAAGCTGTGTTCCAAGTTATGTTTCCGGTGCTTTTATTGTGGAGGGAGAAAGGGAAAGGAAAAGAGGAGTGGAATTGTGGGATATACGTGTGTGAAGGAGATAAAAAAAAGTGGTTCAAGTTACCCTGCAGCGTGTTTTCATTTTATTAGAATTACAAATATAGACACACAACAGACACTCGGCTACAATAATATCATCCGTAGCCGCACAACAGCGTCTGAATGAGGCCGCTGCCAGCGCTACTTCTGGCGGACCAGCAACAGTTTGATTCAAACCGGCAGGACGGCGGTGATGACGCGCAGAGCTTCTCAATTATAGATATCAAACGTCAAACGCGCCGCGTTACTCGCGTCTAACGTACCTCCCGGCGTAAATTTGCGTCTGTCGCAACCACACGCGTCTGTGCATAGACTTTACATGTAATCTGGTCGCGCGAAACATTTGTGTCGCGTTCGGTGTGAACGCACCATTACTCTACACACCTTGCCGCAAGAGAGCGACGGAGCCACGGGTTGCTTCTCCACAAAGCGCGACCAGTTTGTTGTAGTGAAATACTGTTGAGTGGTATCTGTTCTTGGTATCGGCAATTGAAAACGAATACGAGTACGAGTATTTTAATTTAAATACCGGTATCGGTGCATCCCTAATTTTTTTCCATTTTTCCATCTACTATCCTCCATTTCGCAGATTCTCAATAAACCTGCGATTACTCACCGGTATATAATGGACATATCAATGAGGAGATGGTCTCATGAGGTGAGGTGATAAGTTTGAGAGGAGTGAAGAGATGAATGGATGGAGTAAAGCTGCGTTCACACCAAAAGCGGCGTGAATATTCGCGCCGCGTTTGGTGTGAACGCAGCATTACTCTGGTACGTATAATTGATTGGGATAAACGCGGCACTGCAAATATCTGCAGTCATCTCCATCCACAGTGAGTAAATGTCAAAAGCTGTGATGATATTTCGTTTTTCTAAGGCAACAATATAAGGATTTTTTTTTTAATTTATCCTTAAGACCAAATAAATATTTTTGAATAAGACTAAAGTTTGTAGCAACGCCAGCAGGTCATGAACCAAAGCGCTACACTGAGAAGATGTAACAACACATTTTGGTTTATAAGACCTTTAACCTTCTTTTCTTTAATTATCTTGTCATTGAAAATAAATACAAATAAAAAAAATACTGGTTATTTGAGCAATATACTGTTGCTGTTGACATTCATCTGAATTACAGGCAGACATCTGTCTTGGTGAAATATACATTTTCTCTCCGTACTTATCTCATTTGTACAAAGCCAGCATATCTAATCCATTATCCACTCCTTCTCCTGTGTCCTTATCTCACAAAAACAACCTGCATCCAATTGGGTAGTCTCACGAAAATGATGTCATCGTCAACGTCACTCTAGGAAATGATAGGATGCAGTTATTCACAGAGGACCTGTGTTGTCAGGCTGATCTTCCTGAAGCCGAGGATCCAGGAGGGGCAGAGGGACTGTGTCAAAATGCACTTTCAGGTCTCAGATCTGTTGTTTAATTTAATGTTAGCTAAATGAGTTGTTGTTTCAGGGGTGGTGCTATGAATTGTGGGGCTTTAACACAGCAGGTGAATCCAGCACGCCACCAAACAGCTACAACCTTGTATGTTATTTTACTTTGCATTGCTTTCTTTACAGGACATTTTGTTATTTATTAATTTACTTTGATTACTATTATTCTATGTGTGCTTTTTGCTCACCTGTAATAAATTAATCATTTTCTGCAGTCGTTTTTATGAACCATGTCTGCTCTGATGAAGGTCCTTCAGACCGAAAATGTTCTCTGCATAGATTTAAGTGTGCGGATATCTATTCTACCAGTTTGAGCTTTTCTTTTTTCTTATTTAAGATACTGCCGGGTGAAGCGTTGGTTGTCCTATATTTACCTGAATTAGTTTTTATAGACACAGTCGCACTCCCAATCGTTCCCACTGCATCCAAAACTCAGCCAACACATTCAGGTAAGTTTGTGTTTGTATGATGAGAAAGGTCTTCCACAACTTCTAATAATCAGCATCATCAGTCAAACAGTCTGCACAACATTTTCTTTTTTCAGTGAACACTTCTAGTTTTTTCACTTTTGCATGATTTTCTACCTTTTCAGTTAATTATTCAGCTCTTGTACACATTCTTATTTCATCGTATGTCATGTAATTTAATAATAAAATATGCTATTATTGTTAGTAGTGTATCACTAGTAGCAATTTACATTGTTTTTTATCGGACCCATCCCTCATGTATGTGGGTTGAGTAAAGGCCTGCACACAGCTTCAGTCTGCACACAAAAAACAACTAAAAAATAGCTTTAACTTTTCCACTTTGTCTCAGAAAACAACACAGTGTGTAATATCATATATTAGAAAATGTATTATTTATCTGACGGAGCCAGAGCAGCATGAAATTAAAATATAAAATATTTACAGATATATATTTGGGGACCACCTGAGGCTCTGGGAAGCTTGTACTGTCACAGAAGATATTTAAAAAACACATTCACAAGGTTTATGGAAGGCACATGAGTAATCCATCAGTTCCCGTATTATGAATATCACTGGCTTACTGGGACGCTTGAACTGAAATACACCTGTACTGCCCCTCAGGTCTTCTAACCAGGGATTACTGGCTGTCCCACGCACTCGCTTAAAAACTAGAGGTGACCGCTCTTTTGAAGCGGTGGCTCCAAACCTGTGGAACGCCCTTCCGATTGTCTTGCGTTCAGCAGTCTCGCTTGAAGCTTTTAAAAAGCAGCTGAAGACGCACTTGTTTACATTTGCTTTTGATTGATGTATGTAATTTTTTGGTGTCATGCTGAAATTGTTGTAATGATTGTTTTTAGTCTTTTTGGTTTTATAACTTAACATGTTTTGTTCAAATGTTTACCAATGTGAAGCACTTTGTGACTTTGTCTGTGAAAGGTGCTATAACAAATAAACTTATTATTATTATTATTATTATTACTATAGGTAATAGAGGGTCGAGCACTAGGACCCAGGGAAGGAACTATAGAGATGGGCCTTTCTTCATATTAAATATTAACATAGTTCTTAACAAATCTAGATTCCATTTACCTACATTTATAAGGATCTTATTAAATCTATAGATTCCAGTCGCTTACATGTCTCGTCTGGGGGAGGAGCCTGTTTATATGCATTACATTGCATATATTTTGTAAAATGTTTACTTGTGCTTCTGTTTCTTTTAGTTTGTAACAAAGATACTACTAGCAGAGTCAACTATGGTTTTGTCCAAAGCTATTTGTAATTTTCTGTAGAAATGGTTTTGATTTGGTTCAAATTAATTTGGGTCCAGCGGTTTATTCATAATGGTCCCATATACAATGCTAAATATCTGCTGTGAAAGGCTGCTTTCTGTCATATTAAGAGGGCTAACTTGAAACACTTTCTGTGGCCACACTAAGCCTGCTAAATATAAAGATGCATTTTTTTCGAATCCATGCTTACCCATAATTATTCACAAAAAAAAGCTTTTCAAACAGCCCCCCTGTCAAGTGCATCTTGTGAAAATTCATTGTTGGTGAAATTATTAAGATTGACAGTGAAGTACAGGCTTGAAAATAAAGGATGTGGTTACAAGCTTGCTGTTCACAATCTGTTGAAGTTTAAATGAGGCACAGCGTCTTTATACAGTGATAAACTAATACGGAGGTAATTGGAATCAAGGATTATGAGATTTAATTTCCCAATATTGTAATTTCCTAATGGCAGAGTTGGATGAAAAGGGAAAATTCTCAAGCATATCGTAGGTGGCAGGATCGCCTCCAGGAAAAACGCATACATCTATTGAAGAGGAGAAACTGCTTCCAAATAGTATTACAGATTTCAAGGCAGAGACGGCCCATTTACGACATGTTGGCATGTGGAACACACAAAACCCTGCAGCAGTACAGATGCAGCTGCTGAGGTAATGGCACTTGTGGACAGCAGATGTGAAGGTAGACCTGATTTAATTACTGAATTTCAGTTGTTGTGTTATAAATATTATCTGGCAGTAGACTGCAACAAAGCAGCATATGAATTCATTCAAGGAAGCTTCATCAAGAAGATCTGATGTGAAGGCGCACCATGAAGTGCAATAGACAACATCCCCATCATGTATAGTGTGGCATTATTTGCCATCAAGTAATGCCTGAATCACACACAGAGCAAGGTCCACATAGACAGGATCCGTAGGAGAAGGTACAGCGGCCAGGATGACAATTGTAGGACAGCTTATCCTGACACAATGACAGTGTGTGGGCTCCAAAAGAAAATAAATATTGGATGTGGGTGTTTTGAAGTGCAGCTGATGCCGGTTAGTTTAGTTTTTGTCCCACTTTGTTACTTTGCAACATTGAACAGTTATGTTATGAAGAAGCTTTTGTACTTATAACAATGTGATATTGGATGAGAGCGAAAAAAAATGCTGATTTAGCATCTACTCTGACAGAAATGAAGAAGATGATGATTCAGCTTTTTAGCAACGTGGGCCTGTGGGTCTGTTGATCAGGCAGGTCAAACGCTAAGACAGCTATTGAATTAGATTCCATAAAAATGTGCTAATAATGTACCTCATCCAGTACTTTATGATGGTTTATGATGAAATACTTTCAAAACTAACAGCTGTACTTTGTGCTTTATGCAATTTAGCAAACATTAGCATGCTAACAAGCTAACCTAAAATGGTGAACATGGTGCCCAGTATACATGCTGAGCATTGCTCTCACAGATTAGATTGCTTACATGTGCAAATATATATATAAATATATTATATGGTCTGTGACTCCTAGGTGAACTTTCCTTCATTGATGATGACTTATGTATAAACATTCACCTAATTAGGACTTATGTGTGAACTTTCCCTTGTACAAAGCAAGCCAGTTTAGGAGTCAAGTGATCTGCTATATCTGTATGTTCCAGACTAAAGACAAAACACATCATTGTTTATCATATGGCGGGAGGAAGGTTTCAAAAGCGTCATCAGGTTTCTTGTGACTGTGTTTTATGGATATAAGGCGGAATCTCCGTTTTGTTCGTTGAGCAGACTTGGATATGCAATTTGTTAAGTATTACGTTGTATGTCTGTCAAGGGCATAGGTTTGGTCTCAACATTGGTAGGGACAGCTGATCTGACGTCTCTCTTTTTGCAGTGTAAAGTGGGTTGGTAGGGCTGTCTTGTCTCTGAATGAAAGCCTGCGTATTTTACAGTGTAGGTGGGTAGGTCCTTAGGGATTTCCTGAGTGTTCATTGGTTAGTTTCACACAAAATGTCGATGGACACCTGAATCTACAAATCCCGGTGAAAGGTGGAGCTCAACACACTCCAAAGGCTCTAGACTCCTGTGAGAGTCACGTAGGGGTTCACAGAGCAAGGGGGCGGGAACTCCAGACTGGCGCATCAGGCAACAGCTGATTCATATTTCTGTGCAGTTCTTTCGCGGAGCTATTAATAGAAACATCCGTAAACAAGTTCATGCAAAGCAGTGGCTGACCCCAGAGCATTAAATTATTGGTGGGAACAATTGTGTCTTTCCCAAACTTTGGTCGTGACTAGTCCCTATGGACCATATACAAACCTACGCCCTTTTTTGCAAAGAATAAATGACCAGATGAATGATTCAACAAGACCCGGTGTCGAGTGTGAATCATTTTTCTAACTCACATTTATTAATTAGTTTAAATTAATTAAATTTAAGTGTAAGTGGCTATGGATGGAGAAGTCCAGAGGAAGTGTGAGGCACATCCTGCCTGCTGATGAAACTTCAAGGATGACTTCACGGCACGTAATCACATCCACCAAACTGACACCATGAAGAACTTCATCAGCATCGGCATCAATATCAGCATGATCTTGTCTCAGGTCAGGGTCAGGCCATAGTATTTCACACATTATGTCTTCTCTCGCCAGGCAGCGTGGGAAATATCCCCTTGTGTGTCTGATCCAACCCTGGATAGATTCCAGAGAGATATCCTCACATGCATTCACCATTGCCTCCAGGAGATTGTGCTGTGTGTATGGGTTGCGGTCATAGACTCTCCACCGCCATGCTGAGAAAAATTCCTCTATTGGATTCAGAAAAGGGGAGTATGCTGGCAGAAAAAGGACCCTGAACCTGGGGTGGTCATTGATGGCTGGACTAGTTGGCCAGCTTCTTTCATTGTCCTCCCATGTACCACCACATGATGAACAACAGTGGCACGGATTTCATCAGAAATTACTTGTCTTTGCTGTCCTCTGCCTCTGCCTCTTCCTCTCCCTCTCCCTCTTCCTCTGCCTCTGCCTCTTCCTCTCCCTCTCCCTCTCCCTCTTCCTCTCCCTCTCCCTCTTCCTCTCCCTCTTCCTCTGCCTCTGCCTATTCCTCTCCCTCTTCCTCTTCCTCTCTCTTGTCTCTCAGCCTCTGCATGGTTGGGATCCATTGTTCCAAAGGACATGAGCATGCCTCTAAGCTCTATTTATTGACCCCCAATTCTGATTGGTGTGTTAACAATTTTCAGGCTGAGTGTTTTCACCTTGAGAAGTGTGTGGTCTCTGAGTTTATGTTATGATAACTTGAGTTAATTATATTGAGAGCATGTGTTTGCTGAATGAACACGTAGTGTAAAGAATGATTTATTTGGTCACTTTTGTGTAAGGTTTTGCAGAAAGTGTTTTGAATATTGAGACATGTGTGGACACAGGTGAATTGTGTTTTTGGTTATGGGAAATGTGTGTGTGCTTCTGGGAATGACGAAAAGGTTTGGGTGTTTGTGCTACAGGAACCAGGTTTTGTGTTTTAGCAATCGAGAAAAACTGTAATTATTTCCTTTGTTGTACCTTAGCCCATGCACACGCCTATTACCAAACCGCATGCAGTGCACCAAGGTGTTTAGCATCTCCTACAAAGAGACACAAAGCAGCGGCAGCATGACGTGAACTCACCGCTGTGCTCGGTCTGGTTCCGGGCTTCGCTCCTACTCATCTGGCTGCAAACCTCCCGAGCCCGCAGGTGCTGCGAGATGATGGCGCAGTCCGGATGAATCGCTTCAGCCTGAACATACGACACAATTTAAGTTATCGATGTGGCTTAAACAAAAGCACATGGAAGTTGATGTTCTTTTCTGTGAGTGGGTGGGTGCGGCGATACAGGAAACGCATTAAACAAACACTACTACTTGGATTCATAACGTTATTGATTTGTCTTTTCAAAAATGAGAAAATTCCATCTTTTGCCATGGAACCCTCTTAGAAGATGTGTGAAATGTAAAAACATAAATATCCATATTATTGATAAACTTTGGTTTATTTTGTATTTTCCTGATAATCAAAACTCTTAAAAGTTGTAATTTTGCCCCCAAAACACGACACAACAAGTCAGTTCTTCTCAACATGCAGTTTGCAAAACGCATGTGCCTTCCTCATCCGCGCTTTCCCCGTTGATTGTGTGTGTCGCTGATTGAGACCAGACGTGATGGATGCAGGTCGCGAGCCTTGATAACTAATCAGCGCCAGCGGCTTAATGAGGACATTTAGTGTCAGTGTGCTCCAAAGAGCCGGAAAAGGACAGAGGATAATAAAGGTAATAGCGTTGCAATAAATGTCATTAGTCTCTAATTAAATATACAGCTTTCATTGGTAGGTTAGATGCAGCAGAAAGGGACAACTTCTGCTCCACTTTTCATTACTTCTTAAATACAAATATGTTGTCCCAGACAGGAAGAATGTATAAAAGAAAGAATAAACACTCACTATAGGCCTATACCACAGGTGGAGATAAAGGATGAGCAGTAAGAATGTCTCCTGTCGTCCCGGCAGCGCCTTACAATACACTTCCATTTTCTTATCTGTCTTCTTCATGCCACTCATCGGATGATGATGATGATGATGATGATAATCCAGGTTACTTGTTCCTCTGGTGCCTCTTAGACTGACTTCTTCGTTACATCCTCGGTATGACAATGTAGGCTATACTCTGTCAGCCTTAAAATAGATGAATCCCCATATTCTCTCTGCCAGCAGGAAACTTGCAGGAGTGAAGAGCTGCGCTCTCTCTCTCTCTCTCTCCCTCTCTCTCCCTCTCCCCCTCTCTCTCTCTCTTCCTCTCCCCCTCTGTGAGCAAATCCAGGTGAATGAATATCTCCATTCACTGAGATGGCAGTCATAAAAAGAACAACATATTACCTCATTTCAAATCACAAGATGTATT
The DNA here is from genome assembly GCA_023566465.1 of Cottus gobio. Lineage (NCBI taxonomy): Eukaryota > Metazoa > Chordata > Actinopteri > Perciformes > Cottidae > Cottus > Cottus gobio. Next base: position 6,521,835 of record CM042230.1, on the reverse strand, counting down.
GTGTGACTGCCAGATGCCTTCTATATTTATATATCTGTTAATACTAAACCCTTTATTTGTACACCCCCTGAGACAAATGGCTTTCTATTTAACATATGTATTGTTCAATATTACATGTTTTCCCCACATTTCAGAGCAATATTACATGTTTTCCCCACATTTCAGAGACAAATATAATTCATATTATAATATCTGCAAGCTACAGTTATTTCTTATATTAAAAACTCGTGATCACTTTAAATAAGTTATGTATTTTACTAATGTAAAAGTAGCATTACAGCTGTGTACAAATATGATACATTCAAGATGACACTTAGCCTGAACGTATTAAAAGCTAAAATTACTGAACTAATGAAAGGAAAAGTACGTTTTGGTCCCTTTCAAAAGAATGATATTGATTATATATAATATTTTTGGAAATTAGTACATTGTAACTGCTGCACTTCATATTGTGTTGTTTAGTTTAATCTACATTTTAACTAAATAACACTTTGTAAAATCTGATCTGTAGTTCCTGCTGTCCCAACAGAATAAAGAAGCTACACCCTCAAAATACTTCTTACCATTTGAAAGAGACAATCCCGATGCCTAGTTTGTACTTATCATACTTATCAATGTGGGACTATTTTTGTAGTACTTTCACTTAAATCAAGGATGTGAATACTTCTCCGAACCTCTGAATATTACGAGGTGTCTGTTAACAAGGCTGACTTACCTACTGGGCAGAGCAGGTACCAAAACACAGAGGAGCCAGTGGCTAGAAGGACCTAAACGGTTAAGTGTGTCATGACAGGAAGGACAGTGGTTAAAACCTCTGGAATGCTGTCACCACCTCAGTTTGCAGATTGCAGGTGTAAATGTGAAACAGGCCATCGTGCTAAAAAAAGACAAAATCCTTCCCTACAGAATAGGATTCCAAGAACAAGAACACAGGATTCAACCTTTAACGCCTCCTCAGGAGCCACCTTGTGATTCATTGGCAGGACCATTTTAGCTCATCCAAAGCAAACCTTGCAAACAAAGGAAGACTAAGATTAAATATGTATGTGTTCCACCTTGTCAAACATTGTGTCCCACTGGCTTCAAAAAATAATTAAAAACAAACCTTGTTATAAAAGGTATCGCACGTTATCATCACTGTATAGCGTGGGGCTTTCGATAAAGGTGAAAGACTGCGACCCCGTTTAGAAACACAGATCAACAGAAGGTTTGTATTGAATGAAAACAGCTGAGGGTTCGATCCCCACCTGAGCTAATGGGTCACATTGAAGCATGTGTTTTCACAACCAATTGTACCGTAAGCACACTGAAGTTGTGAATAGCACCGGTCAGATGTTCCAAATAGAGATTATTCTCATTATCACTTATCTACAGACTATTTCTTTGCTTAATTGTTTGGTTATAGAATCTCAGAAAAAAGAGCAAAAATGCCAATCACAAGTCCTAATCACAACATATTCAGTTTCACTATTATTGAAATCTATAAAAAAACAGAAGTTTTCAGATTTGTGCTTGTTTTGTGTCTTTTTGTGTTCAGTTTGTGTCTTTGTGTTGTTGTTTAGTGTCTTTTCAAGATTGTTTCACATCTCTTTGTATTAAATCCTCTCTTTGTTTTCATTTGAGTTTGTTTTTTGTCTATTTGTGATTCATTTGTATCTCTTTGTAGTGATCTTGGCGTCTCTTTGTGGTTGTTTGGCATCTCTGGTCGTTTTTATGCCATTTTTCTCTGTTGTAAACTGAATATGTTTGGGATTTGAACAAAACAAGCAATATGAAGACTTCACCTTGGACTCTGGGAAACTATGATGGACAGATCAAGAGATTAATTGATAAAACAAATCAACAGATTAATTGGTATTGAAAATGACAGTTGCAGCTCTAAACCAGACATCAAGACAGAAATAGTTGAAGTTCTGACAGCAAACAAGATCTGTCATGTTATGTAATGTTGCATGTTTCACTAAATTATGCAAACACAAAATTATGTTTGTCCGGCCATTCATGCTCTTTTCAATGATAGATGTTTTATTAATCAACACAGTTGCAACATGTTTTTTCTTGTTTTCCTTATCTTTTGTTTTTTTATTAGCCGTAGCTCTAAAGCCCAGTACCTTTTCAGTGCTACAGCATCACGTCATTGTAAAATGCCTTAAAGAAGAACGTTATCTCAATACGTGTGTACATGTGTTTCTTAAAACCTGAAGTGGAAGAAGCTAACCATTCATTTTATGTCAGGGGTGTAAAATGTGGCTCTGCTCATGTGTGAAACATGAACCACTTGCTTTGCTGTCACATACAATGTGCTGTGTGTCAGTTAATGTTGCCAACGTATGTCTACATGTTGGTTCCCACCAGTTAGCAATGCTTGAAGGAGAACTTTATTTGTGTTGACAGCTCGGCTCAGTTTAGCATCTGGCTCCACAAAGTATTGGCCCCATCTGACAGTGAGGCGAATGCGAAGTTTGCAGGCCAAAGATTATACTCTTACAATTATCATCATCCAAGATGAAAAAAAAACCATGTCAAAGGATTTTAGACCATTTCTTGTAACAGATATGTGCACTTTTATTTGTAGTTTGTGGTTTTGCACTCAAGGGATCCCCAAATGAATTGTTGAAGAATAATAAATCACACAAAAGCCCTGAAGCAATAAACAGCATAATACAGAACAGAACCCAGTAGACTTTATCACCCAGATATGGGACATACATAATGTAAAAAGAAAGAAAAGCATTGACAAGAGCTGTAAGTAATAAGAAAGTAGGCCAGGAAAAGGCTTGATGATGCAGGGATGAATTCAGTGAAAGTGTATAGTTGTTGAACTCATTCCAAGAAGTCAAAGAAGGATATATTCTAAGTGTGCAGATTTGGATAAATCCTGAGTTGTCTGAACTGCAGTGATGTCTTCACTTTGGTAGCAAAAACCCTGGTTTCATTTGAAAGACAGTACAGAATATCCCTAACAGGTTCACTTTTGCTGCTTTTCCTATCCTTGGCATATTTGCCATTTGAAGAGAAAATATTAGATCCAAGTTGTAAATTATTAGTACATCAGAGTGGTTGAATATGTGAATAAGATATATTATTGTTTACGTGATGTCCTCGTGGGTTCAAGCCCTTCTCATAATTTTGCACGTGACGATAAGACTCCTTATAGTTTTTCTACAGGATGTATAGTCTAACTTGGTACTCGACTAGTCTGCCCCCTGCAGGACAAGAGAGAAAACTTTAAATATCTAAAATTTAGCCCCGTTTTATTTTTTAAACGTGCAGCGGAGCACAGAGGCCAATTGTCAAACCGGAAAGTCAAAAGCAACATCGCATTATTGTTCAAACTAATCCGGCTGAGCCCAAACACTGTTTGGCTGTGCCTGGCCCGACAGAAGCCCAACTGCCGTTCGCGTAGGATCATGGGAAATGAAGTCTTTGGCTAAAACGGACTATACCAATCTGAAGGTGCTTCCCAAATTGTATTAAAAACACGGATCCGTGCTTATCATCAGGATTCATAGACAATTCATTATTTTCACGCGTGTTTATGTGTTCTCAAAACGTTTTTTTTTTTAAATAAACATTTCATAATAATGGAAATCGTCCATGGAGCTGACGTACCTCCTCCCCCTCTGACACGGAACCATATAGGCGGTCCGCTAATGTCAGCCCTCTTTCCTTGTCGGATTACAGCCAAGGTAACACGCGAAGGAACTGTTACCGAGCCATAAAACATCGAAAAAAGTGAGTGAGCTATTGCAAAAGAGTCGTTATTTTAAGACCGAGCCGAATCATAAATAAACTGTACTCTTTGTTTAATCTCTCCAAAGCATTTTGAATTCAGAGTTGTATTAGTGCCACGTGGTCAAATAAACTAGCTACAAGTTCCTGGGGCTGTCAAAAAAAAACTTCTGCCTCCTAACTTCAGCTAGTGGAAGGGTACAAAGGCAACAAACGCACGGATTTTATATACATTTTAAATGTACAATGTGCCTGATTTGTGACTAGTGTAATGCCCGAATTGCCCACTTCTCTCGGTGATTCTTTCTGAAATGATACATTGTGTTTAACCCACCATTTAAATAACTTGAGAGAATCATAGTGCGTTTTTATTCTAGTCTTCAACGTTTTATGAATAATTGCCCTTCATGTGGTTGTTTTTCCATGAGGTTTTGTATTTTATGAACATTTGTCTCTTATTTCTGTCCATTCCAGTTAACGTTACCAAAGGTGAGCGCTGGTGTTGCATCTGCCTTTAGCTGGTTCTATTTGTTTGTTGATTGCTGTCGTATGGCTTAGTGGACGTAATTTGTACAAAATGTATATCCAGTTACATCTTGTTAAAGTTTTTTTTTTTTTTTTTTTTTTTTTACTGCTTCTGAGAGGTGTTAATTTAACTTTATGGTCATTTTGGAGGCTGAGGATGTGATGCTGTTAAAAAGTAAAGCGTTTTACTGAGCATCTGATGGCTCCATATATTTGTAAATTATCTCAATATTTCTGCTCAATCAACCATTAGTAATAAAACAGAGAAACAATCATATTTGCATAAAAGAGGTTAGTGCAAGCATTTGTTAGGAACCTTTCCATGAAAAGTTACCCGAGCTATTTGTGTTACATCTCTGAATAAGAAAAACATTTTAGAAACGTATCTTAGATTCGCACAACATGATTTAACAGCTAAAAACGGTAGCCTCCAAAATAACCTGATGAAAACGCCTCTTTATAGCAGGTCCAGTCCTGCCTCTGATCTGGTTGACTCAATGTGTACCTTACAAACTATTATCTGCACTAACGGTGCCTTAGATAATACATTGCATGTTTGCAAGTTGTTTTTTATTTTCATGTAGTTAGGCTAGTTTTCTTTAAATGGCATGTATGAACATGTATATGTCTTTTTTGTGGTGATGTTTGGCTGCATGTTTTAAAGGAAGTGATGCTGTTAGAATAATTTGGATTATCTTTCATGAAACTTTTATGATTCTCAATATAATTAAAACATGTGATTGCTTTGCTTTGATTAAATATTCCACAATAGGAAGCATACATTATCCGTCAGCATGCCAAAACAAAGGTGAGCCAGACCCTGTTGACACAGGTTGGGTATTTGTTTTATGTTTCAAAAGAAACTTATTTAATGCATAAGCAGTGTTTCCTCATTCATTGGGCACAGCTGCTGTGTCTTTTAAGGGGAAAGACTGCAAAGCTTCTTAATCATCCAATCAGTATGTAAAAAGTACCACATTTATTATATTTTAAATGAATATTGAGGAAACACTGAAACACATCCTAACCATAATGTTGGACATAATCGTTTGTCACATTACATTTTGCATTGTTTGTTTTGGCTTTGGTCTTTGAAAGTCCAATGTGAGATTGATCAATGAACTGTTTAGACCTTTTGGGGCATTATTCCAAACACAATTGAGGCTTTTGCATTCTTTGATGGGTTAAGCTCATTCTGAATTCTTCCTATAAAAGATAATTTTCTGGAAAACATTGGCGATTGATCAATCCACTGTCTCTTTGCCTGCAAGACCACATTGGCATCACATATCAGCTGTTTGAGCTTTCTTTGATGCACCTAACCACTAAGTTCTAGGGATGCAACGATACCATTTTTTACAAACCGATACGATACCGATATTTTTATTTGTGTACTTGCCGATACCGAGTACCGATACCGATACTTCTTAGATTTGGTCTCCATGAAAGTGCAATTAATTTGGAGGCAGATTTTATTTTATCCTCTGCAGATTATGTCAAGCCTATAGTACAAAATTAACAGAAGGCTATCCCAAGCTTTAAACTTCTCGTGGAAGTCCCTCTAATGTCGGACCATAAAACGCCCCGTGTCCGGGTTCATAATGTAAGCGATAATATTAGGGATCGAGCAATTATATAGGAAGCTGTGTTCCAAGTTATGTTTCCGGTGCTTTTATTGTGGAGGGAGAAACGGAAAGGAAAAGAGGAGTGGAATTGTGGGATATACGTGTGTGAAGGAGATAAAAAAGTGGTTCAAGTTACCCTGCAGCGTGTTTTCATTTTATTAGAATTACAAATATAGACACACAACAGACACTCGGCTACAATAATATCATCCGTAGCCGCACAACAGCGTCTGAATGAGGCCGCTGCCAGCACTACTTCAGGTGGATCAGCAGCTGTTTGATTCAAACCGGCAGGACGGCGGTGATGACGCGCAGAGCTTCTCAATTATAGATGTATTAAATATGGAAAATTTCAACTCTCGCGTCTAACGTACCGCCGGCGTAAATTTGCGTCTGTCGCAACCACACGCGTCTGTGCGTAGACTTTACATGTAATCTGGTCGCGCGAAACATTTGCGTCGCGTTGGGACGGACTGATTACAAGTAACTCCGGGGCTGTCAGCCACTAACAAGAGCACTAATATGTCATACACACGTATGCAACACCGGTTAATAAGCACAATATCGATAAAGTCTTGTATTGTACTCGCGTCTCACTTTTCTCCTGTCTATTGAAAGAAGTGAGCGCTGCGTAGCGAGGATCCAAGATGGCGGCTCCAGATTCTGCTGTTGAGACAAACTGGCCATCTGATTGGACGGCAAAACAACTTGGATAGCGTGATTGGCTGCTCAGAAGTTGAGACTGTTGAGACAGTTGAGACAGAGAAGAGTGTCTCCGGCTCCGCCACTGGGTTGCTTCTCCACAAAGCGCGACCAGTTTGTTGTAGTGAAATACTGTTGAGTGAGTATCGGTTCTTGGTATCGGCCATTGAAACCGATGCGAGTACGAGTATTTAACGCAGTATCGACCACCGATACCGATACCGGTATCGGTATCGGTGCATCCCTACTAAGTTCCTTTGTGACGCCCACTTCACACTGAACTAACGGCTTTAGCGTGTACCTGTTGCTTCTTTTCTCTCATCATGAACACACAAGTGAGTAGAGAAGAGACCCCTTTTTTAATAGAGAAATGGATCAGTCTTGGCCGGACCGTCAGCAAGGAGGAGCCCCTCAACATGCTGTGCCAGTGGGGACCTTCAGGCAGGGCAATAATCCCGTCATCAACGGGGACAAAGTCCAGTTCGGGGGGCGGCGGTGCACCCGTTTGTCGGAGGGCCACGGCTCTGGGGCCGAAGAGGACTGGGGCGCCTCCATGGACGTGAACGGCTCCTATGGTCAAAGCCCCAGCCCCTATGGCATGCAGGCAGAGGGGACGGCGTACAACCGCAGTGCCTTCGAGCAGGCCGAGAGCAACTACCAACGGCGGCTGGCCTCCTCCCCGAGGGGTCAGTACAGGAGCAACATGACCTTCCAGTCTAGACGCAGCCGTGGTCCACAACAGGATCAGGGTCTCCCCGACACCACTGTGAAGGCCTCCGGTGTCCCCCACCGCCGTTACAGTAGGGGTCGCACCTCCTCTGAGACCGAGCAGGGCAAAGGCAGCAGGGGTCCAACCCAGAGGAAGAGGGGCCTCTCCGAGACTGAAAGGAGGCCCAGATGGGACAAGTATGCCACCTCTCACACAGGGAATGGAAAAGACTTGATGTGTGTTTTCGGATGATTTCTTTTTTCTTTTTTTTTCAATTTGTTGTTTGTCCCGCATTCCTGTTTGGCCTTTTTTTTCCGGTTATGCTAACTTGTGTTTTGTGTTTTGAGGTGCAGGTTTATGGATGTTTTTTTAAGTCTGCGACATTCAGAGAGATTTTGAGCACTCAAGAAAAATAAAATAACTTTGCACCCTCATTATTTAAATGAGGTCAATCCATTGACAGCAGTGGTTGTGAACACACTCCTGCAAACCCGTACTCGACTTTTGCTGCAATGACATTCAACGTCATGTCAAGGTGCCGCATTGGCCAGTTGATTATTTGGAATGGGATTTCTGTATTTCTATTTATCGCCTCATTCTGGCTTAAGATAAAATGATTTTCTTAAACTTATAAAATCCTGTCAGACAATATTATAAAGGTTTTTGGTACGTGACAAGCCTTTTATCTAGTCTCCCCGGTACCTGCGCCTGCATCCATACAACCCCTTGCATTTTTCTGAACTCGTGTCGCATGAAGTCCGACATGTACTGACGTGCAGTAAACTTGGTCTTGCGTCTGACGACCGCACAAAGAAGTGGACCTCTGCTCTCACCGCGGGGGGTTGTTGGCGGCCGGCGAGCCGACCAGCCTTTTGTGCCGTAATCCAGACTTTGCAGATGAGGCAACTGCTTCACCGAGGAATGTGTAGATGCCTTTCTAATTCAGTAACCCGTCAGCGAAATGGGAGGGAAGTGAAGCATGGGTGCAGTGATCTTTGACCGTGTTGCTTTTTATTTCACAGAAACGGAAGCCTTTTGTTGTATTAATTTGTTGTGTACATGGTTGAAACTGTCTGCTTTATGCTTGTTTTGCCTCTTCCTCTTCCACCCACAACCCCATGTGTGGCTGTGCATGACGTAGCCTCTAATTTTACGGCGTCCTGGTCAAGCGTCTGATTTTAGCCGTGTTCTGTCGCTCATTTCTCGTCACTGATTGTTTTGCGCTTTAACGGTGTTCAGTTGGGTCTTCTTTGCGTGGTCTCACCTGAGTTTCTGACTTCCCCGCTCAGTACCAAGATGAGTGGACTGCAGTGCCTCGCCTCAGAGAACATCTGGTTCGACAAGCGGTGCTACGACGAGGCAGAGAAGTGCTTCTACGAGGGATCCAACGGACCTTCCTCACAGGTAAATAGCTTCTCAGCTTTTTTTTTTAATGCAGCCCAAGAGCAGCTGCTGTTTGTTTTTTGTTACCAGGACCGTGTTTACTTTGTTCCTAGAAATAAGGAGTCTTTGATTTTTTTTTTTTTTTTTTTTTTTAGACCACCGTTATTTCCAATCCTTGTCTCTTGCTGCCAGCTTTTTGAAGTCTCCTCCGCCTCTTGCCTGCCAGCTCCTCAGCTCACGCTGCCCTGTCAGTCACCAGCACGTTGAGCAATAGTTACATCATCGTCGGTACTCGGTCGCCCGGAGCAGCTGTGTGCATGAGAGCTAAGCCACTCGATTTAGAAGTGGCACGTCCTAGTGAGACGGGTCAGGTGGTTTGGCAGCTGCCTCTGTGCGTCTCAGGCTGTCCCGGGCAGCGGAGCGTCTCCACAAGAGCCTTAGAAACAATGGAGATTGGACCGATCACGACTTGTTTCGCCCAAAACACAGAGACATTTGTCCACACCCACCCTACCTCCCTTTGTGATTCGAAGCGATGCAGACAGTTTTTGTTTTACGTGATGAGTATTGAGAAATGAGTCTCCACTGTTGCTCGATTACAGATGGGATGAGTGAAACGGCGTCCTGGTTTTCAGGGTAATCGACAGATTACGTCAAATTCTTATTTCCCGGGTGTAACGCAGTTTCAATGGAAATGGTTTACATCTCAGTACATTGACAGCTGCATGAGTTGCAGGTCATCCTCCTTGGTGCCAAAATGTGCGTAACATTTTATATTTAATCATGAGGAACTTGATAAGCATGTAGCGCACACGTATTGTAAGTGTTTTGATTAGTCTTCCTGAATGTTTGGTGTATAGTCCATGCTGCTTTTGTCCGTTTTGCATTCTGCTTTCTGTCTTTCTCACACTGCTCCCGCTTCATGCTTCACCCACATACACCTGCAGGAGAGAGAGGTTAAGGCCATCCTGCAGGACATTGCTAATTCCCGACAGAATATCCTGCAGTGCCTAAACGGAGTGAGTACTGTCCTACGAACGAGCCACAGGACTGTACTCACTAATGTGCGTGTGCCAGCCCTGAAAGAGGGAAATATCTGTTTAAATAAGAAATTATGATTTTAAATATAGACATTTCAGGACGTTTAAGCTTTTAGTTGCAGTAAATATTTAGCTCTAGGCATGCTACAGAACGTATTCTCTCTCTTGTGTCTGCTTGCTTCTTCCATCTTCATTGTAATCCGTCTGCCAGTTTGCGTTTTGTCTTGACATCAATGTTGTTTACTGTGTGAGCAGTAGAAGTGTTTCATGTCATTTTTGCAGAAACAAAAATCAGCACCATTTACATATTTTAATGTTACCTTTTTTAAGGACAAGTTCACATGTTTTAAGTCTCACCAGCATGCCTTCTATGCACATTCAAAGCATTTTGGTAGCTGCAATTGTTCCTCCTGTCCATTCTGCCCAAATTCCCTATTTGAGTTTCTACCTTGTACCTTTTCTCAGCTTGTATTAAGGCCTTTACACACAGGGGGAAATCGATTGAATATTTTGCATACAAATTATTCCCAACGGCGGCGATAAGAATTTGCAGTTGCCACCATTTTTCAATACGTGGTTTGAGGAGATTTGCAGAGAACCAACTACCGGGACCCGATTGACCCAGAGCCGCGTCTGGCAGTCTGAGGTTAATTGTTGGCCTAAGCCACTGTAAGCCACTTCATTGTGTTTCCTTTAGTGAAGGGTTCTGAGTGGATTTGGATTCCCTCTGGTAAACCGTTACGCAGGGGCTTTTATTGTGAAAGGTTGAAATAAGTCAAGTTTGCCCTCTGGGTTCGGAGCACCGGCCCTGTGTGTTGCTGCACACTGTGTTTTGAACGTGTCTGTTCGGTACAACGTGATTGGTCGACGCTTGAATTCACAGGGTGAAAATCAACATCCTTTCCCAAAAACATTGCGCCGCTTTTCTTTTGCTGTTTTTCACGTTCTGTGTGAAAGTACTCATGAAACAACTTTATTGAAGTGCAAATTAATAGCACAAAATACGTCCCCAGTGTGTAATGGCCTTTTACTTTTCATTTTTGTGTGGGAATAGCACTGGATTTTGACCCCCACATCCGACATTCAAATAAAACAAATTGAAATGATCCTTTTTTAAAAGTCAACTTTTCTCAGTGTGTTAGACTTCCTCAAAGCAAAAAGAGCGACTGTAATATTTATACCGACGGTCTTTTGTTTTAAAAGGTTCTATAAAGCTGCTGGACTGGTTTGATATTTCCCATTTTGGCACTAGTGAGTTTTTGACGAGTTATTAGATTTTTCGTGTGTGTTTCGTCCTAATTTCTCTGACAATATTAACATCAAATTCCTTCCCGTTAGTGACGGCGCTGCAGTTTGTAACATCCAACTTTCTACCTACAACCAGTGCTTTTCTTTTTGTCTTTGTGTTTTCCTCCCATTTGCGATCGCTGCCTACCTCCCCGGCTGCAGGCGAAAACGGCCCTGCTGCAGCCCAAAGGGTCCCAGGCAAAACGGCGGCACAGAAACGTAAGACTTCCGTGTCCAGCGTCGCTGCTCAGGCCCGGGAATGTTGCATGACTGCGACACGCAGCCGAGTGTGCTGCTGCTGCCGTCTGCGGCTGCTGCTGCCTGCAGTGGAGTGTGCTGCTGCTGCCGTCTGCGGCTGCTGCTGCCTGCAGTGGAGTGTGCTGCTGCTGCCACAGATCACAGCACCGATAACTGCCATGTTGGGTTTGGGCTTCACACGCTTCAATAGCTGATTCAGAATTTGGGGGGTGGAAATTATATTATTGATGTTGATTGTTATCTTCATTATTACCTAATATTATTACTAATATTGAGCTTTAAAGCTCAATTTTCATATGCAGTGACGTAACTTAAATGATCATTAATTGATTAAACTTAAGGCAATAGTTTTTTTTGGGAAACGCACTTGTTCATATCGCTGCCGAGCTTCATGCTCCTCCACTGAAGAATTACTTTACACTATATAAATATCAGAGTGGCACGTTTTGTTTTGTTTCATCGGTATCTAGTTTTCTCTTCACAAGAGCGCAAATAAAGTTTTCCCAAAATTTCAAGCAACCCTTTTTTGCCCATTATTTATGAAGTTTGCCTGCATGCTGGTTTTGTGAACATGAAATCATCTCTATAATGGTGATCGTGTGAGTTCATTTTAACATCAGCATTGTGTGTGTGTGTGTGTGTGTGTGTGTGTGTGTGTGTGACGTGTATCCAAATCATTGTTGTGCAATAGAAGTTAGTCTTGCATGAGTTTCTTTTTTAAATCTCACCACGTAAACATTGATTTTGCTTGCTTCTCTTCAGGCTTGGATTGGCTCTCAACCTGGATGAGGCCGTTTACGTTGTCACCATCTGAGCCCTGACATGCAACATGACGCGTGCTAATTCATTTCTTTATCCTTCCACAGTCGTCCTCACATGCAGGAGGAGACCAGGAGCTGGTTTCTCGCATGAAGAGCCTGGAACTGGAGAACCACACTCTGCATAAAGGTGTGTGTGTGTGTGTGTGGAGGGTTTTTCTGTCTTCCTGAGCTTATTGGTACTTTTACAGAATTCATACTTAACTTTTCATGTTGTCTTCTTGTTAGTGGTGGAGGAGATGAGAGCAGCTCTGCAGAAGCTGGAGACCAGAGTGATTTTGCTGGAAAAGAGTCCAGCGGCCGTCACAAGTGCTAAGGTAGATAACAGAACCTTTTTAGGTACAATATGTTACTGCATACCTACTTTCTCTGTATTTATATAAAACTCTCTGAAAGAGGCAAGACTTTCTTGTCTCTCTGGAGCAATATTTATATTTCATCGTAATATCTACTTTTATTATGTTTAAAATATCAAATTTACAGTGAAGAGTACATTTTTATTTAGATTTTTTCTTGTTCGTTATGTTTTGATTATCTGTTTTAATGTTTATGATAAAGAAAATTGGAATAATGACTTTTTGCTATTTTCCTCCCCTGCACATATCTAATAATCCTATATTATTTTAAATTGTTTGAACAAATGACAAAGAAAGATGATGCCTAATTGGATAAAGCCCTCTGAAGAGCACACCCTTACAGACAATATTCCTGTCCATTTCCATTGTTTTTACCAGGCTGCTCCAGTACAACAGGTCAAGGTGGAAAATGGAGATGATGATGACGACGACATTGACTTGTTCGGCAGCGATGACGACGATGAGGAGGCAGAACGCATCAAGCAGGAGCGCCTGGATGCCTATGCAGCCAAGAAGTCCAAGAAGCCCACCCTCATTGCCAAGTCATCCATCCTGTTGGACGTCAAGCCCGTACGTGTGGCTCATTAATATGCTCGTTATGTTGCTGTTGTGTTCTCTGATGATGATGATGATACTTAAATCTTATATAGCACTTTTCTAAGTACCCAAAGATGCTTATAGGGAATATAGTTGTGAAGAAATGTGTTTAAAATCTGAAATTGTCTCTTCCCATGCCATACATTTCTTTAGTTTCTTTTCTCTGAAAGAAAATCTTGCAACAAGTTTGTATTTACAGTCCTTTTTAAATTAATTTAGTAAATGCATTTTCAATATTTTTAAGTCCATCCATCCAAAATGAACCAATGCATTTATAAACTCCCAACAAAAGTACTCAAAATAAAGTATGCTCCTTCAATCAACATATGTTGAGGTTCTGCTGCACATTGTGTTGCCTTAAGATTTGAAATGCTCTGCTTAAGCTGCTGTTCTGGGTCCCGCTCTGTCTTCCTTAGTGGGACGATGAGACTGACATGGCCAAGCTGGAGGAGTGCGTGCGGACGGTGCAGATGGACGGGCTCCTGTGGGGAGCGTCCAAACTGGTGCCGGTCGGCTACGGCATCAAGAAGCTGCAGATCAACTGCGTGGTCGAGGACGACAAAGTCGGCACCGACATCCTGGAGGAGGAGCTCGCCAAGTTTGAGGACTACGTAAGTAACGACCACGTTGACGTTGTCTGACAACTTTGGTTAATTTACCTTTAGTCGTACCCAGCCATGGAGAGCGCTTTGATTTTAAGACACCGGTTTCCTGCCGCCACCACTCCACTATGGAGATGAATGTGAGGTGTGGTGCTCACAGCATTAGAAAATTGCAGTGCAACTTATTTTAATTTCAGTAGGCGGTGCTTATCTTGTGAAACTGTGAAATCCCCTATTTTTACTTCTCGATGCTGTGGTTGCTTCACTATAAGTCAAACTTTGCTACATTGTTATCTCTGCTGTCACATTATTACTGTAGCACGTCTGTGGTGTTTTGTGGACTTTCTAAAAGTGACGAAAGTTCAGCAGCAACATTATCCGCAGATGAAATCCTCTTCTCTTCTGCTGTATGATGTGGAGGCAAACCTATTTTCAACTTTCGCCAGATGAAATAAAATGATCTGCATTGTTGAATAGTATTTAGAGGCAAGCTTTTGTGATTTGGGTGAGTCAAACCTTTTGAAAGATTTCCCTCCAGGATAAAACTGGAGATCATTTCCCAAAAACCTGGATTTGAATAGCTTGTCTTCTTAGAAAATATAATATAATTCACCTTCTGTTGGAAGATGAAATAAGATTGATACAACTCTGGTTGCAGCACAAATACTTGAAATGGAAGAATAGACAAAATCACAAGAGTTATGAGTTTATTTCTTGGCTGAGTCACTGCACATCTATAAAACATGTTTTATGGATTAAACTGACTAAATGTAGCATTCATGTATTGAAGCGCTGGTACACCGATATTGTTGCTTTGCATGGAGGCGGGTTATGTTGCCCTGATCCTAAAAGATTCAAGTGTGGTATCAATTTAATCTGAATCAACGAGCATATTTACACATTTTTGAACTTTGGTGTTAATTGTTGAGGGGGAAATTACATCCTTCACCATCTGCTTTAATATTAAAAAATGTTTTTATTGAAATAGTTTATGCACACAATACATCAATATGCAACATAAAAATGCTCAGATATAAACCTTGACTTATTTGACTTTTCTTCCTTCACAGATCCAGAGTGTAGATGTTGCTGCCTTCAATAAGATCTGAGCCGCACCGACGTGCTGCTGCTGTTCCTGCCTAGCAGTTATTAAAATAAGTTGAGGACTAACTATTTTCTCAGTTTCATTATTATTCTGTGAAACAAATTTTAATTCCCATACTTACACGGATAATTGAGAATCATTGTGCAGATATTTAGAGATCAGACTCTCAAAAGCAATTAATGTCTTCAGTACTGTTTAATGTGAAAGTGAGAAATATTTAGATTTGTCTGCACTGTCCTGTCCCTCAATGAGACCAATGGTTAAGCCAAAGAGATTTCAAAGTGCTTCCTAAAATAATATACATCATAAAATACCACATTCAGAAATGTGAATCTTTGTGACAAACTATCTTAATATAGTAAAGCATGTCATAGAAAAATCTAGTCATAGTATAGAAAGCCATAAAGTCAGACTGCTGCAGGAATGGGACCTAAAACAGAAATTAATTACCATTTTACCAAATAACTTGGCAGTATGCCATATAGAAAGTTGCATAAAAGGCATAGTATAGTTTGTAAACATTGTAATGGTCATGTATATTTCTCATGTCAAAACATTTGCTTATTTAATAATGAAAATGTTAAATCTGACTAATTAATTTAAATGGCTTTAATGTACAAATGATTCATTAAAAATGAAATGTGATGCAATACAATCATTACATAACAAATGCTTCAATACATATAGTAAATAGCTGCTTCCATCAAGAAGATCTTAGCTCCACCTGCTGCTGAACTGCTTTTGAGCACCAGCATCCCTTTTATCTCAGTCAAACGATAATATTTTGAACCCCATAAAGTTGAGAACTGCTCATTGAGAGCACAGCCTCAAAGTAGAGTTCAAGCCCACCCAAAATCCAGGGCATACAGGTTGGGTAAACGTAGTCTTGACTCTGTGGAGTAACACCATTGTATCAGAGACGTTATAGAAGGACAACACCCCTCCCCTGAAGTCCAGGTACACTCCTATCCTGCTGCAGCAGGTGGCGCCGATGGCCACGCTCTCCTTGTTGTGCTGAAACAAACAGCCCGAGTGCGAGCAGTCCAGGCTCCAGGATCTGGCGTTGTGTCCAAGCTTGCTGTCGCTCCCTCCTCCACTCCGGCCCATGTTTTTGTAGCAGACTCCGATGGAAACCCCTCCATTGCCGGCCCACTCTACCTCCCAGTAGCAGCGCCCGGCCATCCCGGCTCGGCACAGCACCTGGGCCCAGCTGCTGAAGCGATGCGGGTGGTCCGGGTAGGGCTGTGGCTCCGGGCGCGTGGTCACCCCTCTGCGACCGTCGGAGAAGCTGAGATACGGGTTGGCCGTGTTCGGGTCCAGGATTAAATCGTTGTAATCTGGACACAGAAGCACATAGTCAGACTCCAACAAGTAGTCTTTGGTTTCATAAGGATGGATGTTGAGTTTGGGTTTTACAAAATACTCACATTGTAGAAAGTCAGCTCTCGTCTTTGGTTCTGAGTTGTACGGTACGTCGGTGTCTTTTGCTGTAAGATGTAGGAACAACAAATATGAAAAACTAGAGTGTCAAATGGGGGCATGACATTTCAGATCATTGTCCAACTTGTTGCAATTCTGCTGCTTGGATAAGCACCAACACTCTTGGTTAAATCAGTGTTATAAAAAAAAAAAGATTCCACATTTGTTTGGAAATATCTGGTTAAAAATTAATTTTAAAGGTACGAGCCTGTGAACATGAAAACTTTAAGGATTATTAACTACTCCCATGGTGCATTTGAGCGTATTAAATTGAGTCAATTGTGGATGAATTCAGCAACTATGGCACCATGTTGTTCACAGCTGTAATTATGATTACTTTTTGAACATGCCACCACTTCTCCATGGAAGAAGAGTATCATTTACACCTATTCTATTAACAGTAGCTAAACTATATCCTCTTGTTAGATTAAGCTAAAGTTGCCTCCGAAAATGAGTTAAAATGCAGAGTACGGTTGACTTTATTGGTTCCAAACACTCTTTTTATAAACATTAAAGTGTTTAAATCAATTTCTGATATCTATAAACCCTCTATACTGTTACAGTTGCTAATCAGTTATTGGACAACGGGTGTTTGGGGGAGGGGTTCAGTTATCAGTCAATGCAACCACAAAAGGATCTCGCATACCTTTAGTCTTTTCAGAAGTACTTTTATTGCTGGTTTCCTTCAATGAAATTACTAGAAAGGAAGGCAAAACAGTGAGTTGTTACTGTTCACAAAACAATCATGTTTATGGTAATGTATGGTATGGTAATGTTTATGGTAAAAGAGATAAAGCACCTTTATCAGAGATCCTGTTGAATTCTCTTTCCAGGGTTTCATCCAGAGCGTCTTTGAGATCAGCCAGCGCTCCTCTCATAGTTTTATACATCATATACTGAAGTACATCAGTGCTGGGCATCTCCACAGACTTGGCAGGGAAATGAAGAGACTTGCACTTCTGTGATGATGCAACAACCAAATCAGGTGTTCAAATTAAAATCAGATTTACTGTCAAGAAGCCTGGTGTTAAATGTAATCATGTCTTAAACAAGCTGCTTCACAAGGCAACAAATTAAAAATGGTAATATAAAATGCATTATGTGGTTAAGATATTTGATTATTATCTAACAACTTAACACTTTACTCTCAATTATTTTTGTTTGAGTAACTTCACAACTCCAACAGATCTTTGTCAAACAATATTGCTATTGTATTAAGTATCCCCTATTTTTATATTAGAAATATATTAGATTGTTGTCAGTTTCACATGCTGCGGATGGCTGCCTCAGTGTGTTAGTGCACATTGTTTTGTATTGTTTTTATTCTAAATTTTGCTTTCTGCTAAAGGTGGGGCTAGTTTTGGTGTATTTGGGTAGCTTGCGAAGGTCCCTGTGGATCAATAAAGGTATTAATATATTGCAATAATAATATATATTTGTTTGATATTTTGTATCAATAATCTGAAAAAAGTAGAAAGTAACCACTAATGTAAGTTCTCAAATGTAGTGGAGTAAAAAGTACAACACTTGCAGCGGAGTAAAAGTATAACAAAGCTGAAACTCAAAAGACTCCGTAAGTTACAAGTACGTTGAATTGTATTCAAGTAAATGTACTTAGTTACTTCCACCACTGATAAACACATGGCTGGACGGACCTTTCTCCCCACATCACGGGTCGAGTTATGAGTTCTGTTCTCTACCTGGAAGAAGTGGACGTGGTCCTCGGTGCGGGACATCTTCTCCAGCTCGGCGTCGGCCCTCCTGAGCTCGACCATCTCCCGCTGGATCTTCTCCAGCAGCTCCTCCGCCTGACTGACAGCTGCTCTCTCCTGGACCCTCATCACCTCCTTCACCTCATTGCTTTGTTTCTCTATGGAGCGGATCAGCTTGGAGAAAACCCTCTCGCTCTCCTCCACTGTTGCGTCTGTGGAGTGCTGTGGAGGACGAAAGTGTTGGTAGTATGCACAGACCGTATGTACGAAGGGGCAGTAGGTCAACCGCATACTTAAGGACTCGCTCACCTTGATGTATCGGACAACATATCGAAGTTCCTTCTCAGCGTCCTTCAATTTCTGCACAGACTTCAAAGAGGCGTCTTGGAGTTTTTTCTAAGAGAATACAAAAGATGAATATCACACAGTGCAGTCCCTCCGGCTGCTCAGTCCAATATTTATTTTCACGGTTGACTTCAAGATGGAAGGTTTTGATTTCACAATCAAAAGGATTGGATTGCACTGGAAGGCCTTTTGGTCCATTAACCTGAACTTTTGACTGTAACATCAGAGCACAAGATATGGCTGCAGGACTAGGTCACATTGTTGAAGCCTTTCTACTAGACTGTATAAGACGTATCCTTATGGGTCTATTGTATCTGTAACCCGATCAGGATTAGTTAATTCCATTATCTTTATTTAAAAAGGCACCATGTACAGTTCAAACATACATGTCACCATTTGAAGCACTGTACCGTATTATAGCTTCAGCTAATTTGCATATCTAGTCCCTTGGCCGATCATAAGAAACATAACAGTAGCAAACAGTACAGGATGGAAGACACAATACAACAAAAATACAGAGCAGCACATTACAAGGTGACCCTACTATATTTTCTTATGCATCCAGTTAATAAACCAGGAGTCATAACTCAGTCAAATCTGAACATAGACATGACACAAATAATGACAAATAACTACCCTGATGGTGTAATATAAATATAATCCGGGTCATCTTCTCAGCCTTCCTCAAACATACGCATTACAGGTCTTTACTGAATTTGTGCATTAGAAAAATGAATAAAATCAAATTCTCACCTGTTGCGTTTCTCTCTCAGCCTCCACGGAGACTGCGTCATGGCCCTTGTGCCGCTCTTGAACACACTGGGAACACACGCACTGCTGGTCCGTGCGGCAGTACAGCCTCAGTGGCTTCTCGTGGTGTGGGCACAACTTCGGCCTCAGCGGTTCCCCGGCCGGAACCAACTTGTGGGTCTTCTTCCCCCGGAAGTGGTCTTCGTGGACCCTGACGTGGGGCGCACAGTAAGACTCCGCGCACACGAGGCAGGATTTAACCGCTTTGCTTCTCCTCACTGTGCAAACACTGCATTTCACCTCCTCTGGCTTGGCCAAGTGTTGAGCTGGCGTCTGAAATCCAGACTGCTGGAACTTTTCCACCACTTCCCCGAGAACTGTGTTCCTACTCAGCAGCGGTCTCGGGTTGAACACCTGCCGGCACTGCGGGCAGCTGTACTGGCCTTTCTGCTTGACCCCGTTCCAGTAGTCTTCAATGCAGTCCAAGCAGTAGCTGTGCCCGCAGGGTATCGTCACCGGGTCCCTTAAAACCTCCAGGCACACCGAGCAACTAAACTGGTCTTCTTCAATTGAAATAGTCGTCGCTGCCATTTCCGACACAAACAGTTCCGAAGACTAGAAACGACAAAGATGGGCGTGGCTGGCAGGTGTGCTGATTGCAGCTCAGCTTTCACCTGCTGCACCCGGAAGTGTCCAATCCACAGCCAGCAAACCAAAGCGCCTTGACCAGAGCAAAGAACAACCTTCTATTGAACCACCTCTCTTGCGTAAACATTAGGAGAGTTCCTATTAGATGCGCTGTCCTGTAGTTATTTGATACACAGCATTTGACACCACACACTGCAGTGTGTTTGTGTGCACAGTGAATTAACTGGTTATTCCACTTCTCCACCAGAAACTTGTTGCCTGTATCAGTTCACAGTATAATGAACTGTAAACCAGCCTCCATGCAAAGAAATACCACCCTTGAGAGTCCAGTCTGTACATTTTTTTTAATGTCAGCATTTCAAAAATCCCCATATATTACACATGTTTGTAAAGATAAATGATGGTTTTGTATATTTAGTTAAAACGTTATAAAAAACATAACCATGTTTAAAAAATAAATAAATAAAAAAACTAAAACCGTGATTGAGTTTCAAGGCAATTTCCTTTCAAAAAACTGAAATAACATGTAGTGTCTCAGTAGTGTTTCAAGCTGCTCTTAAGTAAATGCATTGTCTATATATGATATTCTGTGGTTCTACATACTCCTTCCCATCTGCACTTTAATGCAAGATGTATAGCTGATGATGAAAACACAACTAAATTAATACTAATTAATTATTAAATATACAATTAAAAAAAATATCAGTCAAGATTTGTGTGAGAAGACCACTGAGGTATCTTGACATTCAGCCCGTGTAGGTGCATGTCAAATGTTGATTTTAAATGTCCACTACAAGTCTATTTCCTCCTCGGGTGAGAGCGTCGCTGAAGGTGTCTCTGTCTGGATCCTGTGGAGAGTTTGGTGCCTAGGCAGACAGAACAGGAGTTAGTAGTCTGCAGCACCTTGTGGTGACAAAGAAGCTCACAAATCAAATCGTGTTTAAATGTGTTCTTAAGCATTAACTATTGCATACTGTAAACCAGTTAAAATCTCCACCTCAACCATCTATAATGTGAACATGCTACTTTCTTAATTAAGCAGCAGTAATTATAGTGCAATGATATAACACTCTGACAGGTTTCACTCTGTGGCCTCATTAGGACTTGTGGTACAAAATCTATATACTGCTAATAGGTTTGTACCTAGTAAATATATCAATGCAGGACTTTTATTTGTAACAGAGTATTTTCATAGTGTGATAATAAGGCTTTTATTCAAGTGAAATATCTCAATACATCTTCCTCTACTGCAGGATTTATGTAACTGAATGTTTTTCTTTTTTTGACACTTAAATGAACATTCGTGATACAATTTGCATTTGTGTTTCCTTGTATGAAATGGTCTCTGCACACGGTTTAATGCTTAAATAGCTTTATTTACCAAATGGTGAGAAGGCAAAGGTGGGCCCAGGAGGGAGAAACGGGTTGAGAGGGTTCACTGGACTTTGGTCGAGGCCAGGTCGAGGGATCACAGGACCTTGGTCAATACCAGCTGGAGGGATCACTGCAAGCACCAAGAGAACCAACATCGTTACTGCAAAGTCTCCACTGTCCAAACTGTCAGAATCTGCAGCACTGTCATCTTTCCACTTTAGCAGATTCAGCAAACTATGAACAAACATGTTGAGTAAGGGTTTGTGCTGAATGATAATCTGGTCCGGATGGGATGTACAGACAGCATTTCTTCAGGGTTGATATTAATCATTCAAGCATTTTTGTTAATACTAGTTGATAAATGCATCCCCGACTACCATAAGTATTGGGGTGTTTTAACACCTGTATCATAAGCTCTAATTGGCTGAGTCATCAAAATCCTATTCTTAAAAACGAGCATGGGCAGTTTTATACTCACTTAGTGTTGCTTCCATTTCTACTGCTGATTCACCCTCACTGGACTGTGTTGTGTCCAGCTGTCCAGCAGGATTTGAAAGACCTACAATCACTATATCTCTCACTGCAAAAGAGAGGAAATCACAGAGTTGACAGATAATAATAATTTGCATTGGATATATACACTAACTCGATAAAAACGCCCTTTACCTTTCTCGTAGATACTGACAAATCCTCCCTGACAGACCTCCTGCAACAGTCCTTTAAAATCTGCCACAGCTGTCAACACTGGGCCGAAGGCGAGGTTGGGGTCAACAGTGACCGGAGGCAGAGCTGACAGCACAGGTGGCGCATGGAGAGACTGACAACTCTGGATAACAAACAGAGACAAAGAGTGTTACTGTGCTGGAAGAACACTACATGCCGTTCACACCCATTCATACACAGCAGGGACAGACTATGGGGTTAGGTGGCCACCTCGACATGGACTAGTGGAGCCGGGGATCGAACCGCCGAGCCTCTGATTGAAGGATGGCCCTGCTCTACCACTGAGGCACAATCGCAGTAGTAACACGGCACTGTCAGCAAAATATACCTAAAGTATCAAAAGCATTAATATTGCAAAAAATAACTTAGTTAATAGGATTCAAAACTTTATTTCCCCAAGGACTACAATTACTCACTAAAGAATATAATTGTGCATAATAAGGCATCACATTTTACAAACTGATCAAATAGAAAGTACAATATATTTCCGTCATGGAGTCGATGTACAAGTAAAATATTGAGGTACTGTTACTTTACTATGGTATCGTACTTGAGTAAATGTACTTAGTTACTATCCAAAGCGTTAGTACCTGAAGGAAACGGACGTGGTCCTCGGTATGGGAGAGTTTGTCCAATTCCGCCTCGTTCTTCTTCAGCTCGTCGATCTCCTTCTGGATCTTCTCCAGCAGCTGCTCCGCCTGACCGACGGCGGCCTTTTCCTGGGCGTTCATCAGCTCTCTCACCTCGAAGCGCTTCAGCTCAATCGACCGAATCAGTTCGGTGAAGACGGCGTCGCTCTCCGCAGCGGCGGCTCGAGCAGAACGCTGGAGGAAGACGCAAAGCACCACAGAGAGATCATCTAAAAACTGTCTCATGAACTGGAGGAGGTTTTTTTAATGTATAGAGTGATTTATTTATATATCAGATTAAGCAGCACGTTGGCACTTACAGAGAAGGAGAAGATGGCTTGTCTGATCTCCTGTGCTCCCTTTTCCCTTTGATGAATTCTCAGATGAGAGGTCTGCTTCATGTCACCAATCTTCCCCTGAGGAAAAACAAAGTATCATAACACTGTTTAGCATTTTGCAAATACAACCACAACATATTTCATTATCTATTGTAAATGTGTATATTCATGGCGCTTAAAATCCCATTTCAGATTTATGAGACCAGGTTTAGTCCAAAAACCAGAACTTGATTACCAACAATGCTTCAAAACTCCTTGTTAAGAATTGTGAATAGTTTATTTTAAATCGTGAAATCTGAATAGAGTGATTTCACTGCCATCCAGACACATTAGACGTGGTCTACATCTGTACACATTAACACATTTTTGTTTTAAAATCATTATATTTAAGCATTTTGAATGTCACTTGTAGCCGTTTTCATATTAATTTTGTGTTAATAACTTGGCTGTCGTTGTGAATTTTTGTGTTTTCCTAATCTTATATAAAATGTAATATTTAATGCGTGGGAAGTTTATTTTTTCCTCCGCCCAGACCACTCGGTCGAGGTCTATAGAAAAAGTAAAGCAGCAGTTAGGTTTAACATTAGACTAGATTTGCATGGAGACTGTAGAGATACTGAAATCACAGTTTGCATTTGTTAAAATTAGTTATTATATTTTACGGCTTTTCCTCCATCAACACAACAGCAAATCAGACGTACAACATATTCAAAAGTTATACTTTTGGCATTTAATGCAAGTTATGTTTTCTTTATTATGGAAACAATGCATTTCGGTTTTAAAGTATGTGTTGTTGTGAGTTTTCTTAGTACTTATATATTAAAAACCTATATGTTAATATTTGTATCCCCTGAGAAAGAGACCGTGGTCCTAATGAAAGTTGTTTAAATACAGGATCACATCTCTAAAAACAGCATTGAGTCTGCTCCTCACAGCTGTCACACCACGTGGATCACATCGGGGCCTAACTGTATCACACAGAGTGACCGTGTCGTCACTGATCAGCAGCATGGTCTTGAATCAATCAGATGATTCGATTAAAAACTGATTACCTGCTTGTGCTGTATCTCGGCCTCAGCCAGCACCGTGTCGTGGCCCTTGTGTTCGTCCGTCAGACACTGATAACAGATGCACTGCTTGTCGGTGCGGCAGTACACCTCCAGCAGCTTGTCGTGTCGCCCGCAGATCGTCTCTTGGAGCTTTTTGGAGGCCGACACCAGCTTGTGTTTCTTGAAAGCAGCAGACTCGTAGTGGGGCTGCAGGTGGACCTCGCAGTAGGAGGCCAGACACACCAGACACGACTTCACAGCTTTGTTTTTCCTCCCGGCGCACACGTCGCACTCCACGTCGTCGGCCTCGGCGAAACTTGGCCTCACGGGCGACGTCGACGTCGTCGTCGTCGTGACCTCTTGGAGTCCCGTCTTTTTGAATTTCTCCACCACGTCGGCCAACATGGTGTTCCTGTTGAGCACCGGCCTCGGGTTGAAGCTGTGCCGGCATTGCGGGCACACGAAGACCCCCAAGTAGTCGTCCTGGTCCCAGTAGTTCTGGATACAGACCGAGCAGTAGCTGTGGCCGCATGGGATGGTCACGGGGTCCCTCAGCACGTCCAGACACACCGAGCAGTTGAACTGGTCCCGGTCCAGGACCAGGCCGGCTTGAGCCATGGCAGAAAACAGCTGAAGTTGGTGTAGAAAATGAGCGAAAACACGGGAAACTAACTGACATACAGCTGCTGCTTTGTTTACAGGAAGTGACATGAGGGGGCGTGGCCAGAGAGGCAGTACCGGAAGCTAAGGCAGGGAATTTAATCTTTAAAAACACGTATTTTCATAATAAAACGTCACTTAATTTATATTACATATTTGATCGTTATAATCACTCAATATACAAAATGGAAACAGTGTTATAAAAGTGCCTTATTTTAAGGCTATTTGTCTGTTATATTTACGTATGTACACTGCTATGGGGCGACTGTGGCTCAGTGGTTAGCAAGTCAGTCTTTCAACCAGAGGACCGGGGTTCAAACCCCGCCTCAGCCAGTCCATGTCGTTGTGTCCTTGAGCAAGACACTTAACCCCCAGTTGCTCCCCGGGCGCCTCACGAGGCTGCCCACTGCTCCTTAAAGGATGGGTCAAATGCAGAGGATAAATTTCCCCACTGTGGGACTAATAAAGGGGTTTCTTCTTCTATACTTAAATACAATTTGGAGGTATATGCACTTTACTTGAGGTTACATCCATTTTCTGCTACTTTACTCAACTAGTGGCAAATGTTGTAATTTTAGATTAAATTGCTGATTCATAATGCAAAATAAAATCAGCAAATACAGAATGTATTATCAGCTCTATTTTTACCAGCTGCAATATTAAAGTGTTTACTAAAAGAGTACTTCCTCCTAATTCGTAATGTACGTTTTAAAATAAATGTTAATATTGTAAATACTTCGTGACGTCCAAATACTGGCGTTACCACAAAACCACAGTACATTAGTAGCTCAGGCAATTTCTGAATAAGAAGCACTTAAAAAGCCCAGTCACAAAAATGTAGTTTGTAATGCATTTTTATTTCCAAATGCCTTTAAATAATTATCAAACACAATAAATAAAGTTTGGTACATTAACTCATTTCAATAGATCGATAAATTATATAAGTGGGAGAAAAAAAAGACAGCGAATATCTTCAGACTTAAATAAATATATCAAGCAGGATTTTCAGTGCATCAACAACATATATAACAGGTTAGACATACATCTTTAACAATTGATTTTGTCTTGCTACAGAACAATACATTACTTTGGTCACAAAATAAAGCTTTGATGCATTAAAGGGAAGGTTTCAGATTTCCAAAGGCTAAGCATCATCCCACATCAATCTTTCTTTCCCATGCGTAGCAGGTTTTGAAAAGTTGCCAGCAACCTCACATTAGCATCCACTTAATATGCCCGTTCATTTGAATATGAGCACTCTCTCTTACAATTACACACAATTCCAATCACAAAGCCCACCCTTTAAATGCATGTATTATATAGTTTGTAAAAGAACAATACTGTACTGATCAAAACTATCCCTTAAAGTTGAATATTCCCTTTCCGATTGTGAACAGGAATTCTGTTTGTCTATTCACCTGGGTTACTTTGTGCAAAATTCTGATGGAAAGATTAAAACAATTGACAGTACATGGTGTCCATTCAAGTATTTCATCACACCTACGCTTTTTGTAAAAAGTTATAATTCTCTGCAATTGTAGTTGTAAACTACGTCTAATCAAGAGAAACAGGCACAAAATAAAATCTGTTTGTTTTAAAACATGCATCGACTTCCGTGGGAGATTACATTTTGCTCTACATGCTTATCTAAAGTTAGAGTTTACTAAAATAATGATGTCTAAAGCCAGTTGATAAGCTGTAAGGACAAAGCTACTTTCTTGTGTCCCATTATTCTGAGAGAACTTTCCATATCATCCCAAAGCATATCCATTTTAAAACGATAAATACCTATATAGTTCAAGTCTTCATACATGTAAGTTCAGTATTTCTGTTCACATCAAACAAAAATACACAGAAGAAAGGATCAACTCAAAAACAGAGATAAATGGAATATTTTAAATAAACTAAAAACTCTATGGTGTTACCTGTATGTGTGCATGTATGCATGTATACTGTATATGTGTGTGCAATGTAAATGATATGTGGACCTACACTCTTGATCCAGGTTGTCATGGTGTGGGGCTTCACTTGTTCTTCTCTTCCAGTCCACTCTCTGCTCTCAGAGCCTGGCTGCTGGCGGAGATGAAGCTGATCCAGTGTTTGAGGTCATCAGGAAACACCGGGCAGTCGATCTGCACACAAACACAAAATTACCAGAGAATTGTGTGTGTGTGCTGTTTTTGTTTTTGATTCTTGTTTTTGGACCTTGAGTCTGTGAATAAAGTTATATATATATATAATAACCAGCAGAATAAAGCCACAATACAGAGCTGAAACTATTAGTCAATAGACAGACATTTAATTTGCAACAACATTGATTGTATTCCCTTTTTTGATGAAAAGAAAAAGCAAAACTTCTCCGGGTTCCAGATCCACAAAATGGGAGAATTTAATGTTTTTATTTGTCTTGTGTGATAGAAAACTGAATACCTTTTGATTTCGGACTATTGGTCCTACATAAATTAACATAATATTTGAGGATTAGCCTTGGGCATGATGAGTGATGGACATTTTTTCCCTTCTTAGACACATTAACAGTAGAGCTAAAATGATAAAATGACCAATCAATCAGTTGATTGAACTGGTAATTTAGCTGTTTTTTTTTATGCCAAATATTTTCTAGGTCAATTTTTTTAATTTTGCCAATATGCTGTTTTGGATCGTTTTTGGAAAGAAACTGTAAGTGATTTTTCTGTATTTTTTGACAAATGTACAATTAATTGAAATAGAAAGCAACAGATTAATTGATAATCAAAATTGTCATCGGTTGCAACCCTATTACAGTCACACCAATATTTCTCTCTACTTCCAGCTATTCCTCACCTTCTTTTTGCAGACAAACTCGAGAATGCTTTCTGGGCTGCAGTGCACCACATTCTGCCTGCAGAGCATGACCGCGGAGACAAAGCCATCTCGCTTGGACACAAAGCGCTGCTCCACGTAAAACGCCTTCTCATCCCATCCCACTATTTTGGTCCGAATCTCAAAACCCTCGCGGAAGGCCAGGGAGCGCCGGTACCGGATGGTGGATGCCCCTACCACCATTCTGGCCCCCAGTTTGCATGAGGCCATGAACAGCCCGTTTCGCATGTAATGGTGAAAGCGGGCAAAGTCACACTCCCTTAGATATCGGGAGTTGTTCATGTGGCCCATGTAGTCCAAATCATGGGGAAGGACCGTGCCATCAATGCTTTGCTCAGCCAGCATGTCCCATATTCTGGGTTGGAACCACGCCTGGACAAACACCTGGACCCCCCGTAGGAAGTACCATACATCCAGAGTGCAGAAGAGCAGGAGGAGGGCACCCAGCACCAGCAGCAACATCTCTCTGGAACAGTCCAAATAAGATAAGATATTCCTTTATTGATCACCCGGGAGGACAGCAATAGCACAGATAAATACAAAGTAATATACATAAGACACACAAAACTAAATTAAGAATAACATAGAACACTATACAAAAGTATTTGGTGTAAAACTGCAAGGTAAAGTGGCGTGGTGTAGTGTATTGGGTCAGCAAGTTCTTGTTAACAGAGTACACCGGTCTGATGATACTATTAATGGAGCTGTTGTGCTTATTACCAGGTTCATATTCTATTTTGGTCTTCTACTAGAACATGTGTTCATGCTTTGATGTTAAAAAAACAACTCTGTGTCCATGTTTACCTTCTGTCAGCTGTGATATTCACACACACTGCAACAAACAAACTGGGAGGCATTTACAATGTTTACATATCAAACTGTGAAATGGCCTCAGTATTTATAAAGCAGTTAGGACCCATTTTATTATAACAATACAAAACGTAAAAAAATCGCAAAAACTACGTAAAAAAGACCCATTTTATTATAACAATAATACAAAACGTAAAAAATCTCACTTACAATATGGGACCTTTAATTAACGGTACTTAATGTTTGTATATAATTGTATAATAAATATAACAGAATATGCTATGAAATCAGTTACATATTAACATAATATATGGTAAAATAAGATTGAGTATGGGCTATATAGTATGGTGAAATGTAGTAAGAACATAACATATGGCTTAGTACAGCAGTGTATCATAAGATAGAGTTCAAAATAATTTAAATACATTATAAGTATTTGATGACAGCACTTTCCTAATTAATGCAAAAGAATCAGTTTTCAAAATTCATGACCACAATATTTAACGTTAATCAAATGCACCTTTGACCTCATCAATGTCAGTGCAGATGTGTGGAAAAACAAGAGGTCAGTGCTTTTTTTTTTTTTTTTTTTTTTAACACCTCGGCTTAATATTACAGCTGAAAACACGGAAGCATCACATCCCCAGAATCAGACTTCCCCCTTTACAGCTGGGTCCAAATGAACGGGGCGCAACCTGCTGTGACAGCCAAATATGTTAGCTTAGCTGCTAGCTACCAGCAGTAGGTGGCCTTGCAGAAGAGAGACCAAACTCTTTGACACGTGAAGACGCCATTTCTTTTTTAAAGTTGTCTCCCTGTGGACATTTAAACAATAACGAAAAATACGGTCAAATAATTTTTTATGGCTGTACAACTCACCGTGCGTCCAGTAGACAGTGCTACCATCGGATGCGTTACAACTTAAAAGAAACCGGTAGAATGAATGAAGACAACTTCCGGGTGTGACGACACTATATTCTTCTTCTTCTTCCTCTTCATGGGGGTTTAAAGGCAGCGTACTTCGTGGGGATTTACTGCCATCTAGTGGAGGACAATCTTAAGTCCGTTTTTATTTTTTTATATTTATGATATTGGGCAAGTTAGTGCACTCATATGCATAGTGAAGGCATGAGAAGTGCAGTAGTATTTCAAATTTTTTTTTTTATTGCTGCCATAGTATACAAATATTCACTTTGTACAATGATATTACTTTTTCATTATTGAAAGAGTAATCCGTTTCCAGCCTCTCCAAGCTGGTGTGCTAGTTATCCCAGTGTTGACAGGTACTGGTGTCAAAGTAAAGCTTATATTTAGATGTGTAGGCACAAGTGTGTTAAAGTCAAGCTGTTTTAATGTGAACAAAAGACAAATGTCCTTTTTAATCCTGAGCTGGTAAATTAGCTGTCACACAAAAAGACAATCGTAGAGCTGTCCAAGCAATGTCTTATTTGTTCTTCTCGTCTAGTCCACTCTCGGCTCTGAGGGCCTGGCTGCTGGCGGAGATGAAGTTGACCCAGTGCTGAAGGTCCTCTGGGAACTCCGGGCACTCCACCTGCAAGGACCACACCAATGACTCAGTCTCCTTCAATATTTTAAAAGTTTGCAATTGTCATGTGTGTCAATCATTCGTCCCTTACCTTCCGTTTACACAGGTGCTGCATGATCTTATCTGGGCTGCTGCGTATGACACTCTGCTTGCAGTACATGACGGCGCACACCAAACCGTCTTTTGTTGACACAAATCTCTGCTCCAGGTAAAAAGCTTTGTCATCCCAGGTGACGATGCAACTCCGCAGCTCGTACCCCTCTCCTATACACAGAGCCCTGCGGTAGCGGATGGTGGTGGCCCCCACTACCATTGAAGCTTTGAGCGCCCGCACTGCCTTTAACACCCCGTTGCGCATGTAGAGGGAGAAGCGGGCAAAGTCACACTCCCGGAGGTAACGAGCGTTGTTCATGTGGCACATGTCAATGTCATGGGGAGTGACCCGGCCTGTTTGGATCTGCTCCGCTGTGACATCCCTGATCGGAGGCTGGAACCATGCCCGAAGGATCACAGCAGCTACCCGGAGGAAGTACCACACGTCCAGAGTACAGAAGAGAGCCAGCAAGGCAGCGAGCAC
The DNA here is from genome assembly GCA_023566465.1 of Cottus gobio. Classification (NCBI taxonomy): domain Eukaryota; kingdom Metazoa; phylum Chordata; class Actinopteri; order Perciformes; family Cottidae; genus Cottus; species Cottus gobio. The sequence continues at coordinate 6,491,594 of CM042230.1, read as the reverse complement.
CCACAGCACCCACCACATCTCTGGAGAAAGGGAACAGCACAAGCAGAGGAAAGCTGTGGGTTAATCTGATGTGTCGATATAATTATGAAGCCCAGCTGAAACAGATGGAACATAGTTATGGTGCTTGAGAAGAGATTTAGAGGCAGAAGTGAAAGTGACAGGTAATTAATTACTATTCACTGTATTCATCATGTTGTTACCTTCCAAGAAAGAAAATGACAAAGTAACACCCTTAATATTATGTAGTTCATATGAATGCCCAATTTGCATTGCTGCACGTTTTAGCTTTTAGTAACTCCTAATGTGTTGCTTTGATTGGCAGTTTTTTCATGAAACGAGTATTTATGAATGTCTCAGCCGTATGAGAGAAATTTGTCGATTATTATTTTTTTTTATACATTTCAAATTTAATCTGAATTTTATATTGGTTTTATGATATACTATTGCATATGGAAAACAGAGGCAGTGTATTTGCTAGAGACTCAGTTGAAATCAGTGAATCGGACCACAGTGATTGATGTTCATAGTGGCCAATATTTATAAGGCAAATATTTCTCACCCTTTTTTATGCAGGCATGCATATTTAATTTAATGTATCTGACGGAAGTGAGAGTAAAGTGTAGTGTTTAACTATCAAAACCTGCAATATGTGTTCGTTTTAAATCCAGGATGAGTTGACATGACACTTGTGGCCCATTCTGAAGCCACTTCAATTATTTTTGCATTACATTACAATTAGACACAGATTAAGCTTTACTGACCAAGTATGCGTTCACATACAAGGAATTTCACTTTCTATAAAGAATAGACAGAATTGGTATGTACACAAGATGTGAAAATATGTGTACATTTAAATATATGGATGTAGCTAAGCTATATAAAAGCACCAATGAGCAAAAAAAAAAAATAAAATAAAAAAAATAATCCATAACAAGTCCATACGTGGTGAATAAAACAAATGCAAAGACATTTGCATGGACTGTGTTACAGACAACAGATCCATTGAGATTGAACAGGACTCGTTTCAGTGAATCCAGGATGAGCGTCAACAGGTTCTGCAGGAATATCTGGTGGCTCAACCTTTACTCAGTTGAGTAACCGAAAAGATTACCACATTTTAAAATAAAGTGATGAAGTTAAGTGAAGTTAACCTAGTGAAGTTAACCTAGCTAGCTAGTTAGTTAGCTATTGCAGTCTACCAGTAATGCTGTCAGAAATGTCAGTCGCAAGACTTTAAAACGACATCAATGCCCAAACATTCCGTGATTTTAAATCAAGGCGAAAAGAAAGCTGGAAGGTCTGAATTAACAACAGCCCGTTAAGGTCGAATCGACGGTTTGAGTAAAACTTTACGGTGAACGCAACAGACGTAACGTGACCTACTCGGGAGTTTAAGGAGATATCCAGTGTCCACGAGGACTTACCTGCTGTCTTCTTCCTGCTGTATTCGCTCAAATCTGCCGAGTCGACAGCGTTCAACACCAGCAGTGTTTAAAACGGCGGTTGACGCGCACGTTTCTTATTTCCGGATACAGGTTTCAAAATAAAAGCATAATTGCGTTTGGCCGTTTAAACGGGATCAAGTCGTACGGATACGATTTACTTTGAAATTAATCAGTTTGAAATTATTTGAAACCAAACTTTATTATTGTTTGTGCGGGCCTACACTGCATGTACTTTTATTTTTTATTCAAGGAAATTTGACGAGTGATTCACTTCCTCTCTGATTTGGGGCGTGACATAAGGTCATAATTGGCGGCTGTGATTGGTCCCTTGGACCTGTTGCATGGACAGTCCAGGGCTGTAAAACAGTCTATACTGTATGCTTAACTAGTTTTTACGGTAGTCATTTAGCATTAATACTAATAACTAACATGATGATAGCAATTCACCCAAGTAAGTCTCCAACTGGGCATAAAAGCCTTTCTTAGCCGCTTCAAATTAAAATAAATCGTACAACCTTTACTTTGTCTAAATCTAAATAATTTAGATTAATATGTGCCAAGAGTTCATCCTCTTTACAAATGATCACAAGTAAATTACTACTACTGAATTCAATTTAAAAAAGAGAGAATTAAAAGTTGACAACCAGTCTTTGTGAGAATCATTTCATTGAGAGAATATTGGTCTTAAATAGGTTTTGCTTCAAAGTGAAAAAATATTAGTTGCTCCTTTCACTTATGAAAATCCAGCTATAGTGCACCTGCATATACATCACTATCATGGTATGATATCAGTCATGTAACCATACAGGCAAATCATTTTTAATAAATGAACTCACTGCTTCATGTGTTTCTCAATGGCTTTGCGTTCATACACAGAACCATACACCGTTTTCACAGGATCCACAAAAAGATCAGATGTGCGGGTATAAACTGTGGCACCGGCCCCACCAATGTTTTCAAATAAAAAACAAAGAAACACTTTAAAACAGTACGTAAATGTAAAAAAAAAGTAAGAGAAAATATATATATTCTTCTATGTGTGAAAGACATACAAGGTGATATCCACAACAAATATGTAAGCTCCTTTACTTTCTCCATGTCATCCAGTGACTTTCCTGCAGTTTCCTCTGTACGTCTCATGGCTCGTTAGGTATTCTTCAGCCAAGATGCTTCCAAAGAGAAAAAAAAAACTGAATATGTAAACACAAGTTGTCAAAAAATACAAGCGTTTGCCATTTGTTCAGCACTGTGAATAAAACACTATCTCAGTTGGGGTTAAGTGACATGTATCTTCTAATTATAGCCAAGGACATTTTGACAACAAAAGAACCACATCACACATCTAAGCACGTTGGGTGTGAACTACTCCTTCCCACTACACTTTGTCAAAGTGAGTCATCAAATAATCAAACACTCATGAGCTCCATCAAAATAAATGCAATGAAGCAACGGTTTTCCACCGCACATAACGTTTTTGAATAAACAGAACAGACTGAAATGGGTCAAAACCATCTTCTGCATAATACAATCTGGTAGAAGGAGCTTTGGTGCCCATAATTACTTATTTATGAATGTGCATGTACAATGTACCTGTCCAGTGGATCATCAGACTCAGGGATGATGAGAAGTCCGTACACAGCTTCTAAGATCTCGCTCATGGTGAAGCTAGTTAGTTAACCTAGCTTAGATAACTCCAGACAGTTAAAGTTGTGAAATCCTCCTAGCGTTAGTTCATTATAACAAGTCTCCACTTTCCTACTTTTTCTTTTAAATTTTTTGACCTAAAAGACACTCTCTCGTCACAACTGTGACATCAAATAACAGTAAAAAACAGCAGAAAGGCCTCACACACCTCCCTGAAGGTCGATGGTTGGAAACCACCGGCAGACTGCTCCAGCTCGTTTCTTGGGTTTCTTGTGACACGATTTAGGATGTGCAATGCTTGTGTTAAGAAAAATAAAATAAAAAATAACCCAACTTAGGTCTTAAAAATGTACAAGTAGGCTTTGCATAAAAAAGTACTTTGTTACAGTAACATAACATAAGTGTAATTTGTTAATTCCACAGCTAAACACTCACACTTTACACACACACTTATAATTGCGAGTTTAAAACTGATCAACATAGTGAATAATAGAAAAAATATGACATCATTATTAAACTAGTAGTAAGAGCCATAAACAGTGTGTCAACAGCAGCCAGGCCCTTAGCCTTTTGAAGAAAATACACAGATTATGTAATGAGATAGTCAAATCTAATCCATTGGAAAACAGAGAAAAGGAAGGGAACAATCTAATCTAACCTTACCTGAGTATTTTTCATACTTAATATTTGTATGTATCTTATGTAACTTTGCTTGCTGCTGCCACAAACAAATTTCCCCCTGGGGATGAATAAAGTATCTATCTATCTATATTATTATTTCAGGATATTGGGTTTCTCGGAGCTGCTATCATTTGGCATGTCAGGGGCTTTTATATGAAAACCAGTGCAAATTATGTAGATTTGTGGCCTGCTTAGCCACATCTTTTAAATAAATATGTGTATACTAATGCAGAGTGAAGAGCCGGTGTTAATCAATTGCACTAAAACTCCTAATTGCTGTGCTGTCATAATCCACTAGTAAACTGTGTCAAAGTGTTTTAATTTGGAGCATAAACGCAGCCATTAAAATAATACACTGTCACACTTTCAGTAACGTAGGCTCTGTGGGCCTGAAGCAGCTGAATGTAAATGATCATTGTTATTATTTATACGTGTGAGCACCACAGATAGCTACACAGTCATTTTGTTCACATCCCGAGTTATAACAGAGAAAGCAGGGTTCCCGGTCTTAACAACATATATTTTTCAATCAAATATTTACACTCAGCAAAATTACAAGCATTGCACAAGCATTCCTTGTCTGTAAATCAATGAGTGTTCCATGTTACTCTTAATCCTTATGGGGGAAAAAACAAACGATTCCAATAAACAATGTATGTGACTGTATAATAATAATGCTCCAAAATACAATGTGTTGCAGAAATACAGATGTATCCAGGATACTGTATGTTTAATTGTGTATAATCTCATAAAGGACAATAGATCCCTTTCATTTATCCTGCAACAGATAGCAGACTATCTTCTGCCTCAGCTGTCTGCTCTGGCAGACTTTAAGTTGAGACCCTCGGAGGAGGGACTGGCTGATAAAACTTAAACTCCAGCTCTGTCTCTTGGACCCCCTTTCCCTGACTTGTGATGCTCTCAAGTGGTCTTTTGGGGGAAGTGAAGAACTGTCCGTTTATCGTTACAGGTGCTGGACGGGTGCATGTGGCTACTAGGCTTTGCTGATGGGCGACATCCTTCCCGAGATGACTCCTTCTGTCAGCATCCGTCTGCGCTGTTGTTGACACTAAACTACTTCCGCAGGTACTATACTGTCTCCCATTTCGCGTCCCAGTCGTTGACACAGAGTAGTCAATATTATTGCTGCTGTAACTGCCGTCATCACAGCGAGGGGATGAGGGGACAGCGTTGATGTTTCGTGACCTCCAGAAAGGGCTGCCTTTTCTCCCCAAATCACACTCTCTGCTCGAGCCATGAATGCTGCGATGAGACGATAGGGGACCTTCGTGGATGGGCGAGTTTCTCTGCGTTTTCGCCTGCAAACCCGGGGAAGTCGGGGTCCTGCAGTTGAGAGCGGCACTATCTTGCTCCGGGGAAAGCATGCCGCGATGAACAGTTTCGACTATCATATTGTCAACGTCAGGCCCTGGAAGTGAAGTGGTAAAGTGGCGGTTCGCATGCACTGAAGTGGGCATCGTGTTGCAGATAGGTGCTTGGGTTTTCCTCGGTCCAGTGGAGGCCGATATGCTTCTCTGCTGTCCATAAATCCTTGACAGTGAAGAACTATTCATTGCTTTAACTGATGCAGAGGCCTGGCTAGGAGGAGCGCCCGGCGGGGGCCTGGGTTTAGGGCGGCTCAGAGGAGGAGGTGGGTGTGGTCTGAAGCCTGATGTCCTGCTTAGAGACCGCAGAGTCTCATCAGAAACACTTTGTCCAGCTGACACTCTGGGGGAAAGGAGTCAGAATGAGAATCAGATTGAGAAACATGTTCTTGCTTGAAGGCAACTAAAAGAAGTGTACAGTTTAAATGATTTGTTTGTTTTATAACTTAATAGCAACATTGAAAAAGCTTGAATGGAATGAGAAGGCACACATTATTATTACAATATACATTTTGTTAAGTCCTGTCATTGTCTTTTTTATTTAATCTGTATTGATGCTATTATTTATACAATAAATACTTATAATAATTATTTTCTGCTACTCCTAAACTCTGAACAATGTTTTTGCCCTCTTAAGCATTTCTGGGGGTTTTAACAGTAAAACATACTGACCTGAATCTGCTTTTTAATTCCTTCAAAGGGAGAGAAGCAGTCGGTGAAGCAGCGAGTGGTGAGGGGTAGAGCTCCAAGTCCATTTGTACAGCTCCTCTCAGCTCTCTCAACTCTGCACATAGATATTGACAAATAAAAAATAAATACAACAGTAATGAGATTTGAAAAAAAAAAAAGTCTAAAAAAATACTGGAAGCATCACTCTGAAGTACGACTGAAACACAATCTCAGAAACAGAAAACCATCAAAAGATAATAATCACCGAGAGTAAACGAAAGAAGCAAGTACTCATTATCATTCTGGAAATGAATGCAATTGCTGATTTACCCAGACTGCTCTCTGGTCCTCAAATTAGTTTCACTTTAATTTGGCCCACAGTGGGTGGACTTGGCTGGAGTCCCTAAACCGTTTTTTCATTAATTAATAAATATTATAGAATGAGTTTCACAAGCTTATTGAGGATGGCTGAAACTATCAACATTCACATTTAATCTGTAAATGTATTCACTGTACAGATTAAATGGCATGTGAGAGGCAAAGAGGAGAAGGCATTATTAATAATGTGCCACCAGATGGCAGCAAAACACCAACACGTTGGCGTATGGACTCACCCGCAAGCGAAGGTTCTAACTTCTCAACTTCACATGGACTCTGCCACCTTTGTTTAATATTTCCCTTCAAGAAACACAAATCACAGAACAGAACCAAGCTTATGTTAAATCATGCAGTTTGGAGGTACTTAACGTGAAACTACGGCACAAACCTGGACACATTTAGCCTCTAGTGACCAGCAGTTGACGTGGACAAATAGGAGGTAAATGTATTTACCATGTTTAAGAAAGCATGTGCATTTGGAAATAGCAAAGGAACAAGGAAACGGGAGAAAAATAACAGAGGGAGACAAAGGAATGTGAGTGTGTGTGTGAGAGAGACCACTAAACGATTGAGCAGCAGTCTTCCATCATAATTTGGCCTCAAATATCTATATCCAGCGCAAATGTGTGTGTGTGCCCATGATTGAGAAGTGTGTGTTCCTGTGTTTGTTATGAGTGACTGGCAGCCTCCTCTCCTCAGCACACACACTAATGGAGAGTCTAGCAACCACAGGCTTATATAGCCCATTATACTAACTCTCTCACACACACACACACACACACACACACACACACACACACACACACACACACACACACACACACACACACACACACACACACACACACACACACACACACACACACACACACACACACACACACACACACACACACACACACACACACACACACACACACACACACACACACACACACACACACACACACACACACACACACACACACACCCCCGCGGGCCTGGAGTCTGACAGATAAAACGTATATTTTTGGTCTGTTTTCCCAGTGGGATTCAAACCCAAACCTCCTACTGTCTCCTTGTCTTTCACAGCTGAAGTAAGTCTGGTGTCTCTGACAGGGAAGTGGCTGAAATCGAAAACAACTCTAATGCAGACACACACACACACACACACACACACACACACACACACACACACACACACACACACACACACACACACACACACACACACACACACACACACACACACACACACATTCTGAAAATAGGCTTTGTGGTCCATGTGGGGTTTGAATCCATTACCATGGCGCTAACTTGCTCATATTTTAGGAAAGCTGTTACTGTCATTATTCTCATACATGAATCTTAAGAACCCAAATCCACATCTGCACAGCATTTCCCTCAGATGATGCAGCACCACACATAGGAGAACAAGGGTCACCGTTCCTGCTTCAAAATCCAGCTGAAACCAGCTACTGATGGCTGCCATCTGTTCTGCTGTATTTCTGGAACCATGCTGGCCAAGTTTGATCCAGCGGGTCAACCAGCATAAAAATCTTTAATATCCTGACTGAAAAATCTCCCTCTTGTCTAGTTTAGATGTTTTATTCAGCGGGGTTAGCGTATGTATTTGAGACTAAACGACATCATCCCAGCTGACTCCTGTCACAAATTCCTGACCCAAAACAAACATCCCAGCATGAGGACCGTTGCAACACAGATGATAAGACCGATGTGTCTAAAGCTTTCAGAATCATTGAAGGTCTAAACCCACATCATCTGTGCTATAATTAAGAAAAGGCCAAACAGAAGGCAACTTTAACCAAGGTACATAGATCACCAGGGTAAACCATTAAAGAAACTCAGCTATAGAACATTAATCCCAAACATATTAGATAACAGAGATGAGTCTTCTGGCCCAACGTCATCACATACTTTGAATTAGACAGAAAAATACCAAAGCAAGAACATCCCTGAAATGAAAAATGTGCTGATGTAGAACTGCTAGAGAAAATGACCTTAACTTGGTGGGACGCTAGACATGTTGCCAAGGACAGGGAACGATGGAGAGAGCTTAATGTTGCTTCAGGTTTGAATAAGTAAGGAGACGTCATGGCTCTAGCCCACTAAGTAGTGTCCACAGCTCAATTATTAATAGTTACAGTGAATGAATAAAGCGCAGCCAATCATCTCAGGTTTTAACAACGGAGATCTTTGTACGTGGAAGCTTCTCCTGGGCTGCTGCTGGACCGAGTCGGGTCATCATTACAGTTGTGTTTACGACACTTTTCACGCTTTGATCCCACCGTGTCATGCCTCTAAATGTCTGATTTGGCTCCAATCAATACCCATTTACATTTTTTTTTTTTTTTTTACAATTTAACAGCGTGGAACCCCAAATCAATAGTAATTTCAGATGCAACAATCGTGATGGTGATGAGAAAATCGTAAGAGTCTTCGAGCACGAAACTAAGTATCTTGACTTCACATAATGTTCAGCGCAGATAACAGGCAAACACTGTCACGAGATATTTCTTGACATTTAACACGTTTTACTCACAAAACAGGCAATAGACAAGGCTAATTATGACAGGGCTTGAAATATTACAAAACGGATGTTTTCTAGCATGATCTAAAATGTGATTTGAGTTGGGAAGTCTGAATATTTTCCAGATTAATATCTGGTCGAAACCTTGGATTAAATGAGAAAACGACCTGCTTCTTCATCTTACCTCCCCGCTTTCAGAAGATAACCCAGATACAGATAGATTGAATGTTTTAAACTAACATTCTGGACATTCTCTCACATTGCACTTTTACGACAGGAACAGCAGAGCCTTAGGTCAGTAGAGGTTATTCTAATAATTTCCCTTCCTCACTCTCCTACAATCAGTTTCACTTTTGTGGTCGTGACCTCGCGGAGGCCTTTTATTTTCAGGTGGTCCGTCCGGAACGCCGGGAGGGAATTCCTTCGAAATTTGGCAGAAATGTCCACCTGGACGTAAAGATGAACCGATCCGATTTTGGATGTCGAAGGTCGAGGCCTCTGTGACCTCATGTCCGTCCCGTTCTGGTGATATGTGGGGAATGCCTTGGGCAAACCTTTTTAAATGAGGTACAAACGTCCACTTGCACTCAAGGTTGAACGGATTGGGATTTGGTGGTCAAAGGGCAACACATCTTTGGCCATAATTCATAAGCTAATTATGACAATCTCACACAAATGTCTAGTGACATTTTGGACAGGTGTGGATGTAAATGGCAAGATGCCGTGAAGCGGTAATTCTAGTTTCCTACAGTGAATGAGGTTTTGGTTTATCTTTGCCATGGGATCTTCACGTATTTACGACTTGATTTTTCTTAACAGAACAATATTTATAAGTAGCTCTTGATGCAACAGACACAATTATACTCTATGGTTACATATTATATTCACTCTGAAACACACTCGGAGAGACTTCCAGGCATATGAACACACACACAGAGGGTACATAGAGATAACGCCCACATCTGGTTTGCAGAAACATCTCACACAGCCTCTGACTCACACACTCAGGTTCTGTCATAACGCCAGACAAGCACGACAGTGGAGCCAGACTGTAGGCATCCATGTGTGTTTCTTTGTTACTGTGTTTAAATGTCTCTGTTTTTATGTAATAATAAGTTCTCACAGGTTTTCCTGTGTGAGCTTGTGCTTTTGTGTGTGTGTGGGCGTGTTTTACCCATCTTGTGGGGACATAAATCTGATTACAGTCACATTGTGGGGACCCCTTTTTTTGGGGACAAAATGGGGACAATATGCACGTCCCCATAGGGTAAGTATTAAACACACACACACACACACACACACACACACACACACACACACACACACACACACAATCATGTTTTCATGGAAACCATGACAGGGTTTTTGTGTCAATAGAGAATTACATATACCAGAGGGAGTTTGAGTGGGAAATCCAACTTTTCTTGTTTTGGGGAAAAGTGTGCCTCTGGATAAGAAAATATTTTTAATGGAAATGATCAGCATTGTGTAGAGTACATCATTTAACAATTTTGTAGTTATGTTTAAACTAATTATTGTGCAAATTGCATCAAACAGCTGGAACTCATATTGCCTGGGTTGAATCCTAAAAACGTTATTTTGCAATCTATCAAAGTGCCAAAGATACAAAATATGTATCTCGACTGCTGGAATATTTCCTTTTGGTAAAAATGAACACTAGCACAAGCAGGACTATTTTACTGGAATACGAAAAGTGTTTAATATTGTGTTTTTTTCTATGTAAAGCTTCAGGGACATAGAAGAGTAAAATCAAGGTCAACTTTTGCCTGAAAAAAAACCATCTTATTGTACATACTGCAATACAAGTATGATGTCTAGACTTACAAGTGCAGTGTGACATCATGGTTACAAGGTTTTATTGAATTCTGATTGTAAAACCCGGTCACAGCTGCCTCAGTATAACAAATCAATATTTACAGTGAATATTATCAACATTTTGCTTATAAATAATTGTAAGATTTGGATCAGCATTGCACAAGCAGCTGTTTTCATTCTGTTGTTCTTACCTTAAAATGCTTCACCAGCCTGTTCAACGCTTCACATTCTTCCATTAGGAAAGACCTAGAGACAGACAGACAGACAGAAAGAAAGCCCTGATGTTTATCACGAGTACTCCAGTTGTTTTTCATTAAAAATAAAACATGGAGCCAAAAAACAAAAATCTAGGTCAAAGTGGAAAATGTGCATATGATAGTCACAACACACACACACACACACACACACACACACACACACACACACACACACACACAGCCAAACACCTTGGTTAAAAGCTGAGGCTTATTGTCATAATAGCCGTGGCTTGTTTGGTTAAATGCACTAAAACTGTAAAAATGCTTCCACATAATTAATACTGATATTGATATCACATCCTATTAGGATCTTATGGTCAACGTGAAGGGTAGCATGTGGAATTTGCCAAATGGTTCAGGTTTGTGCAGAACCTGACACGTACACTGTGGAGAGGCACACATTGCTGGATGGATCAACTTAATTACACACCCGAGTCAGTGACACCGGAATAGGTGCACTCGGTGTGTTTATCCTTACAGCTTCCATAACGATACTGAGGGGACAGTGTCCTATTTTTCCTTTCCCTCCCTCTCTCTCCCTCCCACTGTCTCCTTCTTTAGTTACATAACCATAGTATACGTTATGCACCGCTTTCAAATGAGAAATAAACTTCTGCCCGCTCTGGGATCTATTTTCTGACAATGGAGCCTTTTGTTCTGGTCGAGTCAGGAAATGAGAAAGAGAGGGAGAGAAAGAACGAGAGAGAGAAACAGAGAAAGAGAGAGAGGGGGGGGGGGCTCTCTTCCAAGGTATTCCCAGTGATCGTGTTGCCTTGTGGGCCTCAAAGTGAGGGATAGAGGGAAAAGAAGGATGGAGTGTGAAGGAGGGAGGGAAGCGACAGAAGCCACGAGGAGGGTTGAGGGGGAAAAAGTAGACAGCTTCGAGGAACTCTGTTGACTCACACAGGCCATTTTAATTATGTAATTATAACAAATTAATCTACGCCACAAAGAAAATAACACACACACGCGATCTGCATGATGGTCCACACAAGACATGTTTTTTGTGTGAAGTGTTGTTTACTCAGTATGTATACACTGAACATCCTGTCGGCATCCAGGTTATTCCACTATGCTGATTGTTCCCGACCTGGTGGGTGAGGACCACACAGGCAGTCCCATTCTGATCAAACAAAATTATGTTACATAAAAGCATGTTTAGTTTACAAATCTTTGCAATTTTCTTATGTAAAAACCGGATGGACCTTGAGAGGAAAAGTCTCTCTCGCCTCATGTCACATAACCATTATTAACCAGTCATTAAGGGGTCGCAGGAAGTCACAGCTGTGCTTTAAAAGAGTCACAATTAGTGCTACGTCTGAAGCTTATTCCAGATATATAATTCAGGGTGTATATATGGTCGATAAGTAGAAAGAAATCGCAGCACAGAACTGCCAAACTAGGTTTGAGGTCATTTAGAAACAGGGTCTGCCTCCCAGCACTGACAGTGTTAAACGTCCCACTTCATTGTAATCTTGGTCACAATTCTTTAAAAATCAGTGTTTATGTTATTTGATTCTCATCAGTCGATATTTTGTAATCAAAGTGGCTTTCTTTAAACCGAAATATCTAGAAATGAAAAGTCAGCTCTGTGCAGCTCACCTGAGGCGGCCCACCACCTGGTCAATGTCAGAGACATTGAGCTTGTCTCTCATGGCCTGGATCTCGTCTCCAGCGTTGGACCGGACTGAACAGCGAGAGCTCGGCCTGAAGGAGACGAGAGAAGAGGCGTGATGCACAGGCCTGTATCACTTCATAAAAATATTCCAGTTCTGTGGTAGCCGTGTTACTTACCTGCTTCCGCTCTCAGTATCTGCAGTGTTTCTGTAACAGCTGTCAAGGTGACTCAGGGCATAGTCCACTGTCTCGGCTTTGTACCGAAACAAGAGCTCCTCAGCAGCTCTACAGCGATAACAGGCGTTTGTATTAGTTTGGGTTTGGAATATTTGAGATGTCTTTCTTGTATTCTTGTTTCTAAAGTTTGTGATTTATTATTTCACTTCCATCATCTCTATTTTTGATTGTTTCCTGTTTATTTACTGTACATATTTGTACCGCCAGTCACCTGTCAATCACTAACATAGAAGGCAAACTGCTACACAAATAAAGCCTGAACAAAAGTCACATTCTTTCTTTATTCATAACCGGGTGGGGATTTCAGTCCCATGAAGAAAGTAAAACGTATGCATTTACTAAAACTATATTATCAGAGCCGGGCTCATTTTACAATATCTACAATGATTATCTTCTCTTTTTTTTTAATCCAGAAAGGAAAAGATCAGCAGCAGCACCATTCTATTTTCTGAATGATCCCTGGCAGAAAAAGAAACCAGCAGATGGTGACGGCAGCAGCATACGGGGTGGGTGGGGGGGCGGCCTGGTCATTTTATCGCCCCTACGTCAGGGAACATGAGTCTTTTTAGCCGCCCGGACAATGAGATGGAGGTGTGGGTGTGAATGTGGGTGGATGGCTTGGCCTTCAGGACCACACAGGAGGAGGCCAATAAGATAAATCAGTGCGTTGACTTTTACAAGGTACACGCCCATCTTCACACTCAAGAAACAAATCAGGTTTAAATCAGGAAACACGTGGATTGCGGATGAGAGCTATTTTGCTCTTTTCCCGTTGATGTGGCTGGAAGCAAATTAGTGAGTCGGTGTTCTTGGCTAACATGTCTGGTGAATTACGTTAAAATCATCTGCGTACATACAAACGCACAAACAAAGCAATTTCCGGCGGAGAGTATAAGAGTATATCTTTATACTTTGGCAATCATTTCAAAATGTTTATGCCCACAAAGTGCATTAAATTGAACTCACAAAGGGCGGTGGAGCACACACACAACCTCACACACAGTCGGGCATGCAGCAAGGTCCACAAGTAGACCAAAGCCAACATCAAAGAGGGACAGCGATGTGTGCTGGCACAGTCTGCATTCGGTAGTGCTCGTACGCCGCCAATAACAATGCACTATTGTTTCGTAATCCATTTACATCCCGGTCGCAGCACTTTACAAGAGTGACTTGAGATGTGCTAGCTAGTGAGGACTCCGTTCAGGTCACGCTCAGCGACACTTTAATAAGACACGCTGCTGTTTTGGGCATCGGGCATGTGGCCTTACAGATATTAGACTGTCAGCTGAAACATCACGCTCGATGTCATCCTGACTTGGAAAAACAAAAAAAAGCTGTGCGATTACTTCACAACAAATACCTCTCAACTGAGATGTCATAATAAGCACCAGAGATACATTATACATTTAATATTTCCTTTGATGCATGGAATGCATGCACTCTGCAGGGGGCTACACTTTACAATAATGTCACTTTAAGTAAAACACACAATGCTGTAACTGTCAAAAGAAATCAACAAAGCTGAAATCTGTGGTTCCAAGAGGACAGGAGAGGATGGCGTAAACAGAATAAGCAGAAACACAGACACACAAAACGCACACTGGAGAGAGCAGCCCATAGTAAGGACACAACATGAATGGACACAGAGAAAAAAGTAAATCACAATAAAAAAGGAAGCCGACAAATTGACAGGCAATAAATGGTTTGTCACAAAAACGGAGAACAACCCTTCGTACGTTGTGCTTTTCCCTAAAAGGCCTCAACAAAACCCGAGCGCTGACTCAGGGAAACATTCCTGGCAGCGGCTAGCTGGTTGCTGGGAGAGTTACTAGCTCGGACTCTCACACACACACTTCACCCCACAGAAACATTTTTGATTAATAAACTAGATAAACGAGGCCTTTAAATTGCAATGAAAGACTGCAGGACAGTATCACCAACCAATGTTATCTCGCCAACAGTTTTTATGACATTCTTCAGAGTATCTTAATACATGCCATTAAACTGCCAGATGCTAGAAGCGCATCCCTGACTGACACTGTACGATTAGCGGTGGAAATTAAAAACCAAACAGCAATTAGAATGTTTTATCATGACCTCTTGAGGAGCTTATAACTCCCTAATGGGCTTCATAAAAAGCAGACACAAAGTATTAAGCTTTATTGTGATCTCCCAGAGAGCACGTCTCAAACAAACCACTGAATAAAGGTTGGTTTTACACATTGTTATACACTCTTTACCATTTTAAGATGAATATTTAGCTTCCCATTTAAGGTAAAAAAAAACAAACATATATTTAATCCAGTGTGTTTGTTGGCATTTGGTGTGGAATGTCTCCCTCCCATAATTGTCCCATTGTTACACCATTCCCAAACCAGTTCGCAACATCCCTACGCAAAAACACCTTTGTTCCTCTGCTTTCCATCCCATTCGTAACTGACGTGGGAACACAATGCAGCGTTTTATGGCAGTCTTTGTTGGGTGAAAAATGACACTGAGAGGGTGAGAGCTAAATCTTAAGTGTTGTGTTTGTGTCTGTGTGAACCTCACGAGATAAATCGCATTTATCGAAAGCAAATGGCACATCAAGCCAGATGTCAAACCTTTTCCTTTGAATTTAATGGTAATGTTCCTGATGACATGTTAAAAAATGTCATTTCTTAACAGTCGTCATCAAGGTCAACTTATAACTCAGAATTATCTGACAAATTGTGGTTGATAATATAAAGTTTTTGAGATAATGTAACCTGCAGTGGGATACACTAAAGCTGCCTCCTACTGTGGTAAAACCATATTCTTTGTCAATCATTGGTGGATGTTGATATTTGTGTTGATAGTTTGCTAAATTACTTTTTCACAATGTTAACAAGTTGAATCCCACATTGACCCACCGAAAGATGCACCCACAATGCATCAGGTTGGGGGTGACCATGGTGTAGAAGTCTTATGAGATATGGATGATGAGTTCATTGTTTGTAAACATCTTTTTTATAGTCTGTCTTTTGTCTTTTTATGAAATGGCCTATTTATATATATATTTATTGGAAATAATATATATTTACAAAAAAGACAAGATAATTTGTGTTGTGGTAATTTATACCAAATCCTATTTCTCTCATTACTCTGAGAGTGTCTTTAATTAATTGTTCCCCCGTGCTGTACGAGGAGGCATACATTATTACTTTCAATAGCACACTAATAATGCCCAGTGGAGTAGATACATGTGTGTGAGCTCCGACACCTACCTCCCCTCCCCGCTGGCTCTCTCTCTGAGAGTCTGCAGTAGCATCTTGACCTCGGCTCTCACCAGCTCTTTGACTGCAGGGGGGTCGGCCAGAAGGGAGGCCTGCTGACGTGGGAGTGGGGTCCCAGCTCTGCTGCTGCTGTTCCCTTGCTGGCTCTCTTGCCACATCTTATGCCACATCACCGCCTGCAAATATTATTATTATTATTATGATAGTGAGCGAGGGGATTATGCATACAATAATGTGTCATACTATATTTACAAGACTTCTCACAGTCCAGGTGACTCATTCCCAGCTGACAGCTTAGGATCCTGCACCAAATCATGTTAATGATAAATGGAAACGGTTTCACTCTTTACAAGCAGAGTGGACAGTCCTGTTTGCGATATGCTGAAAGTAGTGATGCAGACATCCGTCATCCAGCGACTCTCCTGACAGCTTACCTGACCGGGGATGATAGCAGGACTTTTTAATGTCTAAGGGAAGGTGGTGGAGGATAATCACGTCCAAAATATGACTATAATATGTAAAAAAAAAAAAAAAAAGCAATTACACTGCGAGTGTATCGGTGCATTCTCAGCAGTGCAGGAGTTCACCAACCGTAATTGCACTACATTGTTTGCACAGGACTAGGACCGAGTGTTGACTAAGTTGTTGGGCGATATTCTGCTTTTATTGTGTCAAAGAAAAAAGGCCAGCGTGAATTTATCCATGATTGGTTAAACTACGGTGAAAATATCAACGTTGAAAATATGAATGAAAACCGGAATTTTTTTGTTAGTGGAAACATTTACAGAGCCCGGGCACCCGAGGACATTGTTTTCTGTAAACTGCGATTAGATTGAACATTGTCTTCTTGGAAAAGGAAATGATGCAGAATTTAACATACAATCTGGGAGAAACTTTCTTTGAACCAATACATTTTGGTGAAAATCTATACATCTGAAGAAAGAAAAAAAAAAAAACAGCTTCCCTCTCACACATTACTTTTGTTAACCCATACCATGCTCACACCAGCTGCTCATATAAACATGCTCTCCCACTGTAGTACGTCTGCAGGTGTAGAACCAGTGGCACAGACTGAGCATGAGGAACTTTGGCCACGTCAATATGCAAACTTCCCTGTCGGCTGCAGGACCAGGCATTTTGCTACAGTAGGATAATCACTGCAGATCAAAGAATTGGGAATGTGGGAAAGGTCAGTCTCTGTGCCTGACTTCCTCTGTGAGCCGGTAGAAGGGCTGAGCTCTGTGAATCTGTGCTGAAAAAAAGAAATCCCCATAATTTAACCACAATGAACCAGCCAAAGCATAACAAAGCGAAACAAGAAAATATGTTAGAATTTTGTGTGTGAATGCTTGTGTGCATACATGTCTCGGTGAAGTCTGGTTACCATTAACACCTCCACACCTGTTGCCGGCCAATCATTTCTGTCATGTTGCAGCCGAAGACTTCAAAAGGAATCCACGAGGGACACTAAACACACCGACCGCTTCTGGTCTTTGCATGTGTGCCTATGTGGGCGCACACGCACACACACACACACACACACATGCACATGCACACACACACACACACAGTCTTCCTCTGTCTGTCTTCAGGTGTTGGGATTTTTTTTTTAATGTCACAGGATTCATGGCTCACAAGCTAACACCCGCCCTTCCCCTCCCTCTACCCTCCCTCCTCCGCCTCCTGTGAGACTGTTTATCTCATCCAGGAGCTATTTTAAGGGAGTGCTGTTTAAATCCGTCAGTTAAAAAAAAATCCTACTGGAGGTTATTATGTTGAAGTATTCAAACTGGGTTTTTAGAATACATTTAACTTAAAGGCCTCATTTTTATTCAGAGTAGAGAGAGTGGAGAGGGAGGTACAGAGAGATTGGCCTTGTGGAGAGACTTGAAAAGAGAGGCTAATGTTCCCTCTGATCTAACCGCCGGAGACAAAGGAGACCTTGATGGAGGGAGGAATGGTGGTGTTGAGGAATGGAGGAGTCGCTTGCAGAATCAACTATTACTTTTCACAGTGGCTCACTGAGGGATGGAATTCATTACATGGCTGAAGGAGAAAGAGACAGGGACAGAAGAGGGATGGAATAGAAAGACATGGGGACACGCAGACACTCAACAAAGAGGAAAAGGAGAGATCCACCCTGCAGTGTTTGTAATAACTGAAGAAAACCTGCTTGCACCAGTCGAAGTTGAATGAGGCGCTCTGTGCTTATTTTTTTTTTTATGCCTCGAAATTTCTCAAAGCTCTCAGCCTAAGTCTTTCTTTCCGTCTCAGGGCTTCACTGCCAGCCCCTGCATACACCGAACTGAAACATCAGAGAAATACTGAAAGTCTCACACATGCTACACATGCACGCACACATCTATTTCCTCTACGCAGACAGATACACAATCGAGTCGAAGAATATGTGTTGCTAACGGTCTTACCAATAGTTGGGGATTAGCCTCTTTAACCCTGTTACACCGAACCCCTGACTCACTAAGCTTGCTGGGCCTCTTTGTGTGTGTGTGTGTGCGTGCAGATGATAGTGCGTCTGTAAATTAGCTGAATTACTCTGCATCATTATGGTTTGACTTTTGGTTTAATGCTTCTTTGAATAGTGCTTTAAAAACAGTTTTCTTTAATGTAAAATTGTATTTTTTTTAATTTGTTAATGAAATATGAGTGTATGAGGGTGTGCATGCCTGAATGTGTGAAAAAGAGGGAGTCTTGCATGCCTCCATGTAAAATGTTTTGCAGTTGTCACATGTGATTTTTAAATGTTAACTGTCATGCCATGTGGTCAGCATCCACATGGCATGACAGCTTGAGAGCTGACACAGACTTTGTCCACATGTTTTTCTGCCTGTTGGATCACTGCAGGCTGATAACATCTCCAGATGGGGAGATTTCAATATTGAACACTCTAAAGAGAAAACGCTAGAAGAAGGGTGAAGATAGGAGAGTAGGAAGGCAGAGATGGAAGAAGAGGGAGAGAGGCGGGGTTATAGAACAGGAGGCTGGGTTATAGAAAGGGGAGGACACTTTCCATTCACACTTTTAGATGCCATCGGGACTATTTGTATTATCAAACTCTCCAACCTAAATACCTCAGACCTATTTCAAAGTGATAAACAGAAAGACATTTCAATGTTAATCATGGTAGAATAGGATGAGATAATCCCTTTTTAGTCCCGCAGCGGTGAGATTTGCAATGTAAAAACGTTCATTCTTTGATTTGCTGGTTAATTGTCAGTCTGTCAACTCTTTTATGTGAATTTGTTTTCGGTTTGTCTGTTGCTTTTAACTTTTTTGCGGCTTTTTAAGTCTGTCATCTGTTTTTGTGTGTGTTTTATACGTTGCCATCTGGACCAGGACCCCCTTGTAAAAGAGATTTCTAATTTCAATGGGGTTATCCTGGACGAATAAAGGTTAAATCAATAAAATACATATATATTATATTATTATTATTATTATATTAAAGTAGATATTACATGCCAATACCACTCATATACCTCAAAACCGAGGCGGATTTTCTTCAAATTGCATTTGAACTCAACTTGACAGCTTTTATAGCCTTCATTTCAAGTTTTGGACATATGCATATTTGTTTGCCACAAATAGTGTACTGTAGATATTCACTATCTTCTATCTTTATATTTAGAGCAAAATATTTTGCAGACCCTCCCAACAGAGTGTTGAGCACCCCACTTGTTTGAATAACTAATATAAAATACACAGTTTGAGAAAGAAAACAGCAAACAGAGTAATTCATACCCAACAGAAAGTGCTGATAAGAGGAATGCTTTGTGTCTGTGTGAAATCTGCAGCTCCAGACTTGGTCTTAAGTGCACATGGCATGACCTCTCTTATGTAATTCAGCTTTAAAGGAATGTTCCCTCAGTCGCCTTTCCTCACATCTCGGTAAACCACTGAGTCATGTCAATGCACTGTAATGTTTTGAGTTTGAGTTGATTGACAAATCAATTGAGTTTTGATAAAGCTGAAGTTTAGGTTAATCATTTAGGTTATTTTTCTCTGATTTTCTCTGTTTTATATCCCTATGCAGTTAATTCAATATCTTCAGGTTTTGGAGTGATGATTGGACAAAACAGGACATCTGATGACTCGACTTTTAGCTCTTGGAACTTGTGATGGCCTTTTTCTTTTTTTATCTTATAAATGAAACAATTAATTGAGTTTGTTTTTTTTTAAACCAATCAACAGTGAAAATAATAATGACTTGCAGCCCCAGATTAATTTGAACACAATCAAGATAGACTATGATTCACTATCATATCAAACTGCAATTACTGAAGTCCTGTTTTTGACAGTTTGATTATCTTTTTAATTCTTTAATTTGTTTTTATGATTCACTTTGAGAGTGAGACTTGAATTGGCCTATTTAGTGAGGCGTGTGCCACTCCACCTTAGCTGGGGATGTTTCACATCAACCAGCGAGTCTTTCTTGGGTGGGGTCATTTTGCCAGAGCTGAGTGCTTACCATGCAATGGGCTTCAGGGAGGAAAGTTCAGCTGACCTTGAGTAAATATTGATCTCTGTCTGCTTGGCTCACATTTGGACTCCACTGCAGCACAGTGCCAGTTAAACCACACTTAACTTTATTAGGGAGTCTGGGACTTAAATATTGTACACAGCCAAACCTAGTTACACAACCTCACACAGCAGTTCCTAAATTCTTTGGTCGGGAATGCTTAGCTGAGCACTGTTTTGATTCCCCCCCGAAACTGGGCTGAAAAGGACATTCTTGTAGATGGTGTGGTTGTATTCTTTGAACGAATAAAACATGAAAGTTGAAAACCGCTTTACCCGCTGAATCTGAAGAGGAATGCTCCAAATAAAAGGCACGTCTGTCAAATGTAGCTATACATATTTTAACAAATCAGACATATTGCAGTCATTACAACCCTCTCACCTCCGTGTGCACCTCTGTGTACATGTCAACCAGAGAGAAGCCCAGTGCTGTGTGGATCTTTGACAGCTCGGACCCAGGAACATGTTCAGTGATCAGGCTCCACAGGGACTGGCCCGGGCACCAGAGCTGGGTTCCATCCAGAGACTGCATAGGAATAGTAATCTACAGGGGGAAGGAACAGGGAGGAACTGTAGTAAAATGTGGTCAAATGTAACTGAACAGCTAGTCAGATACTGTACTAAAGTACAATTTTGAGGTACGTGTACTTCCCTTGAGTATTATCATTTTATTCCACTTTATATTTCTACTTCACCGCTGTCATTTCAGAGGGAAATATTGTACTTTTTACCCCATCTGACAGCAACATTTCCTTCTGATGGAGATTGAGGTTTTACTTCCCAAACAGATATTCATCTTAAAAAATAACATTGCTATTCATGTATATACTTAACTCTATTCTTTGATACTTTAAGGTACTTCAGAAAAAAATAATATTTTGCTCATAACACTTCACTTCCCTCTAAGGATCAAGGTGGGATTTCTGTTTTCTGAACTACTTGCCTCTCCAAAAATAACTTCAGCTCCCACAGACTGTGTGCACCTTCAGCTGATTAAGTCACATTTTGCATGAAGTTTTTTAACTTGTATTTGAGTATTTCTGTAGAAGGCAATACACTAAGGTGGAGGGTATGAAACTGTTCACTGCATGTTGCTGCTTGTTGGACTAAAACCTAAACTAACTTACTTATGTTCCTCTTGCTCTGCCCACAACTTTCTGCTGTTAGCTAGCTAGCTAATGCTAGCTACGTTAGCCAACGGAGGGGGACCTGTCCTTCCTGGAACAAGCCTGAAGAGCACCACCGAATATTTCACAACCAGGAAGTGGTTGACATAGTTTATTTCTAACACTAACGATGAAACGATAAAACACGTAGCCATCTTATAGGATGAATGTTCTGTGTCGTTAACGAGGGAAACACAACGCTCACCTCAGCTGTGGTATCCAGGGGAAACATTCCAGTTGCTAAGGGGAGATATCGCGAGATCTGTCAACAGTTGGGTTCTCCAGTCCTTCATGACTTGTTCTCTCTCTTACAATCACCCCGTTTGTTGATGGTGTTTTGTTTTTGTTGCCAAAACGCAATACAGAATGCCACACTGTAACAAATGACCTATAAATACCGAATGCGACGCTTTTTATAGACCACAGCAATGCACATTAAGCACAATAGACCGACTGTGCTCTGGTAAAAGTCTGTAATGGGCCTACCACTTCAAAATGTTAAATTGGGGGAGGGACAGACGTCTGCTGAGACTGGCGTGTGAACCTGTGGAGAGGCAATGAATATAACTTTCCCCTCTTTATGCCACCCCAACCTCCGCCCCCTTCCGGGCTCTCCACAGACGTGTGCGCAGCCCCAGTAGACCTCTGTGGACGAGGACTGAGGTAACGCCAAGGACTTTAGCGTCCAGGAACAATGTAACACTATTTGGGCAACCTCTCTACCAAATACCAACTTTTTATTTTGGGCAAGGTGAATCAAATTAGTCATCATGGTTTTCACTGAGCGCATTGGCTTGGAGCGCACTTTGCGCACGGCCGTTTTGGCACTACTTCTTTGCGCGCAGTTCGGTGATGGCTTCTCAGTCGCGGGACAGCAGGAAAGCACCTGCGAGGCCAACGGCAGCCTATACTTCGTGGGGGAATGGTATTTTCTGGACTCCGATCACTGCACCCAATGTGAATGCACCACCGAGGGCTCCGCATGTTCCCGCACGGAGTGCACCTCTCTCCCGGCTGCGTGCATCCATGTCAGCCACTACCCCACCGACTGCTGCCCCAGGTGCGAAAAGATCGGGTGTGAGTACCGAGGAGTGGTGTACGAACTGGGGCAGAACTTCCAGGTAAGCCGGAAACTCTGACTCCTATAAGCTTGCAAAGATGGGGATGGCTTGTTGATGGTTTCCAGGATGGATGGGACTGCATGACTTTATAGATACTTCTTTTACTAATCTAAGGGATTAGAAAGAGAATATATTATTTTTTCCCCAACTTTTCTCAGTTTTAGTAGTAGTAGTTTAATTTGAAGGGGTCACAAATCAAAAAGGTTTAATACTTATATAATAGTTTTGCTATTATTTGTGATGTATCCTACCTTTTATTAAAGGTAAGCTTAACTAGTTTTGTGGAATATGTTGCCAATACGTCCAAAATTGCCTGTCTGCACAAATGTATTCTTGAATTAATTACTGTAGCATTTGTGAAGGCTTCAATGCCATGCTTATTATTATTTTTGTTTGTTGTCGGTTTGAATATCCCTGCAAAGCTATAAATTACACACACTCGTGTAAACTGTTACACTGTTGAGATGTTAAAGGACACAACATAGACACTATAACCACATTGACCACATTAACCTCAGCTTGTGTGTTATATTAATATAGCAATAATAATAAGTATAAGCTCATATACATCTCTTTCAGTGTATTTCCTTCCGAAACTCAGAATGCACGAGTTCATGTCTGAACGATGACAGTCTGGTATGCTGGTATGTAACTTGAGAATACAGCCTGGAATTGGAGGTAAATAGCGCCCCCTTTTGAGATGGCATGAAGAGGGCTTGTTGAGAGATGCTGGTCAGAAATCCATATTAACTCCAATGCTGTCTGTGTGTGTGTGTGTGTGTGTGTGTGTTTTCCAGCCATCAGAATGTGAGCAGTGTACTTGTGACAGTGATGGCATCGCCCGCTGTCTGGTTGCAGATTGTGCCCCTCCACCATGCGTCAACCCCGTCTACCAGCCCGGGAAATGCTGCCCTGAATGCAGGGACGGTAGGTTGGAAATACAAAGTAGAAAGAGAGATGTATCTTCTCCGTGTGAACATTACTGTCAAACTATAATGCATTTGATCGTTTGCATGCAGGGGTGAGAGTGTATGCACTTGACTTCACGCGCTTCCCTGTGTGTAGTGTCTGTTCTGTTACACTTACGTCTGTTGCTCGCCTCCCTCCAGGTCCCAACTGCTACGTGGATGCGTCACGCGGCCAGGTGATTCCTGCAGGAGAGCCCATCTGGGTCGACTCCTGCACCAAGTGTCGCTGTCACGATGGTCAGGACGCCGGCTTCTGGGAGGGAAACCGCCTCGCCACCTGTTCCCGCCTCAAAAACTGTACTCCAGAACAACCGTCCACCAAGAAAGACTGATTCACTCCATCTGCAGAGAACCATCTGTTACTATAAAATATACAGTTCCTGATGGCTGATCAACTATATACTCCTTCCATCTAGAAGAAAAAATGCTGAACCCTTCTGTGCAGCTGATAATCTCTTTTTTTTTGGGAACAGAACTTAATAAGAACCAAATAGAGCTGACATTTTCATAAATTTTTGTTTATCCAAGGTTTCTAATACTGATGATACATACTGAATTTGTCACTTTAGTGGACAAAGCTGGCTCCCTATCAGGCCTTGGTTGCATATTACAAACACGGCCTAAATTCAAGGCTAAGTTACAGGCTCTCTGCATGTCAGTGGGTTTTTAGCAATCTGATTATTATCCACGTTTTGGTTCTGTCACGTGGACAACCTCTGAGTCAATAAGATCTTCATTAATTTAGTTTATGTCGTGGTCCATGGCACATATTCCAAAATGAATGTTTAATCAAATTATACCACAAACTAACTTGACACCTTGTGGCCAGGTACACATAGTGGGTGGAAGGTCCATACACCCCCCTAATGCCCTACAGCTGAAAAGATGCATTATAGTCCATGAAAACCTCTGAAAACAGTGAAATTATGAAGAGAAAATTGATTAAAACGCTCTTCATTTAGAAATATGGATTGTGGTGATGTAAATATAAGATGTTTGATTTACAGGGCCTCTATCCCTAAGCACACTGTAATGTCCATACTCATGAATTAGCAAAGCAATTAACAATATATAACTATCCTGTAAATTCTGCAGTTCAATATCCAGGCTAATTGAAATATAACGTATGAGACTATGGTCTAACACATGACTGTACAGTAGGTGTAGATGAGCAATATTTGAAATAAGGGTTGTTATTCGTGCATGTTCACTGTAGAGCAGGAGAAACAATCTGTAATTAACTAGCTTCATTCATCTTTCATGAGAGAACGTGTAGCTTTTCATAGAAACAGCCCTCTGCTGTTATCAAAGTGTACAGTTATCATCAGTGTGGTGAAAAATAAGTGTATTGCCATTTTATATACAGTAGGTTTATCTGCAGAAGATCTTCCTCCTCTTTCATTTGTCATTATCGACCGCTTTAATCATGAGGGACCTTTGAATGAAAACCCAAAATAATCCTGTGTTGTTTCACGTTGATGTGCAGTGTATAAGCCTGTAATGGCATTTACTTTAAGACTCCCAAGCTGCTGCATATCATTACAACTGACACGTTTCACTGACTTGATTCTCCCCGAAAAGCTTCTTGATGCAAGGTTTGGGATTAAGTTCAAACTTTTAGGGTTATGAACACCTTTAAAATCACATTACATTTCATTTAGCTGACGCTTTTATCCAAAGCGACTTACATGATATAGAGTATACAGTAGACCGTAGACACAGCAACGGTGAGCAATTAGGGTTAAGTGTCTTGCTCAAGGACACAACGACATGGACTGGCTGAGCTTTGAACCACCGACCCTCTGATTGAAAGACTGACTTGCTAACCACTGAGCCACAGTCGCCCCTCACATTTTATCCAGAGATTTTATGAATAACTATTTCTGTATTTATCTGAGTAGTATTCAAAGGTATTCAGAATAAGACCTGAAAGCTGTTATGCTCTTAGTTACCGAATAAACAGAAAGGCACAAGGTTAAAGGAATAGTTTGACATTTCATGAAATATACTTGTTTGCTTTATTCCGAGAGTTAAATGAGAAGATGGACTATCATTATTTTGTCTGTTCTTGAAATATAAAGCTATAAAGCAAGCGGCAGGTTAGCTTAGCTTAGCATAAAGACTGGAAACAGCTAGCCTGTATACAGCCTCTATAGTGGCGCCAATCTTCTCATTTAACTCAGCAAAAAAAAAGAAGCATGTCAAACTATAATGAATGGAGTGTGAAATTACTGCCTCCAATAAAAGGGAACCGATTTGAATCACACCCATAAATCATGTGGTGTGTTAATATAATGTACCCCGTCATCCTTTAAAATATTAAAAATTAAAACACCTTTCCATGTTCATTAAAAATCCCTTACATTGTGTTACAGATCGAGTTGCATCATGCTGCTGTTTTGTGACCATGTTTGGCTCTGAGAGGACAGCGTCCTTATTTCCCTGCAGAGCTTCACAGCTGATGGTTTGGTACCACTGCCCTGCGCAAAAAAAGAAATACAAGAATGAAAAAGTAGAGAGTAAAGGAGAGAAAGCTTTACTTTAAAGATTAAAGAAGAGGAAATGAAAGACTGTGTAAGTAAAGCCGGAGGTAATCCGAACTGAGGTTTGACATTTTAGTCCAGCAAGTCCCGGAAACAACAGTAACGGGTTTATGTCGGTTGTCTGGCAACAGGAAACTGGGTCTGGTACTGGGATTACCTCAACCTGCAGGCGAGAGCTAATTATGACGTTTCAATTCATCCACCACAGTTTGAGTGTCTTAAACAAATAAAAACACACACACACACACACACAGCAAGTGACAACACCATCATACAATCTTTTACCATCAGATTTATTGATTGTATAGAAAAAGTAGGTTTGATATGACGTAATGCATTCTATATAAGATATAACATTTTCAACATTCAATGTACAAAAAAACATAGCTATAGATACAGTACATTTTTAAAAATGCCCACGGGCCTGAAAGTCCAGTCTGCTTATCAGCAAAACAATTATATTTGAAAGAGCATTTCGAATACTTTGCCCGACAACTGGAACAGCTTCAAAAGTCAAGAGTCCGTTTAGAAACATCAAGCGCTCCTCGTGGTTGTTGTTATTCTCAAGTAAAGGAAATGTTTCAAATACAATTTTTGCTGGTCTTTCACATCTGTATGCACCTGTTTGCACACACTGGGGCCTCTCTCGCTGTGTCCTTTACCGTCACTCCTCAGCTTGTACTTTCCTCATGTGACCGACCTCATTAAGGGTTGCCCGTCGTTCGTCGGTCGCTTTAATGAAGCTAGAAAATGATCTTAACTTCAAAGTTCAATTTACTCATCGTGAGGAGTTCTACTCAGCCTGTGGAAACAGCTGTACAAGGTTCTCTGTGCAGGTGCGAAAAAAAAAGAAAAAAGAAAAGAAATCAGGTCTCCAGGGTTATCTCAGCTTGACCTTGAGACCTGAGAAAGCTCGTAATATAAACTGGAGGTGTGGGCATAGAAAGTGAGCATTTGGTAGGAGGAGTCTTATGCTGGTTCAGTATTTTTCCATATTTGGGGGGAAATTAACGGCGCTCTAGTTGCTAAATTTGTCCTGAATTGACCCACAAATCCCAAATTAAGTATTTACGTGCATATTGGAAAACCAGGTTTCTCAATAGAGTAACTGTAAGTTCTCACGGTAGTTATGCTGCGTTCACACCAGAAGTGTTGCGAATATTCACAACGCTTATCTTTGGTGTGCACGCCAAATAATTTGAAGCCCCGTGATTGGATGTGTTTCCTACCGAAAATGCACCTTGGATCGGATATTTTTCAACACATCTTTTGTGATTTAACTAAAAACAGTTTCACACCCAAGTCCATATGGGAGAAATGACACCTTTACAACCAATATAGCTTCTCCAACTTGATGAACTCTATGACGAACACTATCCAGATGCATTATAGGAAATGTGCTTACCGTTTTATTTTCTCAAAAGTCGCCCGACTGTGTGACAGTAAAGCACTAAATCACTAGAGCTTAAATACTGTAAGAATTGTGGGGGAAAACAAAGCTGTCATGTTGTCCGCTGTCTGCTGTGTGCGATTTAAATCAACAGGTGAATTATAGAAGGAAGAAATGTTTAGAGAAAACAACAATGACTGCATTTTAGTGACCTGTCCATAAGTCGCCTGCCCACTGAGGACACTTAAACTCACCAGGAGCGTATCAAGGGAGGGTGGAAAGGAAAAGGACTGGCAGGTTTCACAGATGGGGACGTGTACCAAGATAGAAAAATAAAGATAAAGCAAGTGGCACGTATTTAGAGACACACAGAGAGGCCCTGTCGATACCTATTGAAAGAAGAAGGACTCTTGTGAGGCACAGCTGTGCCTGAAGCAGACCTGCCACAAAGCACAGCAGAGGGCCATTCACACATACAGCCTGGACTGGAAGAGCAAGAAAGGAAAAGGCAATGAAGGCGAGATAATGCAAAGAAAAAAGGAAAGGGTGTGTGAGAGTGTGTGTGTGAGAGAGGGAGGTGTAATCAAACCTTCCAACAGGCTTCAGATGAAGATAACGGAGAGCCAAACAGATGGAAACATTTGGGGATTTTTGCCTCATGGCTGACTACAGAGGAGGCCATCAATACACGATTTTGACCAAAATAAAAGCCCCAAATTGTATTAAGCGAGAGACAATTGGTAACAATATTACAGTTACAGCATTGGACACATATATTATGTCTTTTTAAAAGATAGGTGGACATATTCTTTTACAAGTTTGTTATATTAGTATGATTTTTAGATTGAAAAAAACAAACAATATTGGTTAGTATTCCGCATTAAACATGGTAAAACACACATCTTCTCCCATTGATTTATTTCACTTCCTAAAATGACCTTTAAATAAAAAAATAACCTCAGTATGGATAACTTCTGAAGGCATCAGTTTGGTGTTCAGGCTTCGAAAGGACAAATGTCAGTTCTCTTTTCACACAGGGAAAGTTTGGGAAATTAGAAGAAAAAAAAACACATTGTTTATGAAAAAGTGCGATCAAATCGATTTAAATACAGAGGTGACCACTGATGATGATAAAATCTGAAGCAGCAATAGAGATGTCAGTCAAACTGCTCAAACGATAACTTCTCATTACCATGAAATTCACTATTTCCACCAGAAGACATCTTATAATATCCTCTTACCGGATATGATTGTCTTTTTCTTTAAAGATTTAAAGAAAAAGATGGCAAATGTGAGAGAGAAAATGTTGTAGAAACGGTATCAATAGATTGTTAATGAATTGTGATAGTTGGTCTTGACAGTGGATTGTAAATCAGCTTTTGTGTCCGCAAGGGGTGACCCCTTTCTGCCCCATATATGTTCAGAAAATGTGGTAAATGTCCAATTTTATAATGTAAAATGCACATTTGTACTTAATTAAATCTTTACCTTAAGGAATATTAATAAACCTCAGGCCCGCTTGCACTTTACAGAGACAAAAATGTACGTTTGAAGCCCAGATTACCAAAATAAACCTCTTCATCTTTCTTCAAGTGGAGTGAAAAAAAACAAAAAAGCTTCCAGGAACCTAATCTCCAAAATGTGCCCCATGGGGTTGAAATCACGACTGAGCTGTCAGTGTATATCTGCCTCGTTGTCTTCAGTTCCTCCATTTCATTTCAAACGCGTTCCCAAGGTAGATCCACAACATTGAATCCGGCGCAGGAGAAGAGTCTTCATATTTTCAATATGCCGCTGCAAAACTTTCCAATGAGTCAGTTTCTGTTTGCAAAGTTTGTTGCTGCTGACGAACATGTTTTTTATCAGCGTGTCCCAGCCCTGTAGATGCAGGCACAATACACATTCATTAACTGATAACGGAGGATTTGATTGAGTAATTTGATCCAAACTCCCTGACAAAGACGGCAATATTAAACTGTCTGTTTACATCACTTGTAAAGATAAAAGATATGAGTCGGACGATTTCTTTGATATGCAATCCATCAAACACAAGTCCACGAAGCCATGTCGGCATATTTTGTTAACGTTACAGTTCAGCCTCTAATGGAAAATCCCCTTTCTGGTCACCGTCACTGTGAATGCTTCGGAAATACAATGTTTGATGGCGTTTGTAAGTTTTTTTTTCTTTCTGATATTTAATTTCCAAACAAGCAGGTTGCGTGTCACCTGTCTCTCTTTGTATCCATGGAAAATGTACTTTCTTTTCATTCTGCTCACATGAATTTGGTCAGATATTCAAAGTAATCCCACTCGATGCTGTCTTTCAGAACAGGTCACGAAAACTCTCCAAAGTTTCAAATGATGTCCCCCGACAGTATTTCCAGTCAATATCCTCAGTCGATATTCCACTGGATGACCTCCAGTTTACAAAAAAAAAAGTGTTCATGGAAAGAATCCAAGTTTCAGCTTCCGAGCTTGATGCCAACCTTTGGGTCGGCCTCTGATATTTGAGCTTTGGTCCACACTATTCAGATTGTGAAGTCACCGATTGGTAAAGGTAGGAGGTGTGAAGCCATTGGCTGCTTGAAAAAAGTTGGAAAGAGCCTGAGTTCTGCTTCCAGAAATGGCTGAAATCTTAAAAAGAGAAAGAGAGAATGATGTGCTTGTGACTTTCCCTCTATCTTTTACTCCTGCATCCTTCCAGATGTCGAGGAAATGTCATCTCTTTATTTCCTTCCCATAGGCGCTCTTCTTCTTCTTCTTCTTCTTCTTCTTCTTCATCCCTCAGGTCAATGTGTGTCGTCCCCCTCACCTTCCTCTGCCTCTAGCCCTTAATAGGCCGGGGCGGTGGTTTGCCGATCTCCACAGAGATGTTAGTGTACAGAGGGTACCTCTTGACCTGAACCAGTCTGTAGGTCAGAGAGCTGATGCCGTCCTTCTTCATCGTGTTCTTCGTGTTCTGGATTTTATTGAACCTGGAGGGAGAACGACAAAGAAAGGAAGAGAGAGGTAAACGGAAACGGTGAGACAGTGAAGAACCTTTTTATTAAAAACAATACAGACAATGAAAACATGAAGATCTTTGCCTCTTTATCAACACATGTTTCTGTGAGTCTAAGTATGGATACATGTGTGCTTGTTTGCTTAGAGACTGGGAGGTCTGAGTTATTGTGGATACATAATTATACTTCAGGAAATGCTGATAATTACAGGAATGTTTCCTATTGGATCCAAAAGTTTAACTCCTCTTAAGACACAATGTGAAAGTGCAAGACGGCCAAAAAAAGAAATAAGAGAGAAAAAAGGCTCTTCTTTTTTGGGTATTTAATAAAAAAGCCAAAGTGCCTTCATTGGGGAAATATCTGACATCCCAGCATCTAAAAGGGAATGAAATGGAGCAGCAGTTTGTAATATTTTTGGCTTGTGTCCATTTAAAACATAACATCTACATGCACCTTTTAGTTTCTGGTTGCATACCAGTTCAACAAAAACATTGAGTTATTAATAAGAAAAAAAGCAGGAAAAAGGAAAAAGAGCACATAACTTTGTGAAGCATACCAGTACATTTGATTTTTTTTTTTTCTGTAAGCAACATCATGAAGGTTTACATGAGAAATTAACTTCACAATTGTAGATCTCATGAACACAAAAATGTATCAATACAGGAATAGAACATTGCAATTATGTAAACACATATTGGTATTGGAAGAAAGAAAAACAAGTTGTTATATAGTGCTGTAATTTCTCTTTTTAAACGCAACTAAAACTTGTTTTATAGCATAAATGGAAATAAGTCAATCCATATTCAAACCATAATAAAAGCCTGATGTTCATTCTAGGTAGCTGCACCTGTTCAATCACCTGAAAGCAGAGAAGAAACAGTTCTCTCGGGGTGTTCAAATCCAGTTTTCTAGTGTGTATTTTGACCAAGAGGTGGTGCTGTAGCGCTGCAGTGTGACCCAGTGGACAGTATTATCCATCACATCCGCCTCGGTTTGTTTGAATTATGATGGAATATCCTTCCCCACTGGCTGTGATCCAGCAGTTACATCAGAATCGGCTCTGGTTTTAATATTTAAGATGGCAAAAATAATTCACACAGTGTGCCGGACAGCGACACAGTGCTGCTGCCGAGCCTCAGTTCAGTTTGGGATGCAGCCTCTGGCACCAAAACAGATGCATATACCACACAACTCTGTCACCTGCGTAGTACGAACAGTCCTCCCAGAAATAAGGCACGCTCTTGTCTTAAAAATGAACACAAGAGAAATAGCGGATTTTCAAAAGCCCCAAACAAAAGACGCCGTCTTAATGATATGCTTGGACGTACAAATGGAGTTGACACTTCAGTCCGACATGGACCACTGAGTCTACACGGCCTTGTCAGAACTGCCTAGTGAAGATCTCCCTCCTCCCCCTGCATGGCCTTCTCCTTCTGTCTCTCCACAATCAAATCAAAAAAGAGCCTTAATGGCATGAATGGGCGCAGGGAAGATGTTGTCAAGCATCGTTCCCTTGAACAATGTAACACAATAAGCTATAAATAGATCCAAGGATTGGCACAAAAGGTAAGGGTAAATAGTTTAAGAGATAATGCAAGGACGGGAAGGCAGGAGAGGAGGAAAAGCAGGCAGTTTAAACTGAAACCAGGGCACAATGGCAGTGGAGAAATGTATCTGAGAAAGAGAGTGACAGATGGAGGGAGCGAGGCATACTGATATTCAAATAAAGGAAACGAGAAGAGAGAAATCTTTGGATGAATCTATCAAAACAGGCGGCGATTAAGAGCAGTGAACTAATCCCTACACACATGCAGAGGATATAAAATGCACCTATATGGCGACTATATGTTTCGTTTCAACCCCACTGGTGTCCCTTATCTCACTTTTAGTCTGAAGGACGAGACAAAGACATTCCTCCTTACATATTAATTAGCCTGATTTCCAAAATCCTAACTGGGCTAAGTAAAGCTCTATTCTAATTCCACGAGGGTCTCACAGGAAAACATTTCTGGTTTAGGGTCTCAACAATAGCTACTGAGGCTCATTTTGTTCTGGTGTCATATATCTCAAGTTGACCCTGTTGTAGAACAGGTCTCAACGGGATAGTTTGACTTTTTAGGGAAGACTTATTTGCTTTCGGGGATAAGGAGATTGATACCACTCTCACATTTGTATCATGAATATGATGCCGCTGCGAGCAGCTGGTTCGCGTTGGCACAAAGACGGCACACGGGGGGAAACAGCTGGCCTGGCTCGCTTTCCAACGGTAAAAAAAGAAAAGAAAATCCCCCTTACTGGTCCCTTTAAAACTCACTAATTCGCACACTATCTCTTGTTTGTTTAATCCGAAGTTGAGCTGACAGATCGCTACCACCTGCAAGGTGAGGGTCATGTGACGGGCAAACACAGCTGCAGTGACAGTAGAGCTTTTTGGTAGCTTTCGAGCTTACAGCGTAGAAGAAGGTAAACCATATCATAAAAATAATAAAAAACATTTCTAAAGCAACTAGAATTGTGGTTGCGCGCCTCCACCAATCAAAAATGTCAACGCTCTCATTGATCCTGTTGGACATTGTGCGTTAAGGCCGTTATCATCGTTAACCGTCGAGAAACTCACCTTCAACGAGAAATTACTCAGGTAGATATAACTACACTATATTATTTTACCAAGCAAATATGTATTTGCTGCTATAATAATGCTCTGAATCTTGCATATAGAGACTTTAAAGTTGTGTTTGTGGTAAATACAGTTTTAGGGAAGCCAGTCGCGCACACACACAAACACACCCCACAAAGTCTGTATCTGCACGGTCCCAGGATGATAACGTATGAATGGAATATTGAACAATGTTACTGAGCGACTGATTCATTTGCAATGCATGAAGCGCCGTTTTCGAGACAAAACGTGTGTGTGTGTGTGTGTGTGTGTGTGTGTGTGTGTGTGTGTGCAAAGTGATACTTGCGGCTGGTGATGAATGTGCCTCTTTCTTACTTCCGCTGGCCCAATATCTCATTGCTATGCCCAACCAGCACCTCTGAAAGGGCTGAGAGAATGGACTCCTGTGTGAGAGCGTGTGCATGTTTGACTGAGTGTGTATGTATATCTGTGTGTGCATGTGTGTGTGTGTGTGCAGAGGAGATAGTAAACATTCATCAAACAGTCAACACAACGCCTCCGTTGGTAGATGCTGGACATTACGCAGGTACTCCAGATAAACTCTCCCAAAAGGCTCAATCATTAATCTGAATTTAAACAGAAACAACCTGAAGACAACGAGCGGAAACCTCTGTGTGTACGGCCTGGAACATTTGTTGTTTTACTTTTTATTTCTCAAAGACAAATTATTCGTTGTAGGTTGTTGCTGTAGATGTGAGTTTTTTTAGATATTTGTTGTGTATGATGGTCCCTCGCGCCTTAGTGGTCACTTGAAGTGTTATGTAAGTCACAAATTAAGACAGAGGTCCAACTACTATGTCTGTCCATGATGTCATCACTTCATAACTTTATCATGCGAGTCTTTGTGAAATATTTGTACGCTTCTGAATTTTTTTGTTATGCCCAAAAAATAACGGTTTGATGATGTCATAGTGATCTTGACCTTTGACTTTCAAAACCTAATCAGTTCATTATTGAGTCAAAGTGGACAGATTTGAGAAAATGTCCTTGTGACATTCAAAAAGACAATTTGTGTAGGCAGACGTACGGACCAAAGGAATATAAATGGTAGAGTGTGATCTGTGAGACATCTGGAGTTTCTCAAGGAATAAAAAGGCCTTTTTTCCCAAATTTGCCAATTTAATGTTAGAGAACTTCAGAGTTTTCTTCTCGTAAATCAGAGACTTTAATCTTTGAAATTCAAAGATTTTTCTTTGAATATTACCACCTACCCTGGCTCCGTACTTATTACATTCTTTTTTACAGCTACAATAGCCCTAATACAACTTTGTTGGAAACAACCCATCCCTCCTCCCCCCTCATCCAATCCTTCCTCCACAACCCCTTGATTATTCTGAGCTGCCATGCTTTAAGTACCAAATACCACTTATTTTCAAAAAATCCTTTAAGCCACAATTTCCAAGACATTAAAGTGAGTGTCCAGAAGGGCTGTTAAAAAAAAAAGTTTGATCCGGCTAATAGGGACGCTTTTTTCTGCCCCTCGCTACAGTTATAAATAATGGATCGGCCCCAAATAAATAGCGTCCCTGTTGGTGTCACCTCTCATGGAGGAAGTCTGATCCACAGACCAGAGAAAGAGCAGCGCAACGAGCGGCAAGAGGAGGAAAACAGGAAGTGAGTATTAAGCGCACGCACGAGTGCACACACACACACACACAAGCACACGCGCACACACACTTTCTGTCAGTCTAGAGGGGGATTTATTGATTGCGATGAAGGCAACTTGACTAGTCTGACCTCGCCTTCTCCCATCTCTTTTGGTGTCATTCCAGCAAGCAATTACTGAGGGATCGTTGAATCTTTCTCTGTCTCTGATACACACACACACACACACACACACACACACACACACAGACACACACACACAAAAGAATCATGAATGACATATTACGCAGGCCTGGTTATTTTAGACATTGTCACATTTAAGTTATTGCTGCCATTTAGGAGTATAGATTGTTAGTTTTACAGTTCTCACACCAGTGAGATGGATGTCTGGCACATCACTGGTTTCAGCAGCAGCTTGTTGCAGGTAGAACATGAGCTGATTTGCCTTCCTCCCACACATCTGTAAGGGGGTGGATTTTCTATCTCTACTGGTTAGCATGGAGAAAGGCACACTGCAGGTGATTTGACCAAATAAGGAGGCGTATAAAATCCTCAACAAATATTAGGTAAAAAAAAAAGGTTTATAAATGCAAGACCAGGAGGTCTTAAAGCTACTAACATTTTATCCAACTATATATGAGAAGGATTCATCAGCATTGCTAGTGAATTGTCTTGTAGTGAAGTGAAACAAGTACCTGCCTGTGAAGGTGCTTGACATCATATAAAGAGATCCTCCTTATAACCAGCAGATGCTTGTTGCATAACAATGATTTGAAAAATGAATGTGTTTTCAGTCACAAGCTCCACTTTAGGCAAATGTTCCTTCCGCCTACAACTGTACTCGGGGGTTGATTTGATTATCAGTTGCTCTAATGGATCAAACTTTTCAAATCACAAACGCACGGCTGCACACTGCACTGTAACTAACTCAGGGATTTATTACCCCAACTCTGTATGGATGAATGTACCTCTTAAAGGAGCTCATAAACAGCTGACTGAGGGTAAGATATAGAGCAATTAACGTAGTTATGTAAAGCCAATGAGGATAATGTGATTGCTTCTGAAAATCTAAACCAAAGTGTAATACTGCATAACAAAATAAAAATCAAATGTTTCCAAAATCAGTTTTCCCAAAATAGAATACTTCTCAGATAAGTTTATACTTTGTGTAATATATACCGTGTATCAAGCGACTCAGACAACATATTCTATATGCAAAATTAAAATCAAACATGTCACATGTCGTTTTGGCTGTCACTGCCCTATCACATGTTTTTAATCTTCTCATAAACCAAATTAGAGCCACAACTGGACTAGACCTCAACTGTGAACCCTTCCTTAGTCGAATCACTGTGATGTAATATTTGTCACGTGAGATCAAACTAAAACAACATTGAAGGTTCACGATGTCTTGACTCTGTCCCAGCTGATGCAGCAGCTTCTGCATTGAGAGGCATCGTTGCCTGGTCCATCCAGCCATGAGAATGGGGCTCTTAGAGGAGAATAAACAGTGATAATCCATGTTTAAGCAGCTTAATGTGAGGTGCTATACTCTTGGTGATTAATGTGTCTAGAAGAGCTCATCTCCGCATATTTGGTCTCATTCATCAAACCATAAAATAACACATTTATGCAGGAGGCATTTTTACACATTCGTCTGAAAAGCAATTTAAATGGGCGTAGCCAAAAGAGCAACACTTAAGCCCCTGAGCTGTATCTCTGAAAAGCAATTTGGGGGTTTTGTCCTTTGCATTTTAAAATCTTCCAATCTTTCATTGACACGACAGACCCGTCTCCTGTTTTTGTGAATTTACATTCTGACATAATGACATTACAGCACATTTACACTATCAGCATTCAATAGTGTCAGAATGGATGTTACTTGCATTTTAGCAGAAACCAAATTTAAATGAATCCTGTAAAGACTAAATTAACATGGCATCTATGAAATGCATGTGTTAACATGTCCTTTTGTCTTTTGCCTTTTCGATAGCCTCACGCATTAATCACTTCACATCCTGTTATGAGTGAAATCACATGGAAGGTGTGCTACAGGTAGGTTCCAGTATTCCTGACTGAAAGTGTACACCAAAACAAATTTCTTAAATTAAAATGATTCACTCCACCAGACAGAAACTACTGACATTCCTGGCAGTGTGTATAAGACAATGAATCATAGAAAATATAATTTACAGAACCAATAATTGAATAGTGTCATTGAATAAATAAAGGAGGATAATTTGAATCATAGATAAGCATATATGCTACATCTCCCCAGCTCGTTTGTAAACTAGTCTATAATAAAACTATTTAAAACAAAGTGTTTTATATTCTATTTCCTTGCATTTCCTTATGAGGAGCTGCTCAGTGGCCAATAGCAGGAGAGCCAGTACGCAGCTCTCAGGTGTGAATGTGCTCAACGATAATGTGAAAAAAGAAATATCGTAAAAAGGGCATCGCTCAAAGCTTAAAAAGACCTTTAGCATTTTAATTCCAGCAAGACTGGACAGAATCAAAGCAAATAACATGGAGGCCAAAGACATAAGAATCACAATTAACTGCTTTTACATCTCACTGCTGGCCTATTATTGCCTGTGTTGCTCATATTTCAGTATATGTATCCATAGCTAACTCTAATTATAAAGACAAATTATTGATTGATTATTGTGCCCTTCGCAGTGCAACACAATCCTAATTCTCTCAAATGGAGGGGAAAAGTTGGAAAGAAATCAGTGAACGCCGCGCAGCGACGAGACAAAAGCGGCGCGATCGATCCAAAAGTGAAGCAGGAGAACGCGTCAGGACAATGATGCATTACCTCTGTGGGTTGGGCTCGTTGTGTTTGTCTCTCTCGTGTTTAATCATTCTGTAGCGGCCGATGCGAACGTCTGGCCTCGACACCTTCATCCCATTCAGAGTGATCCTGCAACACACAGATACAATATCTGTTCAAGAGAGAGCGAGACCAACAGAGATAGAGGGAGAGAGAGAGCGACAGGAAAGAAACATTTTGAAAAATAGCGACACAACGAGAAGGAAGAGGAGAGGGAGTTCACCTCTGGGTTTCATGGACAAATTAGTTTTGTCTAAAAGTAATTATTATTTTCATTATCCTTTAATATTTCGTTTTTTTTGTGGCAGGAAATAGCGAAAGATTACAATCCCTCGTTCCCGTCGCCTAAGGTGATCGGGCTACAAGAAATGTAAATTTTTCAATTAATTATAACTATATGTGGTTCACGAAATATCAGGAAATTGTAAAAAATAACAAACATACAATTAAGCCCCACATTATGTGTTTACATATAGCTTGTGTGGTCTGACCAACATATTAAAAAAAGAAAAAAAAGAAATTAGTTTAGTGTCAAAACACGGTTGACAGTTGCAAATCGTCATATTTTTGCCGAAAAGTTTTGCCTGAAAAATGATTTAAAACATAAATTAGTGGCGGTAAACCCGAATAGAGTCAGCTCATGCTTAAAACCTCTGTCTATTAACACCAACATATGCTTGTTTGTTTCCTACAGCTGCCCATGGTGTTCAAACACACACTGCTTTTCTTCACAGAGGACTCTCTGGGCTGTGTTTGCCCTAAAGAGAAGATAATTGCCCTAAACACAACACCCTGCAAACACAAAAACAAACACACAGAGACCTTCCTCCTGGCTCTTCCTGGAAACCCAGAAGAGGCAGAAAGAAAACGTCTGATCAGAGACTTTTATAACACGCGGTTCAACTCCAGAACCTGTGGACTTGCACGGACACCAGCTGGGGAGTAAGACTAGGATTTACAGTGTGCCTCGGTTTAAACAAAGCATGAGATCACAACTCAGAGACACAGTGGCTACGTTGTATTACTACTAAGATACGATACAAGGGAAAATCTGCACAGAGATTTATATCTAATGCTACAACAAATGGAGTTTGGGCATCACAAACAACAGATCTGTTCCACACAAAGCCCGAGTTAAACCCAGGGGTTGACACAGCTATTGATATTCGTACCTGCAATGATATAAAGGAATTGTGT
Source organism: Cottus gobio (assembly GCA_023566465.1). Classification (NCBI taxonomy): domain Eukaryota; kingdom Metazoa; phylum Chordata; class Actinopteri; order Perciformes; family Cottidae; genus Cottus; species Cottus gobio. The sequence goes on along the minus strand of CM042230.1, from coordinate 6,452,626 downwards.
GCGTGTGTAGTGCATTCTTATTTGTCGCAAAGCTCTGGTTCGTGCAGTGTCTCCGTCTTTAAACAACTGCTCGTCTGCACTTCCAATAATTCCTCTGGTCTCCGAACGCCCCGCGTCCTCTTTTCCCATCTCTCCTCGACTCACCTCCTCTCTTACCTGCCTCTTCCGTCTTTATTTTCCTTCACTTTCTGTTCCTTTATTCCCCCGTTTGTCCTCCTTCTCTTTCTCTATCACACTTCTCTTCTTTCCAGCCATGGGTCATTGAGGGCAGATACCAAATATTTGTACTGTATGCTGAAGGTTAATAGCTGGTTCTTTGTTGTGATGTGAGATGTCAACGATTCAGCGGTTCTTGGCAGTAGTTGAAAAGCCGGTATTTGAAACACATAATAAGGAAAATATTTGTGGGTTAAGGCAGGGTGAATCTTTTGAAGATGACACAGACGAAGGAGACTACTTGACAGATAAACAGTTGTTCGTTAAAAAGTAGCTTCCCCTAAAACCACAAAATGTACTTTCCACATTTCTGTGAGAGACACAAGATACAACATGTTAGTTGGTTCGTTTTAGAGTTTGTGGGAGAAGAATTTATAAACTTTGGGGAAAAAAACACGATAGCTAATTCCTTTTGCTTCCTCTGTTTATGCTAAGCTAATCACCTCCTGGCTCCAGCTCTCAACTTGACACGGGCCATGGGAATGGTATCCATCTGTCAGCAAGAAAGTTAATAAGTGAATTTCACAAAATGTCAAACTATAGCTTTAGAAGTGTTGGTAGACATCTTTTTGAAATTTGGACAGAGGTCAGGCGAGCTAGTTTCCCAGACTGCATGCTGGGCTAAGCTAACCGCCTGCTAGCTAGGAGAATGGTGTCGATCTTCTCGTCTGTAGCTCAAAGATGGGAAATAAGTGTTTTTATCAAAGTGGAAAGCTATTCCTCTAATCAGTCATCTTTAGAAGTGATGGTAAGCATAATTTTGTATTCTATCTGTTTCCTTCTGACTCCAGTATTTAGGCCACGCTAAGCTAAGCTAGGCTAGGCTAAGCTAGGCTATACTGGTGTATTTGTCTCACTCTGCACCATTCTTTCTCCTATACCTCGCTTCCTATTCCCTCCTTCCTTCTCCGCTCACCTAGCGTCTACATCCTCTCGTCTGTTCTTTCCATCTCTCTTCGCGGCTTGTGTCTCTTCACCTTCCTCCTCACTTGTCCTCACCTCTCCTTTCTGCTTCAACCTTCATCTCTCTCCTCTCGTCTTCTTCACAAACCAGTGAAATGTAAATAAGCCTGAATGTGGCCTCTGCCAGCAAAAGCACATCAACCCGTAAGAGACAAAACCCAAACTGCATAAAAACAACCCTTCCATAAATAAATTCATCAGAAAATAAATAACACATCTTTGTCTCTCTCTCTCTCTCTCTCTCTCTCTCTCTCTCTCTTTTCAATGACTTTGCTGACTTGACATATGCATAGATAATTGCCGTTGTCAGTGTCTGCGTGTGCACATGCGAGCATGCATGCATCTGCATAATTTAGAGATTTATTTTGAAACAAATAATGTGAGAGTGAGCAAGACCGCCCTCTTCTTCTTTTCTTCAGCTTTTTTTTATGTAGTGAGCTCAGTTATACATTATGCACAGTACTGCATCTTTAATATAATCTTCTTTGTGCCCATTGCTCTGCAGAGTGTGTACGGCTAGAAATGTGAATCTATCCCTCAAGTGATTCTGTATGAATTTTACATTTGTAGACTCAGATCAGTAAAATATATTTTGAGCAGATTCAATAGTTTGTTTGTTTTGTTGTTTACTGTAGAGAGAAGTACTCAGATCCTCAGTAAAGTTACTAATACCACTGTCTAACAATACTCCATTATGTATTAAGTAAAGGTTATAAATTATATTAAGAAAACGTACAATACCAGTTCAATTTACTAAAAGTAAAAGTACAAAAGTACAAAACACTGCTTTAATCCTTTGCAATGTACCATATCATATATATATAATTATATCATATATGTCGTTATGTGAAATTATAATAAAAAAAGTAACTATTTGTCAGGTAATGGAGTAAAAAGTACATATTTCTGGGCGCCATCAAAGAGAATTTGTGCCTCGAGAGGAGCAGCATCCTACCGCCAATAAGCAGAGTGTGCAGCTCCTTCTCGTTGCCAGATCACAGGCACAACGGGCTAAAGGTATGTGGCACTCTCCAGTGTCTGTTGCATCACTCTGTGTTTTTATGTGCTTCTGTGTATGTTTCCCATGTCTCTCTGCTGTGTGGCGCTATGTGCGACACAGACAGGCCGCAGGAGGATGAAGCTTGAGCTGCATTCATTCACAATCTGGCACCTTCCTGCAGGTTTGTGAGGAGGTGTGGGTGTGGACCAATTAGCAGTTAGCAACTAGCTAAAACAGAGCTAAAAGAAGATTTTATATTCATCAGGGGGTCATGACTCAACATAATGTTGCTCCGTATCTACTGGATGTGTAAATAAGCAACCGTTTGCCATACAAACTAGAAGGTGATAATATGTTCATGTGGTGTTCACAGCTTGTTGTGCTGACCCCTAGTGGACAAAACAAATGTATGTATTCAAACAAGAGTCACGTAAAGTGCCAAAATGTTTGTGCATGCATTGGCCGAGCAGGTTTAATGTAAATGGATTTAATCTTTTGTCAATTACATCCATGGCTACAACAGTCAACTCGTGTTACTGGATTTACTTCACAGCAGTAATGAGTATCAGGGGGATTAGGGGTACTCCTACAAAATGTGCAAATTAATAATTTGGGTGGTGAAATGATGAGAAGCAGTTTCAAGTTTGCGTGGACACTTTTTTATGTGGGAGATGAAAAACACTTCCAAGGCAATGGTCAACAAGATTGTAACACTTCATCAAACTTTGGCAATCAAGTACATAATCCTCAGAGAAAATGTGAGCCGTTTTCTGGCTTCTCAAACATAAGTTGATCAGAGTGTGTTTGCTCGTGTAAAAAATCCTCAGTGCTTCTTTTAAATCTGTATCTTTTGCTGCATTGATGTACCTTCTTTGAGAGTCTCTTAAAACACTCCCTGAGTGGCTTTCCATCGTATCATCTCTCAATTTGAGACTTTGCATGATGATTAAACACTGGTCCAAGGTTCTTTTTGTTCACAAAAAAGGAACACATACACACACACACACACACACACACACACACACAGACACAAGGCAAAAAATTATTACACACATACACACACTCGGATACATTCACAGATCTTTTGATAAATGAAGCTCAAGGATGCCGTGTCTAATAGGGGTTGTTTGGTTATAGAGTCACTTTGAAACGAGGCAAAAACTGTGTTAAAAAAAACATCCACTCCAGCTGTGCCCTTGTAGGGTTGCGTGCTTTCGTGTGTGTGTGGTTTTGTGCATGCATATGTGTGTGCTGTAATGAGCTATGAAGTAACCAATCAAATGGCTTCTCTTCCTTCTTCTAGACGGCAGAGAATTGTGTCCTTGACCAAAACAAAACTTTAGCTGGAGCACCAACAAAGACACACACACACACACACACACACACACACACACGAACAGACACTTACTCACACTCCCAACAACACATCAGCAAACTCATTATTTTTCACAACTCTGACAGGCAGTAGGCAGTAACATGGCGTGACAGCGTAGTGTGAATATTATGTAAGGGAGAGGACACTGAGGATACAGTGGAGCTGCAGGATGAAAAGCTTCAGCGTTCCCCTGTGTGATGTATATAATCCGGAGCCGACACATTCGACAGCCACCTCCACCGAAACACAGCAGGTGGGTGGCTGCTGTGAAATTCCCCACTGTAGCGGACCTTTAAGCATTTTATTACGTTTTTTTTTTTAACGCATAAATATGTCTGGGGGCAGAAGGACGAAAATAGAGACAGCAACATTCTTTATAATTATAGGTATGTTACCTAAGTGCTTTTGCACTTTTCTAAATTAAAAAAGAAGTTTGCCCCATCCGACAAAATAAAACTATGAGAACTGATTTTACTGATTCATGGCACCAAAGGGTAAAATCACAATATAATACAATAATGACCAGGACCAGACCATGTCCATAGAATCGGGAGTGAGTATTACATTCGATTTCATGAGTTGGATATAGATTATAACTGTTCATGCATGTGGGTCCAATGGATGAGAGAGTTTGACCAACCACTGGTGGCCATTAAAAAATAAATAAGAGGCCCAATGTCCAGTTTTCTTCTTGTTCTCTTTAATGTCAGCCTCGTTTTTTACAGTTCACTCTAACACAATATTAGAGTATTAAGTAACTATGAAGTAATTATTAATGCAAACATTAACATTTCCCTCCGCCGCTGTTTAACTGGTGAAACGCGGAGTGGCTTTTATTGTGAAGCAGTCACAGGAAGCGTACTGTGCATCAGGACTGAAACCTTGAAGGCTTACAACTTTACATAGGACTATTTTATTCTGATAGAGACATTACTCTGGTCATTGGTGGAATAAGGGCTCGATAAAGCAGCTACAGTTGGACCCCCAGAGGGAATATCCATTAAAACAGTATGGTCTACTTAACTAACAGAGGCACCTTGTCCATTTGAAAAGCTGTGGACTGTCCAGCACTTAGAATATATGCCCACTAATATGATCTGCCATGAAAAGATTCCCGAGCAGCGCCTGAGGCAGAACACACACACGCACACACACACGCACACACACACGCACACACACACGCACACACACACGCACGCACACTATGGACCTATTTGATTGGATTAATCAGGAATTTCTCCAGCTCTCCTCTTCTATTCCCACCAGTGGAGTTAATTGCATTAGAGCAATGGAGTGGAGGAGAATTGGGAGCTAAGTCTGATGTCCGGCTTCAGTTCTCTCCGCCTGCAGAAATGAGATGGGAGAGAGGAAGAGGAGGAGTGGGTGGTGGCGGCGATGATGATGATGATGGGGGTAGAGGGCTGGAAGATGCACAGCCGAGAGAAAGTAATAGAAAAGCGAGGTGGTCGTGAACATGGGAACGATTTGTTACTGCAGTGGGAACACATCTGGGCGCCGCATGAGTGACACTTTCAAATTGACCTTTTGCCGTTTTCATACGTGAAATATTGCGACCATAAAGGGTTGTTTAGGAGGATTACACTGTTCCACATTGAAGATGAAAAGATGCCCGATGCCAATTTGAAAGCTAATTAAGTAAAACAAAGAAGGAAAGGGGGGATTCATTCTGTATTGTTGTTTTTGCAAGAATCAAATCTGCGTTATTGAGGACTATTATAATAAATACTTTCTTGAATTTGTGTGCAACATTTGATGCTGTTAGAATTTGTATAGAATAGAATTATTGATTTGACGAAGAAGAAACCCCTTTATTAGTCCCACACTTAGTCCCACAGTGGGGAAATTTATCCTCTGCATTTGACCCATCCTTTAAGGAGCAGTGGGCAGCCTCGTGAAGCGCCCGGGGAGCAACTGGGGGTTAAGTGTCTTGCTCAGGGACACAACGACATGGACTGGCTGAGGCGGGGTTTGAACCCCGGTCCTCTGGTTGAAAGACTGACTTGCTAACCACTGAGCCACAGTCGCCACACGCTGTGAACACATTTAAAAGGCAGCTAAAAACTGTTTATACTTCCTTTTGTTGTATTGTTTTTTTTGTATGTTTTTTTTACTCTTCTCAAGTCTGTATCATATTTTTATTTTTATTGATGTGCAACTCTTTTGGGGACTGGAAAAATGTGCTTTATAAATTAATTTAGTTTCTTTAATTCTGAAGGATTCAGACTGAAAAGCTTATTATCGCAACTACAATTTGGAACTTAGAAATGCAAGGCGGGCCTTCTTCTCTGACATCATAATCAAAAACAATAACAATGCACGCGCCTTATTTGCTACCGTGGACAGGCTAACAAACCCTCCGGTGTCAGTAACTGCTACGCTCCAATCCACCTGGGCATGCAATCAATTTGCATTCTTTTTTGCTGACAAAATTCAGCAAATTAGACAAGCAGTTGGTGGCTCCACACCAACCACAGGATGTGTGTTGTCCCCATCTTTAAATAACATCCATCCAAATATCTTGACACAATTTCATTCAATTAACCAAAGAAGTTTAGAAGACATTATACAACATCTGAAAACATCCTCATGCTGCTTAGATATTCTACCAACACACTTTTTCAAAAATATTTCGCACTGCATGATCACTGACCTTTTACAAATTGTAAACACATCCCTTCTCTCAGGTGTCTTCCCACAAGCCCTAAAAACTGCAGTTATTAAACCACTCCTAAAGAAGGCTAGTTTAGACCCCGAAATAATGAAAAATTATAGGCCAATATCAAACCTCCCCTTTTTAAGTAAAATAATGGAAAAAGTGGTTTATCATCAGCTAAATAGCTTCTTGGCCGAAAATAATTGTTTTGATGTCTTCCAGTCTGGCTTTCGTCAGCATCACAGTACTGAAACTGCTCTTGTTAAGGTTTTCAACGACATCCACTTAAACACAGACAGAGGCAGAATTTCAGTCTTAGTATTACTGGATCTCAGTGCTGCATTCGACACAGTCGATCACAACATACTACTAGACAGACTGAAAGTCTGGGTAGGACTCTCTGGCGCAGCACTTAACTGGTTTGACTCTTACTTGAAGGACCGACAATACTTTGTGTCGGTAGCTAATTACAGGTCAGAGCTGACTGGTATGACATGTGGTGTTCCCCAAGGTTCAATACTGGGGCCTCTTCTGTTCAATATCTACATGCTTCCACTGGCTCAGATTATGAAAAACAACAAAGTGTGTTATCATAACTATGCAGACGACACACAAATCTACATAACTATATCACCAGGGGACTATAATCCCATACCAGTGCTGGCTAAATGTATTGAAGAAATCAACAACTGGATGTGCCAGAATTTTCTTCAATTAAATAAAGATAAAACAGAAGTACTTGTTTTTGGTTCCAAGGACGAACGATTGAAAGTGAGCGCTGAGCTACAATCACTGACGTTAAAAACCTCAAACCAAGCCAGAAATCTAGGTGTAGTTATGGATTCAGATCTCAACCTGAACAGCCATATCAAGACAGTTACAAAATCAGCCTACTATCACCTGAAGAATATATCAAGGGTTAGAGGACTTATGTCTCAACAGGATTTGGAGAAACTTGTCCATGCATTCATCTTCAGTAGACTTGACTACTGTAACGGTGTGTTCACAGGTCTCAGTAAAAAGTCAATCAGAAAGTTGCAGCTGATTCAGAACGCTGCAGCTCGAGTCCTCACTAAGACCAGGAGAGTGGATCACATCACTCCAGTTCTGAGGTCCTTGCACTGGCTTCCTGTCCAACAAAGAATTTACTTTAAAATCATGCTGCTGGTTTATAAAGCCCTGAATGGTTTAGGGCCTAAATACATTAGTGATCTGCTGCTGCCTTATGAACCATCCCGACCCCTCAGGTCGTCTGGGACGGGTCTACTTTCTGTTCCAAGAGTCAGAACTAAACACGGAGAGGCAGCGTTCAGCTTTTCTGCTCCACACATCTGGAACAAGGTCCCTGAGAGCTGCAGGTCTGCAGAGACCCTCAGCCTCTTTAAAGCCAGACTGAAAACCTTTCTGTTTGCTGTTGCCTTTAATTAAACCAGATTCTACATTTCACTACTGCATTTTATATCTTAAACTGCACTGCAACTTTTATTCAATTCTATATCTATCTATTATCCTTCTAACTGTTTTTTATTGTTTTAATGATTGTTCTTAATTGTTTTTAAATCTTTTATTTTGGATTGTGTAATTGTTTTTAATTGTTTTTAAATATTTTATTCTGCATTGTGTTTTTATGCTTTTAATGGCTGTATGTGAAGCACTTTGAATCACCTTGTGTTGAAATGTGCTATACAAATAAACTTGCCTTGCCTTGCCTTGCCTATTATGGCTGCTGGTAGAATACAACCAACATATTTCGCAAAGGTTTTGTCAATACATTGCTAAAGTACTGCATGTGTTTTTCTGGATATTTCTTATCCATGTATTGTGCAAAAGCACACATTTATGCTTTAAAAGACTCACTCCTTGAAATTATATTGCATTTATAGTGCAGAAAGTTAATACCACTTGCAGACATTCATATAATATTTTAGGAACTAAAAAGGTGAGTATAAAGACTTGTAGTCTGTTTCTACTCCATCGCTTCCTTACATGGATTTCCTGTACCAGCGAGTCTGTGGCTGCTCTGCCCAAGCATACAGCTCAATGCTTCAATTACCTGCACCTCTCCCTGGCACTGTCTTCCTTCCCCCTCTCTACTCCACTCCACTCCCTGCACTTGCTTCTCATTTTCTTCCTGAGCATGCTCTACCTTTACTATCCCTCCCTCGACTGCACATGAGGTTTCTTTTAGTGCATCCCTCATTATTGTGCCCTCCAGTCAACACAGAAGTGGCACAAGAGAGAGAAAAGGTCTCACCTTTAGTACAGTTGGAAGGCACTAAAATAAAAGTACATATTTCGGATCACCCGATGGGCTACAAGTAGACCCTTTTACAGCCTCAGCATAATGATATTACATTATAGTGTTAGCTGGAGGCAAAACAAAGGAAAGACTGGAGGTGAACACAAATCACCTCAGAGTAGTGGGCTGAAGTTACACATAAAAAATGTCACCTTGCTGTGTTGTTGGGTGCCAAAATCGATATGGCATACATCTGAGATGATAAACTGCCAGATGCAGTATCACAGCTTTTCAGAGATGGAGAGAAAATATTTCTAATGTTTCTCTCTTCAGCTGCTGAACAAGCTAACGTATCTGAGAGATGGAGAGGAATAATGCTAATACGCTATTGCAGAGACGAAGAGCTTATCCGTACAGGCTTGTGCTCTGTAACTAGTGCAGCGTGAAAGCTCGCTGCAGTTATCAAGATAACTAGCGGACAGCTGGCTACTTTGCTAGCTTGCAAATTCCCGCATGTTTCACGCAACACTGGTGACAGAAAATGATCCGAACAAAGCTGTCACTTGTCTGGAGATAGCAATGTGTGTTGTGGTAATAGTGTGTGGATGAAGCATTACGTTGTTGAATCTTGTGTCAATTTGGAAGGGTTACAGTAAATATTATTTAATATTTAATATTTCTACATTCATGAGTAGGCAGTATTGCATTGCATCTCTGCCTTGCAATAAGTCCTTCAAATTAAACAACAAAATAGTTAAAAACAGAGCATCATTGACACAAAGGCAAAGACGAGAATCTGACTGGGAAAGTATTGACTTTTTGAGATATTCCTGAGATGATTTAAGGTTATTTTGGAGATGTGGCTGATGTGTGAATCACAGTTGAGGTTAGTATCAATAATAACTTGACTGTGGTGGCCTTGGGACTCTGAGTAGGCACAGACCTGTGGCATCAGAGTTTGAAAACAATGGTGTGTGAGGAAGTGAGGACCAACACCTTTATGCTTCAAGAGCCTTCAAGTCAAATCTCTGACGGCACGATCCAACCACGAGACAACTTGTTTCCTCCATCTTTACCTCTTCTTTATATGGAAGCCCATTTTATGAGATAGCATGTCATAATTATAAGATAGAAAGTCGAAATTGAGATAGAAAGTCAGAATTATGAGATAGAAAGTCAGAATTATGAGATAGAAAGTCAAAATTATGAGATAGAAAGTCAAAATTATGAGCTAATAATTTTTACTTTTCCCTTGCTGGTGGAAATGGGCTTTAAGCCAAAGGAGTTTGCAGAAGATCACACAGAATGCTCGATCAGACACATTAATAAATGAAATGATCAACGATGTAAACCAATCACAACACTCAGCTGACCTAACCTCTTCTTCACATGTCACACTGCTCCTCTTCATCCCTGCTGCTGCTTCTGTTCTGTGACTGTCGTTTTGAAAGTATCATAAGGAAAATGTGCCTGCTGGCAAAACCTTGTTGTACTTTTGTTCTTAAAACATAATAAATAAGTGACTTTAGAAGCGGGTCAAGTTAAAAATAGAAAGTAAATAATGGCCTATTTACATGTGGAAGTGTTGCTGCAATGAATAAATGCCTTGAACCCAAAGTTTGCAGCATTATTAAGGCATAAGACAGCGCTGTGACAGTGCAATGTGAAAAAGGTAAAAAATAGTTCAACTTTTGATGTCCGTGGATTGCCTTCCAACTGCAACTGGCAACCCATGATTGACAGCAACCTCTCGGACACTGTTAAGGTCTCAGTCTGCTGGACTACAATCCCCCATATCAATACCAGTGGCTAATGTACTATAATGTTTTATACATATAATGCAACATGAATAGACTTCTGAATAAATTTTTATTTCTGAGTGAACTGCCAAACACTAATTATTCTCTGTTTATTATTTAACCACACACTAAAAAACAAGGCAGTTTTGATACAGATAACAATAAATGTTCATTATGGAAGTAAGTATTCATAGTGTTGTTGCATTAGATATCAATCCACAATTGTTTTTAGTATCTCTTGTGTTTCTCTCTCTAAATGAAGCCTCTTTTTTTGAATCCTTAAATACCTCACAGTTGTAAAATGAGGTAAAATGAGAAACAAAACATATAAACAAGTAAATGAATGTCTTTAATGAAACAAAGACAAGCAATAACCGGCAAGCGAGGGCATCAATAAAATAAAAGGTCTAAACATGGATTTAAAACACTTGACAGTGTTTGCTGACCTGACCCCGTGGGTGGAGACTTCCACAACCCGGAGGTGCGATTGAACTTATCAAAGTCTTGGCATTCACAAAGTGTTAAGCCCAAAAATATCCTGACTCTTACACCATTGTCAGGGCTTCACAGAAACACGTGCAGTCCTTGTGCTACCGCGGCTGCATGTGTGCATGACGCTGGCTCAGGCTCTGTTGAAAGCCACCGCTGGGAGGTTTAGAGGGAAGAAAGGGGGAAAGGGCAAAGACGAAAGAGAGGGAGCATGGAAAAAGAGAGAGAGAGAGAGGGAGTTGTGTGTTTGTGTTGAAGGCTGGTCCGCCACGGAAGCCCTTGGGACGTCTTTGCCCAAGGCTACCGCTGCATTTTCAGAGAGGGTGAGAGGATGGCCAGGGAGGAAACCCTTCTCCTGGCTGCTTCTCCCTCTGTTGTATCCACCAACCTTTTAGACAGTAGTGGGAGGGGGGCAAGTGGCACTGGCAGTTGTGTAAGTGGCATGTGTCGTCTCCGCCAAGGGCTGGGGCCGCGCTGAGCAGCGGGGACAGATAGTCCCCCGGGCAGGCATTAAGCTAGCAGGACCCCTTGCAAGCAGTGGTCGTGCCATGGTCTATTGCATCAAAACCAGTGTATAAAAAGGAAATTGCTGGAGGGAAGCAAGAGATGGAGCTAGAAAAAGAGACGGGGAGAGTTAGAGGGGCAGAATAAGGGGGGGGAAAGAGAGAGGGAGCGATGCTGTAGTCATTTAGTTTTTTTTTTTTTTCAGCACAGCTTTCAAAGAATAAGCAGATGGAGGTTCAGTGCAGTACAAGGACACTTTGACACCAGGCTGATGGACACTTCGCCGGCTCGCTCTGTTCAAACCTGTAATCTCTACCTTTTAACGACAGAGGGAAAAAAAACAAGGCACAGATTTCACGGGCGTCACACTCTGTGATACGTACCACTGTTCTTTCATCTCTCTATTCTGGGACCCTCCCTTCCTCTGTTTCGTTTTACTGAGTCCTGAGAGACTGAGCTGGCGAGCATGTTAGCTCACTCAGCTGGAGCCTCCATCCTCTCCTCTGTACGCTACTACAGCTTTGACTGTTAGAACTGAGACTGATATGAGACTGATCACATAAAACGATGCTTAAATCAAAGGAATGAAGCTAATGATGAGCAGCTAGCGTTGGCTAATTAGCACTAAAGACAGTATTGGGCAAAATAAGATTTTAAACCTGATTATAGCACAAGATCAAAAGGTATATGACACCAAAAATAATTACAATTCATCCGAAGGGGGACATAAATATCTGTACCAAATGTAGTCAACGAGATCTCATCCCTGCCCATCATACTTTGCTACTTGGCTAGCTGCTTTTGGCGTAGTAGCGTCAGATGACAGACCATAAGTAGAGAATAGGGCTCCCCCTTTTAGTCTATTAGTCGATTAATTGGTTGTTTTGGTCGACTAATATTTCTTAAGATGATTAGTCATTCTCTAATGCTTTTTAAATGCTAAATGACTTATTTCCAAGAACCCTATGAACACATTTCTAGTATATACAAGATTTAAAGCGGTGCTTATGTGTCAATTAAATTAGTTAATCGATTGGTCGACAAAATCGTAAGAGTGTTAGTCGTCCAAGACGTTCTTTGGCCTGGGGCAGCCCGAGTAAAAATGGTGCAGATGGGTTAACATTGCAGTCAGTTAAAAAGCCTATAGGGCATCTCATAGAAGCTAAAGGGTGGCTTTATGACGCCCTGGAAACGAGACCAGGGGATCACCAATCTCATCAGGATTCATCCTCTGGGAACCATGAGCATCGGTACGAAATTTCACGTCAATGCATCAAACAGTTGTTGAGATATTTCAGTCTGAACCGAAGTGGTTCACCGACTGACTGACAAGCTTCGCAATCACGAAAAAGATTCCACAAAGAAAAATCAATCACCAGATTTTACATGAGAAAAGTGAACAGGAGAATATTCCGCTTGCTTTGATGGCCTCAGCTACATCCACACAGGCCTGTCCGCACACCGCCTGCTTCAAAAAGCTTGTCCAAGTGTGTTTTCAAGGGCATTTCCCTTCTGATTGCTCCGTGGAAGGCTTAAAAACAAGCCAGCCCTTAAAAGCGAAGGTGGATGGAGGGTGAGAGCCTTAGAGAAAAGCAAGGCAGAACCTTGACGCTGAGCTTTATTTGCATGTTTCTGCCAATGTGTTTTCCATTAATTTATCATAAGATTGACTTTGGGATTTTTACAGTCTCAGTTTGTAGTAAACAGCAATGAGAGAATAATAGGAAGAGAAGAAAATAACAGGAACCTGACTACTGTTAGTATGCAGTCCATCCTGTTTCTGTTCTATTTAATGAGCAACTCTCTTTAAACTCAACACACCAATGCCGTTCCAATACTAAACATTTTATATATAAATGCTTCAAACAAAAGAATACTGAATTGGCAGAATAACATTTATTGTATATCTCTCTATATGACAGTAGTCAGCATATCTCTGAGACAAGACAGCACTACTTTAATTTAATGTATTGAAGCTGTGCATATACATAAAGATAATTCGGGTTTTAATCAAAATTAACAGATCATCATGTCATTTACAAAAATGCTACTGCCAGTAAAAACAAAGGTGCACTTAGACACGTTTGACCACTATGAGGCAAATAGACTCTTCGTATAGCGAAACCGAACAACATCCACGTCCCATTGGGAGTCTAGTTTGGTGTTTACCAACTTCTGAAAAACAAGATCTGAATGTTCAGCTTGCTAGATGTTCATCTTTGTGCATCACATGTGTTTACTTCAGGCCCCCCGATGTTTCATGCTGGGCAGGTAGCGCACACCTGGCTCAGTATTCAGCTTCATGTTGAATGGTTGATGCCTAAAAAGGGTTTAATCTATACAAGGTTCAAGTCCAACAAAAGCCGTATATAATATCGCAGATGAGAACCAATCATCTACCAGTCATTCTGTATGAATACGATTTAAATGGTTTTATCTCAAAAAGAAAACGAGAAGCAAACACTGCATATCACCAAGAGACATCCTGGTTTTGGTTGTATTTTGGTCTCTGTTAGACATCATACAGAGGAGGTGACCCACTGTGAGACAAAATCAAGAGTTACTATATGGGCTCCAACTTAAAGTAATAATCTGGAGATTTTCATTTAAAAAAAGGTCTGTTACGTCACTATGTATGGAGAAGACAAAAAAATGGGAGTAATTCCTGTGGATGTTCTGGAGCGTCTTTTTTCCCATGATTTCTATGCAGAATTAAGGATGTTTTATTCCCCATAGAAATCAGAAATGATTATATCCTTGGAAAGTGTGAGTCACACTGAATGTATCCTAGTTAGAAAACCTCTGGTGTATAGTGAGGAATGGAGAGAGAGAGAGAGAGAGAGAGAGAGAGAGAGAGAGAGAGAGAGAGAGAGAGCTGGATGGACTCAGTCTGGGGACACCCAGTACTGTAGAGATGAAATGGGTGGCATCTTAAACCTCTAAACCACCCGGATGCCTCACTGGTGTCGTTACAGCAACTGACCCCAGACAATCTTGGAAAATGAAAGAAAATCCAATTAGCCATTATTTCGTAATTGCATCGTTTAGCCGAGTGTCCACTGTTCAGAACACATTATGTAGTCTCCCTTTACTACAGAGGAAGGAAAAGCTTCAAAGACATTTTCGCTCTTTGATTCAGGGAAAATTAATTTTGTAGCTGTGGTCGGAAAAAAACGAACGTCATTTTGTTAACATTCAGCTCCTCATATGAATATTTAGCATTGTTTACGTGTGCAGTGAAAAGGTTCACACTTTCTATCTCAACAAAGTGTTTTCAGTGTAAGAAAATGCTGCATTCAGGCAAGTTTGAAATGCAGAAGACAATGTCTGATTCAATTACTTAAAAAAAAAGAAAAAGAAGATATTCCCACGAGTTACACCCCTTTTCGTATCAGTTGAAATTTCTCTAGTTCGGAGCGTAGAAAGGATCTTGAGGGAAATCTACAGCATCTAATGACTTACTGCAGCTATCATCCAATAAAAAAAGTTAGAACGTAAACTTTATCTATCATCTGGACAACCATTCAGTGAATCACACATATATCTCTTTTATCACATCTTGCAAGACACTGACAAACAACCGTAATCTCCTGAATCCTGCGTCTACTGACACAGTCCATTCTCTAAGACGCCAATTTTAAAATGCTGTATTTTCAGTTTTCTTATAATGCTTTTAATCTGAAAGGACAAAGATAAGCTTCACAGTGTGAGAGTGACAGCGGGATGGAGAAAAATAAAAAAACAGATAGTGAAGAAGAGGGACAATAAAGTGTGAGTTTGTAGCACTGTGTGTGTGTGTGTGTGTGTGTGTGTGTGTGTGTGTGTTTATAATTAGTGCTCGAGCCTGATTCTCTGAATGCAGATGTATCTTTTTATGTGTTCAAAAAAAAAAAAGTCTTTTGCTGATTGTTATTGCAGTTGTGCAGCAATATGAAGCAGACGTTTCCAGTGTGTTGTTGTTGTGACAGCAGCTTTTGGGGGAATTTATGGAAAATGTCAGCTGTGATTAAGGGGCAGTGCAACGGTCGTTTCATCATTTCTATGCAAAATCTGTAGTTATTGTTTTCAGCCGACATGGATCTTTCGTCCCTGTAGGGCCAAGCACAGAAAAATGACATTTTTGTAGTAGTCATTTGTTAAATAGCGAGATCATCAGTTCACCAGGTAATTCAACAATCTTCAGTCCAAACAGCCGTCTGAGTAGACCATAAATTAAACTAATGGCCCTGTAAGTGGTTCATTTAAGCGGTTCGAAGACATCTTTCCGTCTTCCTGTCAAACAGATATTCTTCTTCCAAATTTGATTCCAGTATACTTCCAAAGCAATATTATGTGTGAACTTGAGCGAGTCATTAAAAGCCGGCTAAAGCGCCAGAAAAGGTTTATTTATTTGCAATCATTCTCCTCCAGTGAACAATTACAATAAATCATCCACTTCCACGAAAGTCTTCAGTGTCACTTTCAGTGGAGAGACTTGATTTCACCACATTTTACTGCCGGGCCTGGCAAGGATTTTACTTCAAACAGACAACAAACATAAACCTGACAGATTGTGTGATACGATTTTTTCTTTTTTCGGCTTCTGTCTGCACCCATCTTGACAAGTAAAGTAAAACATTACTGGCAATATAGTCAATAAATCCTTTGAGACCTGATCCCGGCTAACTTCACTGTCCGTTCCAGACTGTAGCGTGTTCAGTCTTAAAGCTCGAGTGAAGATACTAATATCACATGAATAGAGATGACGTAACTAGAAAATACATTTTCTTTTTTATCTAGCACTGTATCTTTGTAATAAATGGTATCAACCTAAGCCATACTTCCATTATAATGCTCTTAGCCCTTTTACAATATATTTTCTGATTAATGTCGAGAACAACTTGACACAAATCTCAAATGAATTAGCTCTCAGCTGATAACAACTTCTATGCGCCATATACTGTTGACCTGCTATCGTCCCCTAAATACCCCCTGATCCCTTTAAAAAAAGACAAAAACAAGGTTATGGTAAATGGTAAAAAAGCTAATTAGAAATAAATGATTGGTGCAGAAATCATGTGCAAAGCCAGCTCCAGTACGCCCTTCTTACCTGTTGTAGATGTCATCGTCCTCTCCTCCCCAGCCCCAGTACTCGTTGGGGAAGCCGTTGATCTTCAGAAACTGTTTTTTACTGAGGCCTGAAACCCCTCCAAAGTAGCCTGCGTATGGCAGCCTGCAGGAGCACAGGAAGAAGGAGATGAGGGAAGGAAAAAAAGGTGAGAGGGGGCGAGGAGTTATAAGGGAAGCGGCGAATGAATATATTACTACAAAATAAATGAGAATTGCCTGAACAAACAAGATCCCTCTGACAGCAGGGAGATTGGCAGCATCAGCTGTCGGCTAGGCAGCCGCACGCTGCCTCGGTGTCAAAGAGTCAGATTTTGGAGTAATATTGCTGCATTTCTCTCAGGCACAATAAAGATGCCATTGTCCTTCACGAGGAAAACGCTTTCAATGTGTAAAATAATACAAATTTCAAATGAAACATGACTTTTAACATGTCAAAGAGAAGCATCTTTAGAACAGGAGGCAACAGTGTTTACGGTAAATGTGGGATACTATTATTTTAAACATTTATTGAAGATGGAGCAACATACATTTAACACACATGCAAGTAGGAAGGAAGTTTGGGTTGCCTATCCATATTGTTGGAGAAACAAAAGTCCATTTAAGTATGTGTTAGTACAGGAAGGCATTTATTTTCAAAAGCCCCATGACATCTAATTAACATGGCTACCCACTCAGATTGTAGTTCATTATGATAATAATCCTACTTTTCAATTTCCTGAGTCAGTGGGAGATGTCCTTGTACTTGTTCCCAGTGTTTGTTAATCTGCGATTGTTGGTGAATTATCAGCAACGTCACAGGTTTCTTTATGTGCTGCGTGTGTAAAGATGGCGGAATTTCCATTTGAGTAACATTTTGAAGCGTTTTAGGAAAGCAGATAATTTCCGTAATGCGTCTTGTTTTGGACGCATTTTTAAGTGGATAATTTATGGGTGCCTTTCTACAATGAGTAGATAATCCACATCCATATATAACCCACTCAAGACACATGAAATGACCGGGTGTAGTAATTTTCCAATAAGCAGCATCGGCCATTCACGATGGAAATGTTGGATAACGTTGAACTTAATGTCATAATTAGCCGAATGATGAAATTATAGCTGGAGAAGAAAATGAATGAGGAAAAGATCAGGAAATTAAGAGAATATTTAATAAATGCATTTTAAGAATATATGACAGAGAGTCCGAGACAAGACTATTGTGTGTGTGTGTGTGTGTGTGTGTGTGTGTGTGTGTGTGTACACAGTGGACAAAAGAAGGCGGAGAGGCATTTTATTTTTTCCTCAAAAGTCGTGAGACCAGTGGAGTGGGACGGACATCAGCTGCGAGTGTCATGACAGGCGCCTGAAGTCTAACCAGAGGCTGATACATATGCGCGTGTGTATGTGTGTGTGTGTGTGTGTGTGTGTTTGTGTGTACATGTGTGTATATTCTGGACAGTATGTGTTGTCAAAAGGATGACAGCTCCCTGTTGAAAGATGACAAGAGGAAAGTAATGAGACCGTATGTTTCTGCACAGATTCTCCCAGCAACAATATGGTGTGTGTGTGTGTGTGTGTGTGTGTGTGTGTGTGCTTCTGCTTAGGAGAAGAAGAAGGGAGAAAGAGAGAGAGAGAGTGATTGAAAGTTTTATTAAATGCATGTTTTTTATAAAGTCACTACAAAGAGGATGCACAAAGCTCTTCTATGAAATCTTCAACAGTGGGGACTCGATAAACTCCGTATCGGTCTGATTATTTCCTCAGAAAAGTGGGATACTCATCATCAAACGCTAACTCTCGAACACGACTGAGGCGCAGTGCACTGTGCATGACGGGGATTTGACAATAATGTTACGATGTAAATTCTTGTCCTGGTTTTATTCTCTACAATAATAACTTCCCTTTTGCATTTTTCATTCCCAGTTTTAATAGTTTCCTCTCATGGAGGGTTTGGAGAACATCTGCATTCATCCTCTGGACTCTACTGTAACAACACATCCTCACTCCGACGTGCCTGGCTTTATAGAGTCAGTTGTAAGTGCAGCGCATCAATATCAGATGCTCATGGCCACTGACCAACCTTCTGGATTTGACGGGTTGGGGGTGAGACTGTACAGTGTCTATATAGGTCTCCAAAAAATAGTTCGGGCAGCTGATTCAGAGCACGGCTGCTCGAGTTCCTGTCCGTCAAAGAACTGGTTCATAAAAACATGAATGCTTTATGGTCATCTGCCGCATTATGAACCATCCAGACCTCTGAGTTCGTCTGGGACGTGACTCCTTTCTGTCCACCTTTTAGTCTACACTGCGACTGGGCGACTGTGGGTCAGTGGATAGCAGGTCCGACTTTCAATCAGAGGTTCGGTGGTTCGATCCCTGGCTCCGCTAGTCCATGCCGATGTGTCCTTGAGCAAGACACCTAACCCTAATTGATCACCATTGCTGTGTCTACTGTATAGCATGTATGTCGCTTTGGATGAAAGCGTCAGCTAAATGTAAACATCTTATTTTATATTCATGGCACTTGAATGCCTGTTCTTAATTGTCAGTGAATGTCCTGTTACAATTTCTTTTTAAGTGTTTCTCCTGCACTTTGTGTCGATGCTTTTGATATTTTATGTAACGCCCTTTTGATTGTCTTGTTGCTGAAATGCGCTATATGAATACACTTGTCTTGCCTCTCTCATGAATGACTCACACATGTCAAAGGTCACGTCAGCTCCTTTAGTTTACTTGTTTACAGCAAATAGTTACATAGAGGTGGCGGAGAAACAAGCACCTGGGGCGGCTGATTCACCTTTCTGCTTGTGACATTTATGAAGTTTGATTCTTGATTTGATTCTACTGATAGAAATGCAATTTCAAATCTAATATCTCAGGCATAGTTGTGTTCTGGCATTTAAAGCTACATTGATTACCTACGAAGCTGGACCTGCTCCGGATCTTTAACCTTATGTCCAGTTCACACAAAACCTGCAACTCTTACCCCAAACTGCACCGATTTTCAAAATGAAATATGTAATTTAATGTCAAATAGCTTCATTGTGCTGAGGTACTGAATGCACATTTCTTTTGTTTAGTTTGGAAAGGTGTTGGTTAGTCCACACAACACATTTAATGTATGGATTTGTGGATTTTCTGTGCTCTTCTCACTGGTTTGACGTTTGAACACTGGGGATGTCAAATATTTTCAGAATTATAATTTGGCCTGTGAATCAGAATCTGAGGACAGTTTTGGGGTTGTTTATTTATGTTGACAGCACAATCAATAAACTATAATAACATTTTTAACTCTTAATAATGAAAAACATATGATGGTTCATTATTTAGTGATGAATAATTCCTGTGACAGAAGTTGGGACCTTTATGTGAAGTATTAAAGTTTAATATGTATCCTTAAACCTGGCCTCATTTCATTCTCCTCTCTAATTGGTGCATTGCTACCTTTTACCAATGTGATTGTTTCCCATTTTATGTCTGTCATTCATTTTCTAACAACAAGTACAAGTACAAGTACATCAACAAAGTTATATAACAATATAATGGTCATATACGTAGCTTCATACACTGCATAAGGTCCTTCGAGAGCGTATGATTTGTGAAATGTTTTTTAAAGAGCAGCGCTTCAAGGTGACCCTTTCTGCTCACAGAGCTGTCAGGTGTTGTGAGGTGCTAAGGTAATGGAATAGCACTTAGTGTGACCTGCCTTTCAGTGGCAATGTTTTCACCATTTGTCAAGAAAACTTATAATGCTTTTACATTTGAGAGCAGCTAAGGTTGTCTCCCTGAAATGACTCGGCTGAAATCAAACAGTTAATCGTCGCCCTGAATCACCTTCATGATGCTGAGCTCAAAAAACGCCGTGAGATCGTAGTTTGTTTCTTACTTGCTGACTTTTTGTCCTTTGATTTGGAAGCTTCCTAAATGCACTGGCAGACCCCAAAAGTTGGTACTTCTCACCTTGGCAAATTCATTTTCTAAAAAAAAAATTGAAAAAATGAAACCATTTTAAGTATTTACTGATTCATTGCTAATAGGAAATGTTACAACCTGGTGTTGTATATTTTGCGAGATAGCATTAGCTTATTAAGCAGTATATATATATATATCAGGGCACTGCCGAGGCTCCTGGGGGTTTTCAGTAGGATAACTCTTGTGGAATGACAGTTTGTGGATCGGATAGGTCACATTCGCCGGCCATGTGAAGAGCATTAATCAATGCTTCTGGTGCTTTCAGATAATTGAGTGCAGGTGTGGTGTCATTATGCAAAACAACACAACTAAAACAGGAGGCTACCCTTCAGTGCTGGCTGTGAGGATGCAGGAAACTGTTTGGCGAAACTGCATTTTGATAACACGCTCGAGAATTGGCGCTTTCTCTTCCCAGATAATTCCCTAGAAACTTGACCTTATAAACTGTAGATCCCGGCTGTTTTCATGGTTGTGTGGGGCGTACGTCTCTAACTTGTGGTGATTGTTCCTGTTCATGTTTCTTTGGTGGTTTTTAATAATAAGCACTCTCATTCTGTTAAGTGACCGTTTGTTGATTAGATATATCTAAAATGTTTTTTACCTTTTCTACAGCGTCCAGTTTTGATTTGTTTTTCTATCTCTGTGAATTTCTTAGACTTGTTTGTGATAAAGGAGTTTCAAAATAAAAGCACCTAAACAAGGATGACTGCACGCAAAGCCAAACGTGAACTTTTGACCTTCTACATATTAACATGCAACACGTTTCATCTGTTGCTGAGATTTTTACTCAGTGACTACAGTATGCGGATATTTACTATTTTTACTTTGTGTGTATTAGGATGCAGCTAACGATTTTGTTTAACTTTCTAATAATCTGCTGATTATTGATGTTTGCTATATACAGTGTCATAATAACGGTGAAAAATGCTCACCGAAAGTCATGCACTAATAAAGATTAACACATCGAAACAAGATATTCAGTTTGCTATCACAATTAGAAGTAGAGTATGTTGGACATTTTATTATTCACAAATTATTATTCCTCATAATCAATTGACTAAATGCACTAATCAGTATCGTTTTTACTCAATCTGTATTATATCAGATTAGATCGACTTTATTGTTGGAAATTAGCCTTTGGCTTTTATTCTGTGTACTGTGTTATTAACGATAACATGTTTCTGATTCTCAGGATGGCACATTGCAAACAAAGTCAGCGGCTCACTAATGTAACATTTAGAAAACACACATAATCTGGACACAGTCCTCATAGTTAGTGTCTTTGCAGCAGCTCCAGTCTACACTTGTTAGTTTTGCTTTGTATCATGTCTCTTGTTACGACTACAGAAGTATGACCGAATTCAAATTGGCAGCAGTGAACTGTGGTGCATTTTCATGCTAATTTAGGCCTCAGACAAGGATTTCAAAGTATAATGAGATTTAGTCAAATTAAATACTGCGTCAGAACACAGACTTTAGGCCATCTCTATTTTGTGAGGCAGCCAATTGCTTATTGAAATTCTATATGTAGTTGTTGTTTAATATATAACACATGGGGAAGGCGATATATGATTCGAGCAGACAGGCAGGTGCAGAACCAACCTGCAAAAACAACCTTCTGGGTACAATTCCCTGTGTGGGTCTATAAGCTGTTCTCAATATATATGTGTGTGGGTGTGTGAGTGTGTCTGCATGCGAAAATGTGACTTTATTTATTCTACCATTGAAGGGACTGCTCACCTTAAAGTCAATAATACATATTTTTCCTCTTACCTCTAGTGTTATTTGTGAATCTAGATTGTTTTAGTGTGAGTTGCTTATTGGAGACATCACATATCAGTAGAGATGTTAGCCTTCTCGGGGTGGGAACCACCAGAGGCCCCACGATGCGATATTATCACGATACTTTAGTCACAATACGATATTATTGCAATTTTAAACATTTTGCGATTTATTACCTATTTTCAACTGCAAATTATACAGTTTGTCAACATCTGTTTTATCAAATAAAATAAAGTTTCGGACCATCTCACTTCACCCTTTTTCTATTAGGTCTATAGCCACTGAACTATAATATGTGTTATCATTATCAACTATTTCCTTTTACATTGTTTAAGTCATCTATAGTGGTGATCCACAAACAAACCATTAAAAAATAATTAGGAAATAAAATATTGTATTTCTATTAATGCAATATTTGCATTGGTAGTTTACATTTTGTATTAGTAGCTGCTTAAAGCTGGTGTTAGGAAGTTAAAGAAGACATAATACCCTCTCTAACATAGTTTCTGTAAAAACAGCTTCAGAAAACACAATTTTTTCAAGTTTCTTACCAAAACTACATTTTACAAGATTACACATCATGATAACGGTGTAATTTAGAACTGAGATGACTCCAATAAACTTTAAAATTAGACTTATTAAAGTAAATACATGTTGAAAGTGGTGCTAAGAAGCGGGGTACCATGCTCCCTCATTGGCTCTTAAAATACCCGCCGAGTTGAAAACCATCGCCTCACCTGAAACCAAACTTGTCCATGGCGATGGCGAAGTGCCGCGGCTGGTCGTAGCAATGGTAGAGGTTGCGGTCGTCCATTGGGATCAGGTCCACGTCGCTAAAGATGAAGCAATCGTACTCTCCGTCCTTCAAAGTCTCCGTGTAGCCAACGTTCAGCAGCTTGGCCCGGTTGAAGGTTTCCTCACCCAACTGCAAGAGTACACAACAAGAGAGACCCTTATTTCATTGTTTGCATATAGAGGAGGGAAGATAATAAAGCTTCATCAGCATTTGTCCCTCTGCTTGAAGGGCTCTGTGTTAATTGAAAGGTTTAACAGATTGGAACGTGTCTTCTGAACCACACATTCAGCAAGTGTGATATCCATAACATGTTCAATTAATGTTTCGGTAACCTACAACTTGTACCTTCAAACTGCTAATTTGTGAGGTTAAATGTTGACTACTACAAGTTACAGAGGCATTGATAGGTCACCAAATAAGAGAGAGAGAGAAGTACTGCCAAACTATATAATACATGCTGTTTTCATTACACTTTATGGAAACATCAACCAGAATTAACTGCTACAGGCACTGCAACCATAAACAAAAGACAATATGAGTCAGACTAAGCCAAATACACGTTTAGGCTCACATCAAAGCTTTTTCTCACAATACATCCAACATGAACTGATGTGTTTATTGACCCCAAGAACAGATCGGTAGCCTGAAGCACCAAAACACTTCTTATGAGACTCCGTCTAGCTAAAGTGTAACACCTTAAAGAAAAAAATCCAGTAGTTATAAATCATTGCTTGTAATATCTCCATGCTGAATATTTAATGATATGTGATAAATGTTTGTCATTACTGCACATAAACAGTTAGTTTGCTAGCTAGCTAATCAATCAGCTAGCTTAACAGCTAATGCAGAGGGCTAACTTCTTATATTTGGACACATTTCAAATGATTTATTTGATTCAATAAAAAAAAAAAAAAAGCTTTAGTAGGTGCTTGCCGAAGCTGGAGTCCAATATTTGAACTTTGCCCCAAGACAGAATGGACAGAATTATAAAAAGGACCCAGGTTGCAAAAAAAGAAGAAAAAAAAATGAATTTCCTGGAGACAGCCAAACATGTCATCACCAATTAAGGTGCCCCCTTCAGTTTTAGAGCATTATTGAACATCAGCATTTGTGCTGTATTTATCTCTACAGGCAGTCTGAACTGATTCACCCCAAAAGGGCCGGATGCCGCTGCAGTGAAACGCATGTTTTCAACACTTCACTTGAGATGAATGCATTCTTCCCAAGCGGCACACCAGTGTAAGATAGCCTCGGTTAATATACGTGACAGTTATAAACTCAATAATGTAGCTATTTTATACATCTTTCTGCAGAGCCCTTGTGCAACAGCTTGGCTCGGTGAAATCCTTGCCAAGCTGCAGGGAGGTCAGCGAGGAAGAAGTGAAGCTACTGTGCAACCCGACAGTCTTTGGCAGACACATTTCTGACGCGCCTTGACAGTCCATCCTCTAGTACAGCGAGGAAGCTCAGGAAGCGGGTAAAGAGGCAGAGTGGAGCTGTCCACGAGGGAGATAGAAATGTAAAGCCTTTGTACTGTCAGTACCTTGTACATGCATTAGCAGACTGAGTCATCAAGGAGATTTCCCCCCAGGAAACTCTTTACTCACTTACTGGACAACTAGTCCATTTATTCTCGTCCAAATGGCCTCAAGTATCCTAGTAAGTGCAAGTAAAATCTTGATATGCATTGTAGCCAAAATTAATCACCACTTATTGTGATGATGAATGAATCATATTAGATGCAGTTTCTCAAATGTGATGATATTCTTATTTTTTCCCGTGTCTTATGTAATTGTAATTGAATATATTGGTTCGTAGGACAAAAGAAGCAATCTGAATGTATCACCTTGTATTCTGGGAAAAGTTTTTTTTTTTTTAAATAAGGATAATACCTGCTAGATTACGGGACATAAACTCCAAATGAATATGTAAAGTGTTTTAATCCGGGTTCTTTAAATAAAGTCTGTACTACATGTATGAACTACATTTCACACATTATGTCCAGCGGGGTTAGAAATTAGAAGAATAAATAAATATCATTGTGTAGTTGATAAAGTAACTGCATGTAAGTGCAGACATTAAGGTCTGAAATTCTGATAATGAAGTTATTGAAATTGCTCTTTCTTTTGTAATATTGTTTGATGGATTATATGTTTTAATAGTGTTTTGAAAGCAAAACTTGGGAAAAATCAAATTCATTCATTCGTTGTATATGTACAGTAAGTTACCTTTCCTGATATACAGTTACATTAGCAGTAGTAAGAACATCTGCTGTTTTTACACTGAAACATGAGCTTTTAGAGTCATCATAACTGTAATGAAGATTTTCATGCAAATCGGACTCCTAGTTCGGTTAAATCCTTATGCAAAATCTCTAAGATGTGAAGGGCCCCACATGACAAGATTACATGTTTATGGAAATGTAACTGGGTTCCAGGGCAGAGCTTCATTCCTCATATTATAACAGAAGACCCAATTTGATGAATGTCTCAGTATCTACTGTATATAGCGAAACAAATAACTACATTTTCTGCACATATTCCTTGGCCATTAGGGAAAACCACCCACTTTAGACAGCACAGAGATTCTGCAAGATGATGCTGCCTGATAGCTTTTTTTAGGTACACTTGCTTCCACACTGGTGCATTATCTGTTCGGACCGAACGTGAATTAAATGTAATGCGTAATCCCTCTGGTAAAGCCACTAATACCTGAGATTTGAGAGCATAATCCCCCGTGCAGGTAACACAAAAATCTATTGTCCCAAATCCACTCGGATCCAAATATCAGCTAAAATAGTCCTCCGTGTGTGTTTGAACAACATTCTGTTTAGTTTGGAACAACAACATATGAGGTATGCAGAGCTAAATATGGCCAATGTATATATATACATATATATACATATATGTATATATATACACACACATATATATATAGTTATATATATATATAGTTCCTGCTGGTGAGTTTTTCTAACTATTAAATATGATTTTATCCTATTAAATGTCTGCCCTCCACCTAACAGATGACATGTTCTGAGCCCATTCTTCTTCAGCGTTCAAATTGCTTTAAAAGAGTAGACATGTTATGCAAATTAGGTTTTTGATATTGATAAGACACATGCATTTTTAAATGATTAACTTTAAAAGTGAATACTGTCCAACAGAAAAAAGCCAGCCCAGAGTTGCCAGCTCTTTTCCAATGAAAGCAGCTCGATCTCCGAAAGTCACCAAACCGAGTGAGAAAGTATCCAAGTCAGCCACACTGGCAGCCCGTCTCTTCAGGCCTCCGTCCAAAGCGTAAACATATAATGAACGAAAACCACGAACATGGCTGTTAGTGCTCACAGCTGTCACGCTAACAGCTTGTGGAAGACTCTGGTGACGAGCAATGAGTGCTCGGGCAGGATGCACTCAGGCAAGTAGCCCGGCTGAGATGATTGGACGGGCCCATTACAGTCAAGACAGCCACACATACCAGAATCACCAGATATAATGTATTTATTGCTTTTGGGATGTAAAGAGAATTTATGTAAACAAATATAACCATTTTTGTTTGTTTCTGAAATACCCACCCGTTTTCCGTTTATTGAACTTACCTTGAACCTACGTTTTTGGGGGTTATTTCAGATCTGATACATTTAGGTCGGCTTTTTCTTTGAGGAGCCCTTTGCCACTTCCTGTTAGTGGAAATCTTAGTCATTTTCTTGTATTTGATAGATACTTTATTGTGTATAAAGATGTAATGTGTAGTCTGAAGCAGCACTCTATTTTCCAAATTACCACTTTGTGAGTTTGACAAGATAAATCTTCAACAGTCGGTAGTCGAGTACCAATCTCCTTTTGATATCTGTTGAGTGTTAGTGTTCTCGTCTTCCACAACTAATTTATTTTTCTGCAAAAAGTTTCATCTCAAAAGTGGATTCTTTTTTTGTGCTGCAAGCGACCGTCAATCTGCAGTCAATAAATACAAGGATTTTTATTTTTTTTAAAATATATTCTGCGTGTGTTTTGTGTGTTTGAGAGAATGAGAAATAAAAGACAGAAACAAAGAGTCAGGGAGTGCAGCAGACAGAAAGAGATGCTCTAGTGAGTAGCTCCCTGCAGATGAGCAAATCTACTTACAAAACCCACATATTCGTTTTGTGCAAAGCTCATTGAGCATTATTTCAGTCATTGTATGTTATTTAATTAAGACGTGTGTGTGTGTGTGTGTGTGTGTGTGTGTGAGCCTCCCAGCACCTCGGCTTTATGGTTCTCTACATCTTCTCTAATCACTTCCTGCCATAACTGAGTTCATATCACCTGTGAGGTAAACTGACAGCCATTATATTGAACAGCCCAATTGTGGGTGTCATATCATTAAACAATTTGAACCGAAATTGAGTCACGCTCAATTTGAAAGGTGTTGCATTTGAAATTAAAATTTAAAAAAATGAAACACTGCACTTCTTTCTCACAATATACACTGGCAGGAAGCCATGAAGAGGAGGAGGGAGCAGTCTTTCCCTGTGTTCGAACCAGTCCATCTCCCACCACTCCATTGTTGAGTTTATATCTGTTGTTTGATGTTGTTGATGCAATGTTTTCTGTGGACAGTGGACGCTGCATTTTCCCACTGCTGCCGGCTGCATTTTTTGTGTTATTTTTTCCCTCCTGCTCTAGGCTGTTGTTTCCTAACCAAAACCTGTCTCCGTTTTTCTCTGTGCATTGGAAAGATATGCACAATTTGCCTACAGTGGCCCACAGGGGACAGTAAAACCAGTCATGTGTGAATATTTGACAAATCAACAAATTACATGATGACGTGAAATGCGGAAAGGGTTCTCCAATTTAGTACAGGGTGATTTTTGGCTCCGCAATTTCAATTTCACAGGCATCCTTTAACTTTCAAGGACGTTTTTGCTCCATTAGTTGTTGATCAAGCTAGACCCATAATGCAGCGTGCATACGCATATGCATGTGAGCGGTGGTCTCAGGCTTGTGTAAGGGAGTTTACCGGCAAGTATTTGTGTATCAGAAATATGGTTTCCTCAAGCTCACACTTACCTGGGGATAAAATCATGAAAACATCCACCACCTCAACCCTCACCTCAAACCACTTTTCCTCTGCCAATTCCCTACATTTGTCACACAATTTATTCTATGGCTACCAAAAAGTTTACCGTCATAATGACAGGTTTGGTTTTGCAGCCGTATATACTTCAGGAATGCTTTTTAAATAAAAGGTTTTTGTTCAGGCAGAAGGCTTGTTTGACCACTTTGGGGCAGTGCAACAAAATGTAAAATACCCACTCTGCTTTTACCTCCGGTTTGGTCTCGACCGACCCCTGAGGGAAGTATTTGGCTGGTAAACCAGCGGGTTGCGAACAGTTTCTGTTTTCTGTTTGGTGCTGGGCAGGACATGTTCAGTTGGATTACCACCTGCATGCTTTAGTTGAACAATTATGCTGATTAGAGCTGTGAGAATGAATCAAACCAGTAAAGTTGCCAGTAGCACTTTATAATAAGTTCACACTATTTAGCATTAGTTAATGATTCATCTATAAGTCCTGAAAATGGAGAATCCATCATTTATAAAGTATGAAAACCCAAGCTTATTAATCAAGAATTGAACATTTATAACTGTGTTACACTAATGATTGTTCATGTTGGAATAATGCTTTATGAATGATGAATTCAGTGTTTATTCATGCTTTACTAATGCTAAATAAAATCTGAAATATGCTAAAAAATGTTGTGGCACTCAGGTGAACTGCAGTGTCACATTTCAACAGGTGATAAGTGCAGGCAGCAGCTGGGAACGCCGACTTCTGACTGGACAACCTCTGGGGTGAATCCCTGGCTGCCCGGGTAAATATGGGTCAGGTAATTGAATGGAAAGCTCTCCTTGTCTGCCATCAAAGTGTCCATTTGCTCCACTGCAGCGGCTCAGTGGCCGACAGCAGGAAACTGTGTGGTTGTTCAGCAGTGTTTGCGAGGCACGACACCGCTGAACGGAAAGTCTGTTTAGTCTGACCTCGCGGGGAACGATTTCAACACCGCCTCCAAAGGTTTTAGGGATGAGACTTGGGCCGTCTGGAGCTGGTAATGAACTTCGGTAAAATTGCCGATTATATCTCATGAAGACTGAAGACAAAACTGACAAAAAACAACAACAACTGCCATCCGATTTCCAGTGTTCTCCTAAAATATTCATGACCGTCGATATCTCGGTTGCACTTGAAGCTTTTCCAAAGGGTTCCCTGAGTGTCAGAAATCCGTCTGCACACTCTCACACACACACACACACACACACACACACACACACACACACACACACACACACACACACACACACACACACACACACACACACACACACACACACACACACACACACACACACACACACACACACACACACACACACACCTGTCAAATGTGATGCATTTTTCCTCCAGAAATTTCAGATGTGTAAATTCTGGTTTTAGTGCCTGGAAGAAAAACTGTTGCTGGCAGAGCAATGGAGGCATACATCTCAAACACCACCGTCCAATATTCTCCCTCTGCTATTTGAAACGAAGCAGGGGACTACAATAGAAAATTAGTTGGGAAAAAAAAAACGACTTTTGCAAAGTGCTCAGTCAACCTGCTAAATATCACATGATGTGTCATTTTTATGAAAAATAAGAAGTATAAAGGTGAACACCTATAGTAACATTGGTGAACACCTTCAGGTTTACCTAAATCACTGTGAGTAGGGTTTGAACCTACGAGGGGAGACCCCATTGGATTTCAAGTCCAATGCCTTAACCTCTCGGCCATCACAGCAGTTGACATCTTGACGTTCCACTGTCGGCCAGAGGGACTGCCATAGTCAACACATACTTGAATTTCATTGATGGAGCTATAAGAATATTTCAGTATTTAAGACATGTTGTAAACACAGACAATTTTGCTCATTACATCAAAGCTTTGAATATTGTGAGCATAATTCAAAAATGCAAGGGGAGACCCAGTGAAAACCCTGTCCAACGCCTTTTTACGATGACGGTGTCCATATTTGCATTCGATATCTAGTAATATAACAATGAACACCTTTAGTACTCACTTATTTCGCTGTGAGTAGGGTTTGAACCTACGAGGGGAGACCCCATTGGATTTCGAGTCCAACGCCTTAACCACTCGGCCATCACAGCTGTTGACACTGTGACTTTCCACTGTCGGCCAGAGGGACCGCCAAAGTCAACATAATCTTGAATTTCATTGATGGAGCTATAAGAATATTTCAGTATTTAAGACATGTTGTAAACAGACAACTTTGCTCATTACATAAAAGCTTTAGCCTTTGAATATTGTGAGCATAATTCAAAAATGCAAGGGGAGAACCAATGAAAGTCCTGTCCAACGCCTTTTTGCGATGACAGTCTCGATATTTGCATTTGATATCTAGTAATTTAGAAGTATAATGATGGACACCTTTCCAAATTGCCTGATTCGCTGTGAGTAGGGTTTGATCCTACGAGGGGAGACCCCATTGGATTTCGAGTCCAACGCCTTAACCACTCGGCCATCACAGCTGTTGATATCTTGGCATTCCACTGTCGGCCAGAGGGACCGCCATAGTCAACACAATCTTGAATTTCATAGATGGAGCTATAATAATATTTCAGTATTTAAGACATGTTGTAAACACAGACAACTTTGCTCATTACATAAAAGCTTTAGCCTTTGAATATTGTGAGCATAATTCAAAAATGCAAGGGGAGACCCAATGAAAGTCCTGTCCAACGCCTTTTTGCGATGACAGTCTCGATATTTGCATTTGATATCTAGTAATTTAGAAGTATAATGATGGACACCTTTCCAAATTGCCTGATTCGCTGTGAGTAGGGTTTGATCCTACGAGGGGAGACCCCATTGGATTTCGAGTCCAACGCCTTAACCACTCGGCCATCACAGCTGTTGATATCTTGGCATTCCACTGTCGGCCAGAGGGACCGCCATAGTCAACACAATCTTGAATTTCATTGATGGAGCTATAAGAATATTTCAGTATTTAAGACATGTTGTAAACACAGACAACTTTGCTCATTACATCAAAGCTTTGAATATTGTGAGCATAATTCAAAAATGCAAGGGGAGACCCAGTGAAAGTCCTGTCCAACGCCTATTTACGAAGACGGTCTCCATATAAGCATTTGATATCTATTAATTTAGAAGTATAATGATGCACATCCTTTAATATTTGCCTGATTCGCTGTGAGTAGGGATTGAACCTACGAGGGGAGACCCCATTGGATTTCAAGTCCAACGCCTTAACCACTCGGCCATCACAGCTGTTGATATCTTGGCATTCCACTGTCGGCCAGAGGGGCCGCCATAGTCAACACAATCTTGAATTTCATTGATGGAGCTATAAGAATATTTCAGTATTTAAGACATGTTGTAAACACAGACAACTTTGCTCATTACATCAAAGCTTTGAATATTGTGAGCATAATTAAGAAATGCAAGGGGAGACCCATTGAAAGTCCTGTCCAACGCCTTTTTACGAAGACGGCCTCCATATTTGCATCTGATATCTAGTAATTTAGAAGTATAATGATGAACACATTTAATATTTACTTAATTCGCTGTGAGTAGGGTTTGAACCTACGAGGGGAGACCCCATTGGATTTCGAGTCCAACGCCTTAACCACTCGGCCATCACAGCTGTTGACATTGTGGCTTTCCACTGTCGGCCAGAGGGACCGCCAAAGTCAACATAATCTTGAATTTCATTGATGGAGCTATAAGAATATTTCAGTATTTAAGACATGTTGTAAACACAGACAACTTTGCTCATTACATAAAAGCTTTAGACTTTGAATATTGTGAGCATAATTCTAAAATGCAAGGGGAGACCCAGTGAAAGTCCTGTCCAACGCCTTTTTGTGATGACAGTCTCGATATTTGCATTTGATATCTAGTAATATAACGATGAAAACCTTTAATATTCACTTAATTCGCTGTGAGAAAGGTTTGAACCTACGAGGGTAGAGCCCATTGGATTTCAAGTCCAACGCCTTAACCACTCGGCCATCACAGCTGTTGACAACTTGACATTCCACTGTCGCCCAGAGGGACCGCCATAGTCAACACAAACTTGAATTTCATTGATGGAGCTATAAGAATATTTCAGTATTTAAGACATGTTGTAAACAGACAACTTTGCTCATTACATAAAAGCTTTAGCCTTTGAATATTGTGAGCATAATTCAAAAATGCAAGGGGAGACCCAGTGAAAGTCCTGTCCAACGCCTTTTTGCGATGACAGTCTCGATATTTGCATTTGATATCTAGTAATTTAGAAGTATAATGATGGACACATTTCCTAATTGCCTGATTCGCTGTGAGTAGGGTTTGAACCTACGAGGGGAGACCCCATTGGATTTCGAGTCCAACGCCTTAACCACTCGCCATCACAGCTGTTGACATTGTGGCTTTCCACTGTCGGCCAGAGGGACCGCTAAAGTCAACATAATCTTGAATTTCATTGATGGAGCTATAAGAATATTTCAGTATTTAAGACATGTTGTAAACACAGACAACTTTGCTCATTACATAAAAGCTTTAGACTTTGAATATTGTGAGCATAATTCTAAAATGCAAGGGGAGACCCAGTGAAAGTCCTGTCCAAAGCCTTTTTGCGATGACAGTCTCGATATTTGCATTTGATATCTAGTAATATAACGATGAACACCTTTAATATTCACTTAATTCGCTGTGAGAAAGGTTTGAACCTACGAGGGGAGACCCCATTGGATTTCAAGTCCAACGCCTTAACCACTCTGCCATCACAGCTGTTGACATTGTGACTTTCCACTGTCGGCCAGAGGGATTGAACCTACGAGGGGAGACCATTGGATTTCAAGTCCAACGCCTTAACCACTCGGCCATCACAGCTGTGGACATGATGACATTCCACTGTCGGCCAGAGGGACTGCCATAGTCAACACAAACTTGAATTTCATCGATGGAGCTATAATAATATTTCAGTATTTAAGACATGTTGTAAACACAGACAACTTTGCTCATTACATAAAAGCTTTAGACTTTGAATATTGTGAGCATAATTCAAAAATGCAAGGGGAGACCCAGTGAAAACCCTGTCCAACGCCTTTTTACGATGACAGTGTCCATATTTGCATTCGATATCTAGTAATATAACGATGAACACCATTAGTATTCGCTTAATTCGCTGTGAGCAGGGAATGAACCTACGAGGGGAGACCCCATTGGATTTCGAGTCCAACGCCTTAACCACTCGGCCATCACAGCTGTTGACAACTTGACATTCCACTGTCGCCCAGAGGGACCGCCATAGTCAACACAAACTTGAATTTCATTGATGGAGCTATAAGAATATTTCAGTATTTAAGACATGTTGTAAACAGACAACTTTGCTCATTACATAAAAGCTTTAGCCTTTGAATATTGTGAGCATAATTCAAAAATGCAAGGGGAGACCCAGTGAAAGTCCTGTCCAACGCCTTTTTGCGATGACAGTCTCGATATTTGCATTTGATATCTAGTAATTTAGAAGTATAATGATGGACACATTTCCTAATTGCCTGATTCGCTGTGAGTAGGGTTTGAACCTACGAGGGGAGACCCCATTGGATTTCGAGTCCAACGCCTTAACCACTCGGCCATCACAGCTGTTGATATCTTGGTATTCCACTGTCGGCCAGAGGGACCGCCATAGTCAACACAATCTTGAATTTCATTGATGGAGCTATAAGAATATTTCAGTATTTAAGACATGTTGTAAACACAGACAACTTTGCTCATTACATCAAAGCTTTGAATATTGTGAGCATAATTAAGAAATGCAAGGGGAGACCCAGTGAAAGTCCTGTCCAACGCCTTTTTACGAAGACGGCCTCCATATTTGCATCTGATATCTAGTAATTTAGAAGTATAATGATGAACACCTTTAATATTCACTTAATTCGCTGTGAGTAGGGTTTGAACCTACGAGGGGAGACCCCATTGGATTTCCAGTCCAACGCCTTAACCACTCGGCCATCACAGCTGTTGACAACTTGACATTCCACTGTCGCCCAGAGGGACCGCCATAGTCAACACAAACTTG